>LUCM01007437.1:3051-151814 GCA_008360955.1 Fasciolopsis buskii
ACATGAAAAACGAAAAAAACTACCATAAAGAACGAATGCTGACGACTGCAGAAAAACCAGTTCACTTCTATAAACACATTGCAAAGAAATTTGCCCTTAAAGCGTGAGTGGCGAGGATTCTCCGCAGTCGTGGACCAGCACCAGGCGAGTTATTTTGGAGGTGTCCAAATGGACTGGTAGACAGGTAGAGAAATATAAAGGCGGTCAGCGTGAATTATTGTTTAGTAGCACCCCACGCTGTGCTATGCTTACTAACTCTGCATCCGACAGCTGGGCTGTAGAATCCGTAGCCGCTTCCGGGAAGTTTGAGCTTGGTACTTGCCCTGTAATCTCCTGACTGAGATTTAGTAGGGCGAGGTAGAAGGGTTCGAAGGCCAGTAGATGGTCGACTGTGGCCTAGGAGCACCCTTAATTTACCACAGAGGCATCTGGGTTACTCTTCGTTGCCGTGGATTCTGCATGGCATGCGTTGGTGGAATTATATAGGCGACAATGCAAATCAGCAAATGCTCCATCAACAGAGCTGCCGGCTTTGCCGGGGTCGAATATCGTCAAGCCTCTTTATCTCATAGCAACCCAAATTGCTAGTACGGCGTCGTTCCGCGTTCCAAACCTGCCACGCAAATTGCTTACCTGCATGTCAATTGACTGATTTCCGATAACCTAAGGAAACTCGATTTGGCTACTTTTAAATTATGGGAGTCAAATTGTCCACACTAGCCTCAGTAGAGCTCGGGATGCACTTGAAATGTTTCACGGAGCGCCTTTGAAAGTCATTTACAGGTTGACTCGTTTGTCTGGTCCCACGCTTTTTTAAGTCCTGGCATACAAACCACTGGCCTGTGACGCACGAGGGATGATTTTTTTCTACATGTCGGCAATGCGGGCATGTCCATAAAATTTTCAAACTGAGGCCTTGGACATTCCTGAGAGCCGGTTTCTTTATCCAAGCGGTAGCATCTACATGCAATTCGCCTTCTGAATAAGTCCTATCACTAACGAGTAAATCCATTTTTGGGAAAAAAACTAGATACCATCTCTTCAAACTTAGACCAAACCACCATTGAAAAATTGTGCCCCCCTCTAATTAGCAGTTGGCTTTGCATTTAGTATGGGGCTGTCATTATTATGGGTGTCCCATACCACACAGAATTGGTGCCCCTTCTCATATTTATGGGGTTCAGCTCGATGATCATCCATTCAAAATGGAGGAGAAGCGTGCGGACCCAGAATAAAAGGACTTATTGCTCTTGAACCGGGGTACCACTTCAAGACTTCTAGACCCAAGACATGAAGGCAATAATTATGCTTCATCTGCAGTCTTGCGTTCAGATTTCTTCCCATTTGTAAAGAAATGAACGGTATGTTTGGAGTGGATTAAATGGGTCATAACGCAAATGGTGGGGAGACGAGTACCGGAAAGCTACCAGATAAGGGTAAAAGTTGTGAATCTATTTCACAGGAAAAGCGCAGAAAAAGGGAATGTCAATCAGACGTTTAAGAAACTGAAGAATCTATGGAGTACGTACGCATGGTGGGTTTGTACAAATCACAGAGCCAAGATATGCGAGCAACGGTATTAAGATCTGGAAGGAGCAATGTAGACAAAAAGTCCCATTAAAATTCCGCATCAACAGTGCGGTTTACAGCTGGGCAATTCTGAACCAGGTGGTGAGAGTGCAATGGGCAAAACCTTCTAATCCCCGTTAGACAAAACGAGACGCAATGTTCTCCGGGGTAACAAATTAGGGGTTAGGAAGGACAAGATAGTAATTCCACGGGCTTGTTTGTATGATCAAATGTTATACTGTCATCCTGCCCAGCATGGAACTGCCACGCGGTAACCTTCTCTCGCAGTGCGGGCGCGAGGAGTGTTTTCACTCTTACCTTGGCGGAGACCAGAAGTCAAGAACAATTTTGATTATGCCATGGGACGAACTCTGGATGCTCACTTGGCCTTTGGGTCATTTATATCTCGCGTTAGCTGAAATGAGCCGAACTGAATAGTGATATTATGCGATAAGTTCAAACATGATTTGATCCACGCTGCTCTGCCACAGAGGGCGATTTTCGTTGTTTTTCCTTGTTGACAAATGTATTTCTCAGCTGGCCAAAACAGTTTAGCAACGAATTGCAAGTATTCCCCGCGGCATATTTGCGGGAACACTCAGGCCGCGCCGGGAAAAGTATTTTATTTAGAGCTTGTTCACATTTTCGAACCCGTTTTGTGTTTGATGCTACCATTAACCAGGTATCTTACCGTTGCTAATCAGATGCTTGTAGAAACAGTATTTAAAGGTATCTAGTGCGGCATTTGTAAAAGATAGGCCCAGGCCAGATGCTCAGGGCTGCAAAACGGACGCTACAAATTCTGCACCGGAAATTAATGGTCAGAACTGCTGTTCTGAATGCAACGAATCCGAAAATAGCGGATAAGTCGAAGATAGCCGCGCATGCAGAAAACGGATTAACGAGCCTGATGACATCTTCAGAAAAGCGCGGTGCCATCTATTTTGATGGGTCGGTGCAGAATGCTCTGCGCGGACGTCGCCGGGTGATCCAGTGTCACAATCAGAACGAGAGCTCCATGGGTTCCAGACAACGTGAAATCTGGTGGGATAGCAGCGTCAGCGTCCATGGTCTTAGCACCCGTCTGGAAGAAAAAGATCTAAGCTAAAATGAGGTCAATCAATAACTGGTGTCAAAGATCTCCAGCTTGAATTCAAGCAAGTAGTTACTGAGCTTGTTTTTCTGAAGGGAAAGTACAAACACCGATCACTGCCAGAATATGCAAATTACTTGTCTTCAGTGAGGGAGAGAGAGTTTATCAAAAAATCTATGGCAAAAGGAGACATTTGTTTTTAACTTCTTTAATTTCCCTATTAATGAAACAAGGCCAGCTACTTATCGAGCCTGTGATCATTTACCATGTTACGGGGGCGTCATCACATCGTCCCTGATGAGTCTATTAACGGCTTTAATTAAATGCTGGAACACTCACAACCGCAAAGTGCAGTCTCATCTCATACACAATCCTGTCATGTTGGAAACTGCGCGGTTTCCCAGGACCTCACAGGCTCACCATTCCTTGATAGACAAGGAATAGCTTTCACCGAGATATCGCTAGAAAATAAGGAGCGGGCGAGCCAGATTGCAGAACAGGACCCAGGAGCGCAGAGATCCGCAAACGGTTTCCCAAATCAAGGCACTATGAACGCTGAAACAAGTAAACTGTTAAAGGAGTTTAGAAATGATGAGGGCCAATACAAAACCGTTACACCAATGCCGGGCCATAAAGCGGTATTTGAAAGACCCAAGACAAAACATTGCCCCTACTTGGCCATTTCGCCCGAGGTACAACTCAACGTAAGAAAACACTTAAGATGCACAGGTGCTGATATTCACCGAGACGGCAGGCAGCCGCACGCACCACCAAGTCAACCTGTGCTGCTGCCACATGGCGTGAAGCCTAATGGTTGATGGTCTACACGAAAACGCGAAGCGTACTCAACAATTGGGTGTAGCTAACTTCGGCGACCGGTAACCAATGAGCATCGCTCCAAGCAGCTACGGAAATACGGTGATGCAAATGACCATGCGCCTCCAATGTTACTAGAAAAATTTGCAGTTTGCAGGCTGAAGAGCAAGGCGTAATTTCCGGGCATGGGATTGTCCGTCCCCGTTGCAGAAGTCAAAAATCATGGGGAATCTAGGAATAGGCTATGCACTTGTAGTGGTCAAATATGCATCGTTAAGCTTACACACCCAAAACAGGGTATGGTCCAATTGATCTGTCATCACCTCTCCCGGAGCTCGGGTACGGAGGAATACGGCCTTAAAGAAAGAAATAATAACCAAAGTTGTGAACCTGGATGACCTCAAGTCACCGCACACAAATTGGGAATTTGAAAAGTGCATAACGGGGCTCAGCAAGGATAGTCACTAGGGTAATCGCACCATCATATAAGGGAGGTTAATTGGCACATGGATGGATAAGCACCACTCTAATGTACCTCAAGACTACAAAAAAGGATGCGCATCAGCTGTAGCTCCGTCATTCTTCGAGCAACAGTGATCAGGCGATCGTAAAATGCATTTTGTAAGTAGCTTCCGAGGATCGCGCCTAAGATAGTAAGATACTTTAGATAAATGGACGCAGAAGTGCTCTGTGATGCGGCATTATATCTGCAGTTAAATGCCACTAGGCCTAGCTTAGAAAACCTGTAGCAGAAAATGGACGACTACCAGCTTGCCCTCACACATGAGTTCGCAGCACTGGAAGGAAGAGAGAACGAAGGCGGTTCAGTTTGGCGGAAAGTGGCTAAAAACAGGGCTGTAAGCCGTCAAGATCGAAGTTCGTTCTTGCGCAGTGCCTATAATCACAGTCATATACAGACTTGGTATGCCAAGCATAGAAGTGAGACTAATCCAGTGCGAAACGTCAAGCACAAGTATGAGAAAAGATTACCTGAGTGTGCGAAAGCACGAACAAAGTGATGTTATGTTCGTGCCCAGTCAAAAGGATTTCCGGGAAGAGGGGACCGGCACACTAACAATGGACAGAAATTTTGTTGTGGTGAATGAAAGCGACAAGGTAAAATTAGCGGGTGAAGTCTTTGGCGTTGTAGGAAGTTTGGATGAGGGCCTTCACGTAGAGTTAGATCCGCTGCTGCCGCCAGCAGATGACGACGACTTGCAGACAACAGGGGATACGGTTTGTTCACAATTATAGAATACAAGCCCCGGTAAACCGGCTGCTTCGGATGAGATCCACTTGGCTATTACGGAGCCCTTGCCCGGCCTTTTGTAGGACTGGCTTTTACTCTGCAAAAAACGGCTATATAACAGGGGTAGTGTCCATGGGACTGGAAAACTGTCTCCAGCAGATATCTACGAAAGAGGCTGGCGGTTGGATTTAGGGGTTTAGAGGCCGCTGATCCTGACGAGGGTCCTGCGCAAAGTGCAAGAGCTCATTATCAGATAATATATATGTTTATACTTGACCCAGCGCTGCTAGCCCAGCCCAACACGGATTTCCGGAGGAGAAGTCCTGTGTTAGGGTTCCTCTCTGGTCATTTAGAAGAAATAACCAGCTGGCTAGAAAACGGCATTCCGGAAGAATTGTTATATCGATTTTAGTAGGACACCCGACCTGGTAGGATCAGCTCCTCCTGCTGTTGGATCTGCGGGCGTTTACCATGGGTGCCAGGCTATTGAAGCGGGTATATGAATTTCTAAATAGTGGGGCTTCTTACATTCGATTCAAGGAGGTTGTCTGACACAATATTAGTCACCAATCGAGTACTCCAGGGCCTGTTTCGCGAGCCCGTTTGTACTGCCAGTAAATTATTTAGCTACGACACTGCAGTCTCCCAGCGGATGACAAGGTTCCCGGGTCATTTGGACGTCAGGACTTGACTACGGATATCGTCCAACAATTAAGCTTGAAAAAGCACCACACGCCGCTTAAAGCAGGAAGAAACCACCTGCTTTCGAAGAACGCCGAGTGTATTGCAACTGCGAATTGGGGTAGTATTTTAAAATATATAGTATCAGCGGAGTAAGGGACCTTGGGATCCAGTTTACTTAGGATTTCAGTTGGAACTCCGATAAAACCAGAGCACAGTTTTCCAATTGAAGTCAGCGGATTTTGTGTCTAAATACAGCGGTTTTCGCTGATTTCTGTGAGACTTTCAGTCGACTTCATTTGGAATAATTCATTCATGCTTGGCCCGCACTATTCCAGAATGGTAGGGGCTGCTTGGTAGGGGCCCAAAGGCTAACCACAACTGTGAAAGAACGTCAAAGCCGAAAGGCCGCTGAAAGGATACTGACTGACCAGGGGTTATTTTCGTTGAAAATCCACAGAGCTTTAAAGGATCTGACTTAGGCACTTAGAAAAGTGAAAGTTCTAAGTGGGATTAGTCCCAAGACCTTACCATAGAAAGGCCTCCATTTCAAAACAAGGGGGAAGAAAAAACTGGTGAGGAACCAATACCGGCCGGTAGCTTGGGTGCATTTCTTTAGTAACAGAGCAGCAGGTAGTTTAAATATGCTGACTAGAGGCAGCTAGGGGAAGGTTGTTAGGACACTTAAGGTAGACTTAGGCCACAAGTGGGACGCGGTAAGCCATCACGCCTGTGATCTTGAGGTGTGTGCTCCACTCTTGCAATTACGTGCCCGTTTGAAACGCATAGGGTGTAACCGCTCCCTTTTTGATGGTTGGCCCTTTCTCCACAAACGCCCGCAGCGAAAATATAGTAGCTGGTGATCCAAGGGCATGACACTCACAGAGATGAACGATAACTTCTGTACGCACCATCGAAGGAACTCTGGAAGCCCCTCTGACTTTTGGGTCAATTCTGTCCTGTGCCAAATTGAATGAACTTAGTACCAGATATCAGGTGTTATAAGAAATTCAACAACTCAGAACCCGTCAGCCGAAAAGGGTCCAAGTTGTAATTAAGCCTGTTTTCAGTGCCGAATGAACTGCCAGCCGTAGCCTCAATCAAGTGTTATAGTGGTCTGGAGATTGAATGAATGGGATTGGCTGCGACATGAAAAATTTGGTCACCAGAACATGAAAACCAAACCGAAGAAAGTAGAGTGGTCACTAGGGGACTAGGACTGATCATACTGACCGAGGTTAGCTAAAAGAAACCGTCAGCGTAAAAATTAGGGTGGGCTATAAGAACTCGAAGGAGGCGGTGCAACGTATAAAGTATACCGCGCCGCCAAAAACAGACATGCGCGAAATGAGGAACATGCGCCCCAACGAAAAAAAAAGTAGTTTTGTCGAGCGCAACTTAAGGAAGAATATTGGTAGCCCCAAATCTTTAGCTACCTCTAAGACTGCTTCCTTAGCTCAATTCTAGTTGCGATATTTCACGGAATAGAAGCAAAATGTTGCTGCGATCCAATAATCACCATAACTCTAATCTGGCGCTCAAGGCAGACCACTTCTCCCTTTTGCGTTTTAGATCTCGCACCCGCAGTAGACGCGCCGTTACCGGTTCCGTCCTCCTATTGGCAATTTTCGGCCTGCTATCCTTTCACTCCTGCTAGGAACATGCCCGCTAAACCTGACTCCCCATAACCGGTCCGTTCAACCAAAACTACGCTGATTATCACATTGGATATCTCAGCTCGCATTTTTGCGACTGGGCAAAACCGCGATCAGTACTGTCTCCGGAACGGCCCGCGCACCTCATATTTCCCACCCGTACTGATGACCAAGATCATAGCTGCGACAAAAACGTGACAGCACAGAGGACATTTTTGGTTGGTGTATTTCACGAATGTTCTTGAATAAAATTTCCCTTATCCGACGCACCTTCCATTACACCTTACTGTCAGCCGCATGTAAATGCAATCACTATTCTTGGGAGTTCCATATCCAAAGCTTCAGAAATTCTTTCCAGATAGTTTGAGACAATCTTGACAGTCTTCCTCCGAATTCAGCGTCTTTCGGCCGATTATTGTTGCTAATATGTGTCTTATCCACCTTGCCTGATGTTTCGCCTGGTTTTCATTACTTCCATCCAATCACTGCTTGTCCTCCCCTCAGCTGAAAGTTTACGCTCATTACCTGATGCTCCTGACGTTTGGGGACTGCGGTCATATCTGGATATCCGCCATTGAGCTCCGTCCATGATTTGCGCCAACAGTGCGCACATTTAGTGCACTTAAGTGCAAAATCACTCGTAGTTCGCTTCTGGCAAACAGTCTCAGGAAGCTCTGTTTGGTCTTGAAAAATCATTTTTCCATTTTTCGCTCTTCACTGGCACAGTCGTACATTCCCCCATTGCTGTAAAGCATCTCAGTTCACTTATCAATGTGCTTCTCAAATAACCAAGGGTTGCTCCCGCCCCCTTATTCCTTTCGATTTCTATTATTCGCACCTCCTGTGCATAACTCCCGTAAAAATTTCATCATGCCTTGAGTATGCCCTCGCAACTCTAGAAATGTACATTATTTTTATGAAACAAAACCTGAGGGCTACTACGCATATGCACGGTTTGGAAATTAACTAGGTCTCTGTCGCCACCATGGAATTACCAGACGGAAATCTAGCGTTCACCGAATCCGAAAAGAGGAATGGCATATTGAAAACGTTTAGGGCTATTTTCCACTTGACGAATGAACTCCATGTCAGCCCGAAAATCCCGAAATCTAACCATGTCCTGGAAGTTCCGCAATACCTTTCAAAAGAGGAGGAGGCTTTTGCTGGCTTAATCTTGCTAAATTAGTTTGAAGTCGGAAGACCGAATGGCGTGCATCCGGAAGTCGTTCGGTTATTATTGGATATCTTTCCATCCTCAGTCACGAAGACTCAGTATGCCTCCCTCAGAGACAGAAAGGTACCTAAGTAATAGAAATTTGCGACCGTGGTGGAAACGTTAAAAATGCATACCCATACGGTGGGTGGAAAACTGCAGGCTACTGAGCCAAACGTCCAAGTAATGTACTCGGAGGGGATCATCACTATGCAAGTTAGGAAGCGCTTAGTGAAAAATTGTGGCACTTCAGCAACACAGCGCGGATTCACAGCAGGAAATTCTTGCCCTACAAGTCTCTTGCTTCTTCTAAATGATATGGTGGAACGTCTAGAGCGGGCCCATAGGGTCAAAATCGGCTACACGATCTTTGGCAAGGTCTTTTAGTCAGTTAGCCACAATCATTTCAACAAAAATGGAAACGCCGGGTGTGACGGAGAGGACTAATACTTGAGTAAACAGCTTTCCGAGATGAAGGGCCTTTAGCGTTCCGATTGGAGAGTACACGACGGATTCCGCCGACATGCCAGGTATCGCTCCTAGGACAAACACTCTTCTTCAAATTCATCAATGGCATAGTAAACACCATGTGCACCCTAGGCTATCTTTTTGCTGATGACGTAAAAGGGGCAGGCGTGGATCTGAAGGAGGACATTGGGAAGATCAACACTTGCTCACAGAAGCGGGACCCTCAAATGTGCATGGCGAAGTGTCAAAGGCTGAGGAAGTGCACAGAGGGAATACAAATGTGCGATATCCTTAGTGTTTCCCAAGCCGGGGACCTGCTGGTAACTATTGCAAACAATTTTAAACCCTTAAGACAGTGCTCAAGGCGGAGAATAAAGTTTGAGCGGGCTTGTAGCCGAACTTGGATTTGTTCCCCAGATAGCTTGTTTAACCGAACGTTGACCGACAAGCGCATTTGCCCCTTGTGCGTTGCTCACGCACGCATCGCTCGCATGCTCCCGCCAAAATATACCCAACCTGCTACCGCTTCTGACTGTCTTTTCCTCGTGCTGGTTAAGTTTCAGGGTTGCCAGTATTGTGATCATACCGAGCCGGGTGGAAGTGACGTGCGAGTGATCATAAAGTTTGAGGGCATGCAATCGTTATATGAATTTCGCGTTAGTGCAATCCGTCCTATGGGCTTCTAAGGCTCAGGCAGCCTGAAGTTTTTGGGCCCATATATGAGAATTTCTTAAAACAACACCTGCAGTACTGTGTTTAAACCTGGGAACTGAGGCTGAAAGGGGTTTTCCCAGATAGGATACAGAACCTGGCCCCGAAAATATTAGCCGGCCAAGGCACAACGGCTATGCCGAAATATTCCACTACTTTGTAATTTTCCCTGTTAGACCCCGACGACAGTGCTGTGGTCTCACTGGGACGTTCATAATGTCCAGGGGTTTTTCAGGCTCAAAAGGCGAGAAACTGTTCACTCTAGACAAAGGAACTAGATGGTGTGATTTAGGGCTGCAATGCTACTGCACAAGGCTTCAGATGAAAGCTAGGTCCATCACTGAATTGGTTATTTCGCTGAGGAACCAAGCAGCAGATTTTGGTTAATAGGAATAACCTTGATAGATTTAAAGAAGCTGGATGCCTGTTGGGCTGCGGCACACCAATAGGTGAGAAAGTAAGTTTCAGATGTCAACACAAAGCGTCTTATTTGGATCTGATGCTGCACCTGAGACTGCCTTTCAGAAACAAAAGAAGGTACTTAGTGTCGAAAGCTTTGGACGCTGGCTGGAAACATACCGTTCTAGAAGCTTGGTCGTCTGTTGGCCAGTTTTTCGTTCTGCGCACGCTTTACTAAACTGCACTGATGCCTTAGAGACACCGAAGGTCATGCAGCGCCCACTTCTTTGAACGACTTCATACACATTTATGTGCATGTTCATTGTCATGACCAATTACATTCCATAAATCCATACTGTAAATTAATTGAAGAAAAGTAACCAAAACTCTTTTGAAGTTTGCTCTATGCTATTGGTTTCAATAATTTAGTTTTTTATCAACGTACATAAATTTATGTACGTAATGTGCATTAAACCACATTGATTTTTCACCGAAAGAAATACGGCCGGATTTACGTAGTCACACCATTAAAGTGGTACTTCATTATAGGTCTGAAGCTTGCGTCAAGAATTCACCTAAAATACGGGGTTAATATTACACCTCAGTTGGCCCCAAGCCTGCGAGTGTCCTTTGACAATGCCCTAAGAGTTCTATGAGAGCTCTCTGGGAATTTATTGTAACGAATGTTTTATAACAAATGGATGAATATTTATAAGTATCCATAAGCAAAAAAATTGGATGCTTCCAAGAAGCACATCATTCCTCAAATATTCCTCTGATCGTTTCCAAAAGGGACTTTTGACAGTGCTTCCGTAAGATGGTCTTGTTGATTATAAAAATAGTTTCTAGTTGTCTTTTTCAATGAGTTTGAAAAACAGTCCTCAAATCGTCCCCGATTGGGACTTTAGGCAGTGTAGCGCAAAGTAGTCGCCAAGTAGTCTCCGTAATGTTTTCTCCTTGCGTCTTTGGGGACTAATTTTGTCCTCCGTGGGGACCGTTTGGGTATTACATGGGTACTTCTTCGGGACTATTTTTCTGCTTGGTCTCAGGAGACCCCCAGGAAATGAGCGTAGATGAGGAAATGCTTAATACCAGAACCACGTTTTTACCCATTACGACTCTATATGCTCTCTTACGTGACCTTGCAATAATGCATGCTTTAAAGCGCATCAGTACTAAGAACCAGTCCGAAAAAACTACATTTACCAGTTGCATAGTTTCCACGCTCGTCCCATAAAAGCATCCACATTACGCAAACATGTAAGCAGCCTAACGGACATACTTAGCAAATTGAAATAAGTGTTGTCAGAGTTGCTTTTGTTTTACGTGAGCAAAATTATTCGAGTTGTATCATGCATTTATTTATTGACTTTTAAGAACATTCACCTACTCTCTACCGCATGTTTTAATTCCGTGGTCTCAGGATCACAGCTTTCATTGTTTACTTTCAAAACTCAAGCAAAGGGATACATTATTTCATTATGCTGAAAGTCGCCAAAGTGCGGGAATGTATCAGCACTTTTTTGTTTTCAAAGTGATTTAGCATCAATAATCAAATACTAAATTTCTGTGCTGCGAGTTCTTTCTTCGGTTGTGACTGCCTAATCTAGCACATTATCTTTACCTTTACATTTTTCACTTTCAAATTTGGAAAATTCCATATCTAGGCAGCTTCTATGTGATAGCTGAAGGCAGGTAAACCTCAGGCGACTTACCAATCACGATGGCAGCTGACATGGCGTCTTCTATAGAAGCATGATCTATAACACTTCTCAAGTGCAAGTGCATAATCATGGACTCCGCAATAAATGTTTTTATTATCGATCGTGCACATATGCCTGGAGAAGCAGCGGCCATAGTTAAAAAATGCAACTAGAAAAGCCAATACTCGGGTGGTGGAAGACAAGCTTATCAAATTGTTATTTAATTTTCTAGAAGTACCTTTCAGAGTTTTCACTAAGAAGCTAATGGGGAATGAGTTAGTCGTACTTGGAAAAGCAACTATTTACCTCATGTCTTGAAGCTCCTTCATAGTTCCAATGCTCCATCTACCGCTATTGTCTGCTATCTTTTTTTCCACAACTGCTAATAAATATTGATAATGCATTTGCTCCTTCTAGTCTATCTTTGCGTGAACTTTAGTGAATGGTCAATACTACATTGTATAAAGTCTGAAAAACCCGTAACTAAGCAGTTCCGTTGCTAGCCCCAGTTTTGAGATGTTTTTCTGATGCTCATCGCGATTTGAATTTTTAATTATTACCTGAAATTAGAAGTGAAAATTTATCAAGGCTGAACATTTAGGTAAATATTGAAAACTCCAAAATATTTGTAGTATAACTCGTAGGGCGTCTGGTTTGATTTGCATTTAAAACTAACGAAATTCACTCGCTTTTTACAGTTCACTGACAGTTATTTGGCCTCATGTGCGCTGAAAATCACACAAGACGTGATTAACAAGTGTTTATTTCGCCTTTCAATATTTCTACACGCAGACATCTAGTCGGAGTTGTTTTGTTCATACTAGACCTTTTTTTAGGCAAGTAAACCTTTTAATCAACACCAAGCATGTTATGTGCTCGTAGTCCTTGGGAAAACTTTTGATCCGACCTATGTTCAAAGTTCCAAAGATTATTTCACCGATAAATGGAACACGGGCTGTCATGCGATCCCCTAGAAAAAGGTGTTCTTTTGTCCAAAGGTGCTTACTTTCCAAGTTGCATCAAACTACTACCTTATCCGCAACAATTGCAGCATTGCTCGCACTGAGATGTGTTCCTTGAAGTTTTACCTCAATTTTTGTCTTCATTTATGTAATTCAGAAAACTCTGAGGACAGCTAGTAATTTTTTCTCTTGAAAGCTTTTTTTTAGAAATCGCATCTCTTGCACTCATTAGGCTGCATGCTGAACGTCTTGTGAGTCACTAAGAGAATCTTGTAATTGTTGAAAAAGACAAATATAAAGCATTAGCAAAATAACGAAAACTATAATAAATAGTGTTTCAATTTCACAAGCATATGTGCACACAAACAAAAAGACCGTCAAGTATAGAGAAGAAAAATTTAAATAGTGGAGGGGGAAAATGGCGTAAAAAATTCACGCTAAATCGGCCTTTGACGAGCAATTATTATTAAGCTAAAATTTTTTTCTGTAAATAGAATCAACTTAGGTAAAATATCTTGCAAATCATCCCGAAAATCTTTATGCTACACGTGCAAATTGAAATTTATGGTTTACATTGAATGGATTACTAAACAAACAATCGAACCAAAACTGTTTAAAAGTCTCCACGGGGCATGCGACGCCAAACAGTGGTCAAAAGCCTGCCAAAATAGTCGAAATACGCTCAAACAAAGTAAGGAATTCATTTCGCTGCCACAAGGCAGGATTCGCTTCTTAAACTGCAACATGCTTTGTAAACTTGTAATGCCCGGCAAAAATCATTCTACTTAGGAATCTTGAAGAACAACCGACTACCAACCACCCGTTAACAGGAATGGATGTACTTTATGCCTCCAGCGTCTAAATTATTGTCTTTTGTTGCAAGCGTTCAAACTTTCGTGTAATTTTATTCCGGTTGGCGGAAATTTTTAATGGCATTTAGGCCACAAGACCCTTAATCAACCGGCTGTTTAGTGTCCGCTTTTAAGACACGCAGGTGATTCTCGAGTGTCACCTTGTCCTGGTTGGGTTCCAATTCAAGATACACTCTATCCCTAGAGGTAAGGGAGTAGGCAGGTGGTCTTTATTTTTCACTAAAATTTGTGTGAAGTTAAAAATAGTCTAGAGTGAAAAGTTACAGAGTCTTTGTAAAAAGGATATAATCGGGGAACTTCAGATTAAACGTATCATCCGAGCTGGTATTTCTGGACATATTGATTAACACTAAATACACACTGAAGACAAGAGTGTGTCTCAAATGAACACGTGCGGATCAAGTGTCACACTATCAAAACACTTACGACTGGGCCTTTATGCGAACCTTATTCATGAAAACCAAATTTCGCTGCAGCGATAAAAGAATCAAGAATGCAAAAGAAAACCTACCTACGTGTTCAACAGAAATCAGTACCTGAAATCTCCATAAGAAGAATTCCGCAGAAGAAAAACAAACTAAATGGCCAAGGAACACAATTAAACAAAATACTCATTGCCATGTATCAAAAACTCACCTGAATTAACTGGAATTTTATTTTAGGTCCAATGAATCACAGTTTCAAGCAGGCTGTCCCAAAATGTGGGAAGATATATGAAAGTCGAATGAGCGACTGAAAACGTAAACAAATAACAAACGTAGTATACAAAGTCGAGCGCATGGATGGTGACAAGCGGTACACTGGTTAAACCAGGGGAAAAGTGTTTTCTTGGATATATCAGCACAAACTAGTCACCAGAAAACGCGATCAACTCTTCCTCCTATCCATCAACGAAGATGAAGAGGGACATAAATTTCATCTGGATAACGTTAGAATTCTGGATTAGATGACTGCAAGAGAGATTTTGGAAGTCTGGTATTCTTCAAATAATTCTTTGCATAGACTAACATGAGATCGAAGGGTTCAGCTAACTGAGCTAAACGGAATTCGCACTGACAATATCAACTCCACTGGTGGTAAAACTTTGGCGAATTAAGCCCCAAGCTCAACGATCATAACGTCATGTACAGTTATCAGCTTGTTTATTACACCAAGGGTCGCAATTTATAATTATGCTGCGCTTCAGTAGAATATTTACAGCAAAAGACAACTTCAGTTTTATGTAGCATTATTCCGATTGAGGGAGATGTTCAAACAATATGTTTGATGCCCCTGTTTGTCAAAAGTGATAACGGTTCGGTTCTTGCATTTATTTTTTGTAGTTTATCAACGTCTTCGCTGTCAGAAAACAATTAAAAAGATCATAAACTAAAATTATATCAATATAAAGAACTCTAGTGGCAGTGGTATCAACTTGAGTAACTCAGAAATGGTCCATGGATCATCCCGCAGGAGGTGTCTCGGAGTTATTTTTCAGTTCGATATAGATGAGGTTACTTAGGGAAATAAACAAGTAAAAACTCGTTGGCGCCGAACTATATTCTTGAATGCGTTTAGTGCAAATCACGTGTTTTTAATGTTTACTCCCACTTCAAAAGAATGTGTGAGTCTGATGATAAAACGACATTGGAGCCTTTAGGTGTTTTCATGGGTGATGGTTTACATTAGAATCACACAACGACTCACCGTAGGTTTTTGCCAGCTGGGCCTAACTAGCCTCAACAAACGGGAAAAGCCTTTCAAAATACGGGTGTCTTAAGTTGTTTTCAAATCACTTGTGGAGTCCTACTGATTCTTTTAGGAAAATAAAATGTTCCTAGCTAGAAAATTTTAAAATGCGAAGTCTTGAGTATGACGGCAAAAATCTTAAAACTTTTGTCTCATTCTTACAATGCCGTTTCGGATGCAATCAGTTAATGTTACCGGTTTTTGCTAACAGGCGTTGTGTTGATTAATCAAACGCAGTTCACATCTAAAAAGACAGAATTTGTTGGCCAACGATTTAGTCAGTGTAATTTAAAGCCACCAAACTTGTTTCATTCATCCGTCCCGTGCAAAGCTGGGCCCTTTTGTCCTTGTTGTCCTACAATATACAAGTAAATTTCTAGTGCATCATATCGAAAAGAAGTGTTACACGTTCAAAGCCTTTTTCATGACCTAAGGTAAGCTCATCTATCCTTGAATTTTGTTGGGAAGTGCGTTAAAACCGGTCGGCATTCGAAGACCTGCGTAGTTTTCGGGTCATGCCAGACACTCGATACTTTGACGTCATATGATAAAGCAGCTCGACTTGGAAAAATCCAGTAAAGAACAAACTTGCATTTGATTAAAAGTTACGTGGAAAAAGTTGAGGAGCTACAGAAGAAATACCGACTGACATCTTTGGGCTGTGCACTCAAGAATAAACGGGAAACAGCCAACAATAGTCTCGAGGTAGAGGTAACTGGTTCAGTGTTTCCAGAACAGTCAGAGATCTACAAGCGAAAGCATTTTACGATTGCGCTTAGTAAGCTGAGGTAGAAGCACTATCCCTCAATCTAAATCTTGCCGGTCACCATCAAATTATCATCAGATAGAAACTAAAACCCATTTCAAAATCCCAATGAACCGATTTCTGGCTTTCGTAACTGCATCACTTCAGCTAAGGGGGAGAACAAAGACCCCAAAAGTATGATTTCTTGAGGTCCTTGCCGGGCGGCAGCTTGACTATACAGAATAGAAATCAGTCCGAGAGGTACTAGGCAGACACGAGTAGTAGTAGTCAAAATCTTTCGAGTTAGCAAATTTTATACTACTCAGTCAATGAAAACCGCACTGGCCGATGGTTCAAAGTTTGCTTCTAAGACAAGGAGAAAAATAAGAAGAAAAAAACATGGACTGACGGAACTTTGAAAGCAGTTAAAGTCCAAAAATGCCACCATCATCTCACTTAACTGGAAGCTACCATCATGTGACTGTCAACCACTAAAACTTCATAGTTTACCAATGTACATCTTAGACCTGCGCTTGACATTAATAGCTTTGCATATCACGGTATAGCTCAATGGATTATGCAAACTTTCAAGCAGGTACCCAAGGCATTATGCAGTCAATGTGTAAAAGACCCTTTTACCTTTGCTGTAAGGATAAATGGTCAGGAGCCGACAGACAAGACTGTGCCATTCCTCGATGCAAAAGATTCAGTCAGAAGCGTTTCGCTGATAAAGAAAGTGGATTATAATCATCATTAACTGGGTGGAAGTGACAACAGTGCAGAATCACCCATGACTAAAATGGAGAAATTAATTCTCACAAGCATATGGGGTATGCAGCTTCTGTATTATGAGAAGTATCACAGAGCGGAGGATAGAACAGTCATTAAGTTACCGTTTGAACTTGCTGTGGACATATTCATGACAGAGATGGAACGAAACATCGCACAACGTCAACTCCATTGTACTTCCGTGCAACAGATATTTAGATGATATGTTCGGCATTTGCAAGTCAGCGAGAGACCCTTACTTGCACCTAACAACGCAAATCCGGTTAGCACGTTCACAATCTGATTGGTGAATAACAACTTTTTTGGATCTTTGAATGCAGAGTTGCAGTCAAAAACAAAAATACCGGAAAGGATGGATTTTGCCGATGTACTTGTTTAGGGTAGTGCACGCATTTTCCTAACCAAGTGACTCCCAGACATAAGAACAAGTTAAAAAGCTTCTTGGACTGCAGAACAGAATAATTACAGTCCCGAGACTCCA
This sequence comes from Fasciolopsis buskii, assembly GCA_008360955.1. Classification (NCBI taxonomy): domain Eukaryota; kingdom Metazoa; phylum Platyhelminthes; class Trematoda; order Plagiorchiida; family Fasciolidae; genus Fasciolopsis; species Fasciolopsis buskii. The sequence continues at coordinate 20,186 of LUCM01007437.1, forward strand.
GACAGACAAACAGACAGACAGACAGACAGACAGACAGACAGACAGACAGACAGACAGACAGACAGAGTACACAATGACGCGCTGAAGATAAATGGTGATCAGGATGGGCCCGCTTGCAGATAGACTGTTGAAAGATTACCAACCTAAAGCACAACTAGCTAATGAGAAAGAATCGTGAACTACCATTCCGCTCAAGGAGCACAGAACTTTCGAATAGCCAGATCATCAAATGGGTAAACCCACTGGAAATACCCGCCATCACATATGGCACTCGTGTCAAAGACTATGCCGCTTATCGTTCAATGGGCTTAGGATGATTTGCCTCACACGTTTGTCAACATTGTGCTATATCATTTTGTGTACCATTACAGTTCATAATTCACTGGACAAACAATAAGTTGATCATCTAGTTGAATGGCTGAACCCACTTCAATCTGTCCTCAAAAGGACACGATTAAGATAACTATCAGTTCTATCCGACAGCATCTGATCAATAATGAATATCAATTCGATGAGCTAGAAACCATTGACAGAGTCGTAGCAAGTTTCACGAGTAGGGAATACACAAGAGATTTCCTGACTGCTAAGTCCATGGTAATTGTATTTTTGAGAAAAAGATAGATGTGCAAACTTTATTTACTTGGCTACCTCTGCCAGACATCAAACAGTCCTATTCTGTTTTCACTCTCATGCCTGCATTTCCGTATTCCCGCCTTTTCACACACAGATTCTTTCACACTTGTCCCTCGGATCATAAACCTTCAATTGGTTGTCGTGCTACTAAAGTTGTTGCACTAATTCACCCTTTTCAGGCAACAGTTACACAGTTTTACCCGTGGTAATCAGTATTCTATACACGAATGCCTGAGTAGATATATCCAAACGAAGTTCTTTTTTTGTTCAAAGTCTTTTTATGGCGATCCATGTATTAGTTAAAAACGCAACAATGTGAACTTTTAAATTATACCGTTGAATGGTGGCAACATACACGTTTCCTGGTTTTTACGGCATGGTCTTAGTTTCTGTATCCAACTTTTTTGTCTGCTAGTTATAGTTTCTTATTCCATATTTTAAAACTTTTGTTCAATAAGACATCTATGTTACCATAGCGGTGAATTATGGTAGTCGGTTGTGGCTCGCAAGTTATGAGCTGGCGCATACTCCTGCCTCTTGGCACCTGTTTGTTTCTTTATATTCGCCAGATCAGACTAAATAAAAAGGGCTGGGATACTAGTGTTCAACCACTGGCAAACTTCCTGCCCAACCTTTTAAACAGATTTTATACCCTTAGCGTGTTACATTTTTCAACCTGTCCAAGATGTTTTGCCATTTACTTCCGCCAGAAAAGTTTCGGAACGAATTGCGCTTTTGCGTTTCACGAGAGTGCAAATTTCCTTCATATTTCATTCATACTTCTCTAATATTCTTCAAATTACTTTTCTGGGAAACCAGACAATGAAGATGATCGTAGTCTTTCCCAGAAAGATAAGAATACCCCAAAGACCACTGATATTTTCTGCTTAGTATTGATCAAAATAAGATCAATGTTGAACTTTTCAACGTTCAAATTGGATGAAGATACGAGAATACTGTTCTTTAAAAAAGAGCCAAGTATTCCGACTACTTCAACGTACATTTATAATTTGTAGGATTTGAAATAACAAACTGTAGAAGCCAGAATGTTGAAAATGAAACCAGTGCGTAGACGATATTGTGACTCAAGTCTGCAACGTTTCATGTTTCCATACCTTCTTACCGAACTATAACAACAGAAGAAATCTAGGTGGTTGGGGTGTCTCATTGCGATCTTTTCGGTATATCCGCTTTTATCATTTAGGGGGACAGATGTGAGGTTCTGCATACACAGACAATGGTAGACATTTTAAATAGCATAACATGTGAAAGACTTTGCTACCGCAAAGGACTTCTCTGGAAAAGCAAGTATATCTCATTCTCTTTATCCTATTCCCACCATCAATCTAAGCAGTTGGCATAGTAATGCAAAGGAATAAAGATTTCGGACGATCAGTGTATGAGTCATTGTGGCGAGGCAGTGAGGATTAAAACATCATTGGTTCATTCGAAAAGTGGACCTGTTTAGGTTAAGGGACACTACTGCTATGATATACTAGAGCAACAATTTTTACGACGGAAGCGTATGTAAATCAACGTAGCCTTGCCAAGAGTTTTCAAAAAAAAATCCCAGCTGTTTGTTTTTTCAGAAGCTTCCAAACGTGACTCGTTTCTCACGGTAAGTTTGCTGAATGGAATCGAACAGTTTAAAAATTTATCCCACACCTGCCGATATCGGTGTGTGCAGCCGTTTTCTGAGAAACCTTAATAAAACCAAACACTGTTCGTGATAATGGCATCCATACTATCTCGTTTCGTAATCTGCCAAAATATTTACTCTGCAAAGGCCCTATCCGATGCTACGCATACGACGGATTAAAGGCACTAATGCCTCAAACAGAGCAGCAGAAAATCTTTTGAAGATACCAAATTCCAGACAAGGCTTTAAAATGTCGATAGAAAAGCAATTTTCCAAATAACTTTCCCTGGTTTACTTGCAGTTGCATATTACCGGACAATTCCCCGTGAGTTGTTATCTGCAAAATCTAAGCAGTATTCGTGTCGCCTGTTCTTGGTCAGGAAGATAGAATAATACAGAAACATGCGGATGTATACCACCTCAGGTTGAGTCATGCAGCAAGATGGGGCCTAAATACGGCCGAAGCAGGCCGAATTTTGACGGTTTCTATGTTTGAATCTCAAGATCGGTTTGCATAGTATTTGAAAGATGCCACAGTATTACTTTCTTGCCCGCCATGCGCAGCAGTGGACCTTTGTCGGATAACAGTCGTGGAAAACATGTTCCGTAAATTGGCGGCAACTTTCTGATCACACCTGGGCACCGCGGTGGATGTATTTAAGGAAAAGTAACTGGACCATTTACAGTTTCAAAGACTCAGAAGGAGATGTTTCTACATGCTATTCCTCTCGCTTCTGTATTCCTGGTTCGATTCCTGTGCATCGCCGATCAAAATCACCTGAAAGGAAAAGATAGTAATGAGAAGCACTATCTTTTGATTAATATAAAAAGGCAATTTTCTGTTTGATTCGTCTGATAATTTTGCTTATTGTGCATCGATTGTTACATTATGCAACCAGACATATATATATATATATGCATACATATAGAAGCAGTAAGTAGTATCTGGATGAGTGGACTATATATATATATATAGCCTCTAATTTCTTGTTTTATTTCATCAGGTTCCTCCTTTTGGTGGATACTCGAGTACGTTAGCAGGATAAGACAATTTTCTAATAGGCCGAGCACACTTTATACGTAAATATGGCCCTCCTTTTTTGAACCGAAATCAATTGTTCCACAGACTTCATAAAATGCGACAGGCATTCAGTGTCCAACTGCACCCATAGTGTTGCACAAGGACGTAACGTATCGTTTTCCTGAAGTTTGGAATCTAAGTCACCCTCCCTGACGAGGCATTTTTACCGGCATTCCACCTGGAGTGCGGTGTGAATTAAGTGAATCGCTGGGAGCCTACTGGTTTATGCGTCACAGTTCAACTGGTAATTCGAACATTACTTTCACAGACAAGTAAATACGCGTTCTATCGCTCATCGAGAGGACGAAAGTATGTCTGTGTGATATTTCTCCGTCTGGTGACTATCTGTTTTCAGTCTTACTAGGTTCAGAATCTACCTTTCGTTTGGTCAAGGGGATTCTTTATAGATTGGACATCATCCTTGCTTAATTCAAACAGTCACTGCCGTTAGTTCAGACAATGGTTTGTACCCTAGGGGTAGTGTTATACATATAACGAGGGATTTGCTTTTATTCGGTGAGTTACCATTTTTGATTGTTTGTGTTTCACTCGGCTTGGGAGATTCGGTTGATCCTCTCGAAACAATGCTGACACTAGAGCTGCTGGCTCTTCGTAATCTACTGAGGCTACCAGTTAGATAATTTCAATTAAGACTGTCATTGTCGTAGTTTTGTTCGGCGAAGAGTAAGGAATGAGAGTTGGTAAATTGCAGTACGGATGATCGGCGCATATGGTAGCGTGACCTGTTCGTGTGACTGTACATCTTTGTTATATCGTCAACACGGATGATTCTTGGTTGCGAGTTGGAGGTTATTGCTTTAACGCAAGCCTTAAGGTTCATCAGATTGCTACAAGAAAAATTTAAGGTACTTCGAAAATCAATGGCACATTTTATGAAATTTTACCCAAAGTTTTAGATAGAGAGCCCTTTCAGTAAAGGAACAGATATTTCAAAAAAGATTATATAGTTTATTTTGCTTGGGAAAAAACCTATTGATCTTAACTGCCACATTTGTAGGAGAGAGACGTTTGAAAAGTTTGGCTTTTGAACCTGACCAGCGGACTCAATCAATATGGAAAGGTAATATTTTCCTATCATCAATGTTTTCCAGTTTCATACTCGTGTTACACTTAAATGTTTCTTCAATCCCCCTTTAGCTGTCAATTGGTTCCAAAGAAACCAACGAAATTTTGCTCTCCCTTGTTGTCCAACATCAAAGGAGGTTGCCGTTTGTCAAGTGTAAATTACTTCGCAAAAATCTAGTCCGGAACAATCGAATCCGCAGGATATCTATCTATCCAATCATATGACGTCCGAAATTCTTTCCCCTTACCCTGTCTTATCAGGCGAATATCCGGTGAATACGAAAGTACTGACCAGGAATGCGACTACCTACATGCTAAGTTTGCCCACTCGCGAACAAGTAGGTCCTCCGCTAGTATTCCATGTGATCTCGCTCAGGTTAGACAAATCAATTACTTACGCCGTCAATTTCAACAAAATAACGAGGGATTGTATACTCCCGTCGGACGTCCATTTCGGCCTTTGGGCCAGCCGGTTTACACCGATACAAAACAGTTAATCAAGGACACTTTGAACGTGATACCGTCAAAGCCGGTAAGAACCGTGCGGACTCATTTGCTTCTCAAACCCGTAAAGAAATGTGCAAGTGCCTAGCTTTGATTGGATATGCATGATTCAACCCCTGCCACCGGTAGACACATTACTGAAAGATGCCGGCACATGTTGGTCTGAGACATTAATTAGTTATTCCAATTCTTGGATTCCTGGTTATCGATTGCTTTTACAGTTGTGCAACTTTTGGGGACCATAGAATATGTCACGCTTGTCGATCTTACCCCCACATGAATGAGTACCCTGTCTGCAGGTAATTTTTCGAAGGTGGACAGATTTGATAACCTTCACAATTCCCAGAGTCTGCAGCAGTAATTCATTAGCCATACTCAAAATATGACGGAATTATTTACAAGCCATTGTTAGAAATGATCCAGGTGATCATTATATTCGGAGGTTCGGTTACTATTTTCACTAACTAGCTTGGCTTCCTGTGCTTAATTTCCTCTATGGAAATAAATGTGACAAGCTCGCTGCTAAGTATAATAGTTGGAAATATTAACCTTTGTGATTTTGCAACGAACTCCGAATACAGTAAATTGTTTCGTCTGACCAGTACCAGCGAAAAAGAGCACACGATTCGACGACGCTGAAAGATCAGTCTATAACTATGCCACCTAGTCTACACATCGGACGTAAAATGGATGCAGATCAATAAAATCACTGGTTTTAAAGGCATCTAGATTGTCGTATCATGTACGGTTCAGTGAGAGTCATTAGGTTAAACTAACGCTCAGCCTAGCTTGCATTAATTTCTTACGATAACTATAAGCATCATGAGAGTCTATAATGATTTCCGACGGTATCGACAATAAAGTTTATCAAATTTTGGGATGACTACAAAACATGATTTACCTCTGAGACAAAAACTTGTCATTGTACAATTTGTCGGCTCAGGAAACAGGGAAGAAAGGTGTTAGAAAATCAAATTTATTCACCTACGAACATTCTATTAGGGATTTCAGACTAATCAGTATAGTGACATTTGGACGTAAGGGTTCCGAGTTTGGAACATCGCACTACTGATCACTTCTCATTTGGCAGCCTATATTCAACTATGTCCCCATACTTTTCAGATTCACTGGCATTTATAACGTTATGAGTAGTAAAAACATTTTGCAAAGAAACTGTTGAGTAACGCATAGTCACTGTTTCGAATTCTGCTCTCCAGTCAGCCAATTCTAATTCCAGGTTACCATCATCCGTCCCCACTAGCTCAAGCGAGAACAATCAAAGTCAACGGGCACACAATCTTGTCTTACTAAGTGAAAAGAACACATTTGTCGGTTGTTTCACTTGCACTTTTGTACCTGCGCGACGTCCATCATTTCATCGGCTGCCCTCATCACCTCTTGATTAATCCATCTTGTTTAGGGTTTTTCACCCAATTTAGTTCATGTCGTTTTCTTCCTGAATCCGGACCGCCCATCCTGATTGGTCAGCACAAATCACGATGTGACTTTAGTTTGCGTATCCGCACTCTCGCCTTCCGCTTTGTCAACTGGTCGCTGGTAGCCAATAGGATAATGCTGTCTCAATCTGCGTTCTCCACTTTCTCGCTGTATGGCGAGATCGGGTTGCATCCACACCTGCGTGGTAATCACGATTAGTTAGGCACGGTCCACCGTCATCGAATCACTGAAAGCCAATGAGATAGCTCCATTAGACTCAAGGCAACATCGATTAGATTATCATTCCCTCAAGCGACGAGAGTACTTTTCAGTGTATAGGCCTCCCAAAGCGATGTCTGTTTGGTTTCAGTAAGTTTAATTATCTTTTGTCATTTACTTTCTTTATTAATGAAATAACAGCGTGCATCATTATTCACGAAGGGGGTCGCGGTCAGCAAACGGCTGCCAAGTGGGAGAGTTGACCGGCGGTGGGGGAACTCGAACCCGCGACCCTCACGCCCAAGCCCCACGACCTTATCCACTTGGCCACCGACGGCGTACGCACGTGCTCATGTCCCGGCGACGTACGTACTTATTTCCCTTCCAGAGGATAGGTGCACCGAGTTGCCTTTACCAGTCACCTGCTATATAGCACATCGCATCCAAGCTCAATTCAATGGTACGAATATCCTTCAGCAGGTAGTGGCATCTCACACACTAGGGTATCTGTTGTTCTATTCGCATGTCTACGTGACAAATAACGGAATAGATCGTAAAGCAAACAGAGACTGGCGAAAGACTGCTGTAATCTAACACGCAACAACTGTGCAAGAAAACACGAGCAATCCACACGCTGCGATTTTGCACACGGGCCCTTAGTACTATTCTCGGCCCTCGGGGTCTAGATCAGAAGTGGAATTCAGCTTGGGTTGCACCACTCGGCCCTAGACACCCCCCGGGTTCTTGCCTATGCTTATGCTTACGATATTTTTCAAAAGCTGATGCGTGCGCGCATGGCGCCAGCCCACTTTCGGATAGGGAATGAGTCATTATAGGAGCCATGATTGATCAACCGGGTAAGGAACAGTTCAAATTCACCGTCTGGGATTCAGATGGGCTTACCAGTGATTAGACAGGTCGCACTTGTATGAATCTCGTCAAGCCAACGTATTCTCATTGACTAGATAATGATCAGGAAATATCGATTAGTTCTTGATATATTTACAGAAAAGATTCAGTACCACAATTTCAACTAAAGGTCAGCTAAGTTCAGCTTGGGGAGTCGACGTTTAAGTTTGTCAACTAAACAATTCCACGTGAAGCGTCTTTAGTCATCTCCTACAAGGAATTTTCAGTTGCTGCACAAATGCATTCTAGAAAAACATAAAGCTTCACCACTTAAAGTTCGGAAAACATTTTGGCCACCATTCGAAAAGTATCGATTATTCATAATCCAATCATGTGGCTTATAGTCTTTTCCTTGTGGTATCGCTCACTCAACTTTGTTTCACCTAGCATGGTAATTAGCTCAGTTAAACTAGGATGCTAGCCGGAACCCGGTTTTGACGAGTCGTATGTTAGCACAGCACTATTCACTCTGGCGTCATATTTAAGCTGAGACTCGGTTTACTGGTACCGCGGATAATGTTACGCGTGAAATTAGTGAATAAAGTTGTGTTCCTCTTGATCTCCTCGTTTTCCACGGAAAAGTTGATAAAATCTGCTAAGTTACCTAGCAAATAAATAAAGCAAGGACTCATCAATCGTGCTGTTCTCAAATTCCTGTTTGAAAGAATGAAAATGCTGAAAGATATTGGTATCCAATTTTTGTTCACCATTTGCCTCCCGGGAACAGCCTAGGATTATTGACTTGGGAGATTGGCACTAGGAAATTAAAACTGTGGTACAGTTAGACGAGATTCCACAATGATATGTCCACAAAAATAAACTCGTAGAATGATCAGTATTCGAAACGCTCAAACTTCGTGCTGGTATCATAAAAATAGGATTTCTGAAAACAAACACGCGCACACACACAGAGTTTTCGGGAGAAAGGAAAACATGAAAGTTATACCAAAGGAATAAATAAAATTTGAAGGCTATCAGATAGGTTACTTGAACATTTAATCGGGACGCAATGGATACCGGAAAAAAATGACCAAAACCTTCCCGACAAGATATGGGCACTGACGGGACAGCTATTTTCTGTTGACATAGTGACTGTTTCCATCGCCACCCAGCAACTAGCGAGACAAACACCTAGCACAACCACCGCTGTTGTGAAGATGTATTGAAATCGTCTCGCTTCGGTCAACCGGATACGGCCTTAATAGAAGTGGAACAATCAAGACTGCCATTAAGGTCATTCGGATACCAGTCATCGTGACTATACATTCGATCTGGAACTAGACGCTGAAAATGGTTGAGCTAAATCACGATAATGTTTCTTCATCCAAACAATCGGACAAAAATTACTTATATTGAGAATCGGATAAAAAACCATAAACTTGGTGCTTTGTCCCTTTGTCTCGTACATTCGTTAGTGATATGACTAGAAAATAGCACCTCATTAGAAATGCAAGCTGCCCCACGTGTTTTGACTACAACTTTCTCCTAATCTATTCCTCATGACAACAGACACCAATAAATTGGTATTCGCTGAGACAGCAGAGAATGTATATGCCCTTGTGGCATGTTCGTGTATGTCTATACTGCTTGTCTAATACTCGCCATTATGGATCCACGGAAATGTCACAGCTATGTTTTACATCGATTGCGAATAAATCAAAAAGCATCTTCTGCAACTAACAGTTGAACTGAAGAGTAAGGTGGATTCAAAACAACACTGTTATCCGGTGACGCGAGCTAGGAGATTAGCCGAGGGTTAAATAAAAAGGTTGTTATGGTCCAAGTGTAGCTTGTAAAGGTGCCATCTTTATACTGTAAAAATAATTTCGTGTGAATTAAATCATTCTAGTTTGTCTTTTTCCGCGCGATCATCTTTTCATCGCGGAATATAGAACAGCTCCTTGACGGTGAGCAGTGATAACTTGTGATAATGTGTGACAATGCGTTTTCCGAATGCCGCTTTGCCTTTTTTTGTTTTGGTTACTGCAACAGTGAACCCAACAGAACCGAAAGTCAGCTGAATCCGCTCAAAGCAGGTAAATTTTGAGAAAACCGAGTACTCAAAGTGCTTCGTGGCAGAAGTCTCTGAAGGAAACAAGTATCACGTCCAGGGGGTCCTGTTCAACTAGGAGGGCATGTATGTAATCCGGAGCATATGAATCGGTACCCCGTATTTTTATTGTTGACAGGCACAACAGACCGGACTCTTCTTAAGGCGCTGAACAGAAGTCGACGGAAGAATAGCGCCATTTTTTGTTGTTTTGTCTGAGAATTTTACAAAATGTGAGGATTTTACATGTTCCTCGTCAGCATATTTCTTCCTTTCAAGTTGTCCTACTTATTCGTCTGACCAACATGTTTGCAGCTCTCATTGATTTTCTAGTGGAATTCAAGTACTCAAATTTAAGCCATCCAATACACAACGAATAATAATAACAATAACAGTTGATATTATTATTATTATTATTATTATTATTATTATTATTATATATACATATATATGTAAACTCATTCGTGGTCTGTTCCCTATCAGCCGACCGACGAATACCCCTATATTTTGCCGTAAACGCTCGATGGAACGAAATCAAATGCTGCAAACTTTTTCGTCGGTATCAATCATTTAAAATAGCTGCAGACTGTTTATTTATGTAGTTTGTAGTCCGAGGTTCGAGCGTCAAAAATGAAGCTGCTCACTCCACCGCAGATCAACAAATGCGTAGCCTACTACCAACGGGAAGTCGGAAACAGGTCCTATTTTTCTAAATATGAAGCTGATGAAGTTGTGGGATGAATATCACAAGATCCCACAATGGCCGTGGATGAAGCGAGAATTCGAATCTATACAAAAATTCGAAGCAGATCCCAGATGATCCATCGTTGATTGACATCATGGACGCTAGACTAGACACCAGCGTATCGGCACACGGCGTACGCCTTAGTATCAACACTTATACCAAAAAGGAGCAAGAGAATTCTTAACTGAAAAAGTTAGCGTGTTTTGACAATGAAAACGGTTTATTTATTTGGATTGTTGAAGTTGCCCGAAAAATCGCCCAACATCCCATTTAGATAGATAGACTGTTGTCAAGTCAGAAAACTTGCATGAAACGAACGAATACACGGATGTACAATGAGTTGCAGATATCAAATTAGATCAGAGAAGTCACACAAATGACAGATACAAACAAAAGATTTCATAATTTCCAGTGAAATTGAAAGAAAATAATTTGGTCGTGCCAATGTCCCGAAATACTCCACTCTTGAAGGAACGTCACTCCGCAGCGCAGCCATTTCCGCTCAGTTCTTATGGAGCCATGTGAGGGAGTATTAAAAACAAGAAAATAGAGAATTCCAAGCAACTTGGTTGGGCAGAAAATCTGACCGCCATAGAGCTCAAGACTGAATATTTTATCTTTCACTATTTTTATTAATGAAATAACTGTGTATATCATTTCCCAGGAAGGGGGCCGTGGCTAACAGAGGACTGCCAAGTGGGGAAGCTGAGCGGCGGTGGGAGGATTCGAACCCGCGACCCTCATGTTCAAAAGCCACGACCTTATCCGCGTGGCTGCCGCTGGCGGTCACTCATAGAGAATCAGTCTGATGGCTGGATGTGCCTAGCTTCTACCAGATACCAAAAACCTTGTTATCCATGGGCTATTAATGAAATCTAATTGCTATGAGTCAATTTTTTCACTATTCTCCAGCAGAACCTGTTTCATTAAGCATGAGTGAAAACAAAGATAAAACTTGGTGCTAGTTACAGCTAATCAACTGGCATAGTATGACTGCAGGTTTTTTGCCACTATGAGACCACAGGACAGGAATAGTTAAACAGTTTTTTCCCGACACACCTGTAGTGGATGTATATAGCCAACACAATGTGTGAATCTGAATGCAGAACAGAATCGCCTTTGGTCGATCTTCAGCACTTGTTACAAAACTAGGAGCCCAGTACCCGATAAAGATATAATTGAAGAGGATGTTTGATGGGGTATGCCATTCTTGCCTTGGCTGTACCAAGGAAGAACGGAGGTATTCCTGTGATGATGAACCGTGACCGGCAAGTCGCAATCCACAGGGACGAACGGGTTCGATCTGCCAATGCCACATCGTATGTGAGTTCCAAGCAAACTAGGACTGCTTCCTTTTCGTGGCTACCAACTGCTAGGTGACATAAAGTCGCGGCTGGACGGGAGAAATGCAGGAAGGAAACCAACAGAACCAGACATTAATCCACGCCAACCAGTCAGAATGAGTGGTCCGTGTAACATTAGGAAAATACTTTAGGCACATAAGGCCACAAGGTGACCAACGAGATGGAGCATTCAGGCGATGACTCGGAAGACCGATGAAATAAGTGACATTGAAGTATATATGGTCCTTCACCAGTTTCATTTCCAAAGCTCGTTGAGACCACCAGAGCCCACGATCCCTATGCAAGCTTGCGTTGAGTTTACATCTTCTTACGAGCCGTGCTTCATTATACTCCTTACCAGCCGGGATGAAGCGATGTGTGTTAATAAGGCCCAGCAGAAATCCGGGGTGTCAGAACGCAGTGGGTCAGGCCACAACATACTAAGCCAGCAGAATACAAGATATTCTTGATAAGCGACCAGCGCATAGTAATGTTTTCAGGCGGAGGCAATTTCAGCTTTTCACCCAGTATTGTTCTCAAATATCTGGTTCTCCGAGAAAAGCCACTTCTCGTAGATGGGGAGAGTTTATCGTTACCGCCATCTTCAAAATGGGCTTGTGTAGTGACTGTGCTGACCAAAGGAGTATTAGTCCAATTTCGGTAGCGTCAGATTTGCCTTCGTCCGTCATTCTTCGCGGGTTGCACGACTCCCGTGACGGGCATACTCGTGGGGAACAGTTGGGATTTCGCGGTGGTCGTGGATGCATCGATCAAATCTTCACCCTCCCACAGGTAGTAGAACACCGTTTACTCACCAAAGGCCAACGGTTATCGTGTTCCTAGAAACTTGCACAGTTTTGGCTCTGTTGATAGGTCTGCACTATGGTAATATTCGTTGATAAATGGAGTACCTGAGAAGTATGTGTCGGCCCTTAAACGACTGGACTGTCGAACATCAGGTCGAGTTAGGGCTTATGGTCGGCATTCGAAACCCTTCATCGTTTTTCTCTCCAAATTTGTCATAGAGGATGTTCTATAGAACTTATTTTAGGTCTTTCATGCAGTGGAGTTGAACTGCACTCAGTATTCCGATGATATTATCTTGTTGTGTTAATGCACGAGCAATTCAAAGCCATTAAATTGCTTAGCGATTGTGGTCTATAGGTTCGGTATTTGTTCTGCTCCTTCAAAGTGCAAGGTATTTCTTCAAGACTGACTGGAGTCATTTTCTATAAACACCTATTTTGGTGATCGGTTAGAAGTAATCAGTGGTTTGAAGTACCTCAGGAGCCTGATCACAGCTGGCAAGGGTGTTTGGGAGAAAATCACATCACGAACTGCGAAAACTTCTGTCAACCTACTTATGGCCACGCCATGACATCCGACTTTTCCTTAATGGAAGCGTGTAAAATACCACAGTTCACAATATTCTTCCTTACGGTTTTGACATTCGGCATCTCCACATTGAGGATGTCGGACGACTTCCTATATTGGACCACTGATATCTCCGAAGCGTTGTTCCAGTCTGGTTGGAGTATCGCGTGACCGGTGACGAGATGCATCATCGAGAATTAGGTGAAGACACTCGTCATCTAATCCACATAATCGCTCTACGCCGCCTTCGGTGGCTTCGACACATATTGCTTATGTCTGACCATGGTCTACCCTTTTGTGCTTTTTTTGCACGTGCTGGGTAAGGATTGAAGAAGCGACGTGGTGGTCAGGTTATAACTTGACGTAGGAGTGTGAAGAAGTCAGTTTCGGCTTTGACTTCGGTTGGTGCTTCCCGTCTTCTTGTTTGGGGCCCAAGAGATGAGGACTGTTGTTGGTTGGAGGCCCTCAGACATGTGTTAGAACCGAATTCAGTGACGTGAATGCTGTGTGGCCTGGTTGTCAAGTTCATCTCTCCTAAAGGCAGTCCGGAAACAAGCAGAAATCCACAAAATGTACATGGCGAAATCAAAAAAAAGCAATTAGTTTGTTGCGGTCCATCGTCAATTTTCTCTCCGCAGTTTGTCTCGCATCCTGCAGTCCATTCGTAAGTTATTGCATTGTCCCCATACTTGTTCTGAAGCTGATGTAATATATATATATATATATATATATATATATATACAGTTAAGACGTTTCTCGTTTTCAGAACTACAGGAGTCGAGACCAAATGGACCACCTAGATACCGCTCTCTCGAGAACAGGTGATCTACTCAAGCATTCATTTCCCCCGCCAAAATCACAGTGTCACCCCCCTCCTCTTTGCCATGCTTAAGGATTCATACACTTTTTGTAGAATGTGTACTTGACTCCATCTGGGCTTCAATCTGCTGGTGCGTACGCTGAGGCAACATAGACGCTGGATCTACTTCGGCGATGGCTGTTAACCTTGCACGAACCTCTAAGTCTCACTGCGCATAGCCGGCCGTCCACTGGGATTCAGTCAAATGGTGCTGTCTTAGTCATTTCGCTGAGAGTCACACCAACTCCAGCAACACCAGAAGCCGCAGCCTCATGGTCCCCAGATAGAAGCAGATGAGACTTCACGGAAGGAATAGATGGAGATGTCAGTCAAATGACGGAACTGGAGTCTTAAAGGCGAGTATCTTGAGTACAACGTACATCAATGGCCAGGGTCTCCAGTCTACGAGCTAAACGCCCCTGTTAACCTACACACATTAGTGTTCGCGCATTAAAGATGGCCAGTTAGAAGGTACAGATGGCAAAGGAATGCATCAGCCTGTGGATGTGGATTCGATAAGATTTGGATCATACATGAGAGACAGTGTGAAATAACAGGGACAGAACTCTTTACAGTGACACTACTACTAACATGACCGACTGCATTTCCCGAAGAACGCAACCTAATATGTTTGGAAGAGGAATAACACGAGTCGACAGAGTAACAAACAATTGTGTACGCGGAAGATGGCTTTTAAAGATGAGAGAAAAGCTAGAAATATTCCCGCAAAGAGCAGTCATATTTCTAGTTGCGTGCATTGTGGGCTGTTGTACTATTCGGTCCACTGGTCCAGAGTAGGCCTTTTTATTCGAGGCTGCACCTCTAACCTTTTCACAGCCAAGCGCTTCCTGCAAGGCTGCGGAATCATTCCAGAAGAGCCAGCGACTAGTTGATCGGTTCATATGTCTCCTCCTGAATACTTTGCTGGATCGCTGGAACACGACAAGAGCAGTGGCTTTATTTGGTTGGTGGGCCGCACTCTCCACGTCACAGTGCCACCAGTGTGCTTTTATGGTATTTTCAGGTAGAAAGTTTTTCAGGCAGGAACCCACCATCTCCTGGACATTGCCGCTGCCTGTCCGTCGGCGCTTATTCCGTGGGTTTGAGCCTACCTTATCCAGGGCTAATCACCTGGATGGCTGTCGTCTCCCTATCCGAAATCCAAGGATGCGCCAGTAACATACCGCTCTGCTCTGAGGTCATGTAGCATACAAATAAAATTATGCCGGGGTGGTTGGGTCGAACGACACGCCGGGACGAAACAATGAGTGAGTGTCAGTTTGCAAAACAAAAGATGAAATATTCACTAATAGAGCGATTGACTGAACTTTTCAGCTCAGTCCCTGCATGCCTAACAAGCTTGTAGCGGATACAGTGATGATCCTAGCTTCGTCATCGAAATCGTCAGCAACGTAAAACATTTCTTCGTCCTTTAAAGCTTGTTCTTACCGCAATTTATGAGCGTGTAAGTCGCATGGTATCCACAACTTCTGTAATGAATAATCCGGGTTATGTTCGAGAGAGACTCATAATATTTCGTGGATAACAACGGAGCGTGGACAGTCTGAATTGGGAAGGTTGATGTTAGTGACGTTAGGGAGGCGCACAGGTAGACCATTAGAGCATGGGCAGACACAACTGCTCGTGGGATAACGCAGAATTGAGAGACGATGTTTAATGGTGGAATGGACACAGAATTTTGGAGACCGTTGCTTACAGTCTTCCAGTTCATGAACAAGTGAGGGAGACAGGGAATACTGTGTGGCCAAACACATAATTTATGGTATAAATCATTGTCTCTCGGAAAGTCCTCCAGTTTGATTTTTTCAACTTATTTACTTCTGAAAAATAAAAGAGGATGGAATAGACAACATAATTCCGGTGGCTAGTTTAAATACCAGTGATACCGCTACACAAGAAGGCCAGTGAAAATGTGCTCTGCACAGTATAATATGACCACATCTCGCAGTTAACACCGGTGATCGATAATACAGGTAAACATTTTAGGTGCTATTCCAGTTTCCTCTCACTCAGCTTGTTCTCTGCTACCGAAATAACCGCATAGCACTCCTATCACGTAAATAAGATTTTGATAACAAAATGTGTACAGATTTTCCGAGTACAGAGTTAAACTGAGAGACCGGTATCGGGTAGGCATAACTGCGAAGCCGACCGTATGGTTTTAGAAAACTGTATTTGATTATATGAACGCTATTTCCGAAAACTGTACATAAATAACAACAAAAACTCAGCGTTTTGCAAATCCAGAGTGTTTGGGTCATCATTAAACCCCAATATTAAATAATTCACCATGTGATATCATTGCTCACCTAGCCATAAAGAACCCATGGAAGCACTGTACAGCTGTTTCATCCTCGTTAGGAATGATGAGCGGTGCATACGGACCGCGCCCGAACTGGCACGCGAACCCGGAACGAACGATTCTGGGTCGAACGCCTTAACCGTGCAAATCAGTGGCAGATAGGTGCAACATCATGTGGTGAAGTTCAACAAACCGTTCACAGCCTGCCCGGTAGCGTAATGCCCAAGGCGTTAGACTCACAGTCGTTCGTCCCCGAATCGCGTCCCAGTTCGGGCGCGGTCCATATGCACTGCTCATCATTCCTAACAACGATCAAACAGCTGCTGTACACTGCTTCCATCGTTTCTGTATCGCCAGTTGACCAATCATATCACATGGTGAATGAATTATTTCATGTAAACATTCAATCTTTTACTACAACCCCCAATATATTTGGTCGTCGGCGTTTTGGGTGGCTCACATTTGGAGTGTTTGGTGTATACTAAGAAACTGATAAAAGTTAAGCGGATGTTAGTAACGGGAAATTTCTTTACCCGGAACTGGCCACATTTGTATGGTGATTTTCAACGGTTTTACGTTGAATCATAAAAAATACTGGTTAAAATTCGAATCGGTTTCATTCAGGGTCAAACCAACAATTCCATTTACTACACAATTCGATATAATTTAATACTGATCACCTGTCACTTATCAAATATCACTGAGTTGCCTATCCGAATCATAGCATACCATTCATATAATTTACTGTTTTACAATGCATTTAGGTGTAATTCACTCAATCTGATTCTTTTATCTGCTGAGTAGGTCCACAATGGACTGTTGGGGAGTGCAGCAACCGTGAACCCTAACTAAACGTTGTTTTGATTTGATTAATCAATATCTTATCACTACTTGCTTTCTCAATGTAACCGAAAGTCCTTGGTTGCTCTCTGGTTGAATTTGCGTGCTAGATATTGCGCGCACGTGACTGCCAACCATGAATTAACTCGGTTTTTCGGTCACGGCGATCAACCGGCCAAGAACCTCACGGTGATAAAATAATTCCTTGTAGTCCGCCTCAGTTGTCACCTTGTAGAAGCAACATCTTGACGACTATCTACCAGTACGGAACAAGGGAACGTTCGCTGTTGTTTTGTGGGTGAATGTGTAATGTATCATGAGATCGTTGTATCGCAAAAATACGACGTCACTTGCAACTAGCCCAGCTCTGTCTAAATATATGTGCCCCAATTCCGGATGCACCTTACAAGTCCGATTAATTACGACGTAATTTCCAATGATCATGACACGTACGAAATCATACGGAAAGTGTTATGGGGCTGGTTGTTTGGGACACAGAATTATGTCATTTTGTACAGTGACAGTTTTGTGAGTTACTGTGTGTGATTCTTGGACTGTTCACTTAAAGCCGTTTGTAATTAATTCGGATACTATTTTCACCATTCAACAACGAAACCGTTTTATTTATTCTCCACTATGCGTCTGATGAGTTATAGGAAACCAATTCGATTACTGATTGCATAGCTTAACACCCCACTCAAAGTTCGCTTCTCCGCTTCAAGTAAACATCGTGAAATGCCTGTGGTAAGTTTCATTTGTAGTACATTTGATCCCACTATGGTAGCCCAGTTCTACCCTATCCTCACCTCCATTCTAAACCATCTGTCTACAGGTGGTTTTGCGATGGGCTGACGAGAATCTCCTCCATCCGAGCAGTTTCAGTGGGGATTCAAGCGATTCCGAAACAAATGTTCGTAAGTCTCCTTTTTCGAGTCTGGAAAATGTCGCGCGGTTAACAACCGTCATTACCACCCCTGCCACCTTACTAATCAGCATCATCCCAATATCTGTTCCTATCCAAGTTGGTATTAACAAATGTATGGACAATATGCTTAATATTGTCCGCTTTCGGCTGAATTTATTCCCAACATTACTGTGTGAATGACCAAAACGAGCGATAAGTTAAAGCAGTTGTATGGAACGAAGATCAACTATACTAAAAGCACCAAACTTCACCGAATAGGACAAAGCGAGAGTAATCGAAAATAGGTATTTAGTAGGGTTATTCACGTTACCGGAAGCACTTTGAGGTCACCTACTTGTCTTCGTCAGCATCGTGCCTTCGAATGTGGAAGAAGCAGCCCCCATGCTGATTGTAGTTCAGTGAGTCTTGTTACTGAGGCACAGGCAGCACGAAGACCACATGCTGCTCTGCGGTCGTACCTACCTATGGTCGCGTGAGGGCATACGGTGAACCATCAAGTTCATTCGTAACGACTAGTGGGGTTCGACAAGGGTGTCCCATCTCTCCATTCCTGTTCAACTTCGTCATGGACGAGTTGATGGAAGATGCTTTGGAAGGTCTGCAGGATGTAGGAGTCGAACTGGGAAATGGAGGGAAGCTGTGACCTAGATTACACGAATCACGTAGTGTGCCTTTTTGAGTCTGTGGACCATGCACAACAGGCACTAGGTAGACCCTCGAGTTCGGTCACTCGGTTTGGCATGTGCTTTGCACCTTCAAAGTGCAAAGTGCTGTTGCAGGACTAGACGACAGCAGTGCCGACCTTGGTGCTATGCGCAGAGGAACTCACGATTGTAGACCGTTTCCTCTACCTTGGTAACTGCATATCGAACGTTGGTAGCTCGGCATACGCGTATATCCAAGGCCCGAGTAGCTTACGCTGGACTGAAGCACTTGTGGCGTCGGTCTGATATTTCACTGAATTTGGAAGGCCGTTCGTACAGTGTCACAGTGCTCTCAGTTGTGTTGTACGGTTGCGAGAAATGGAATATTCGCATGAGATGTTAGTCGGTTAGAGGTCTTCGACCACCGATGTTTACGTAGTATGGCTAGGATTGGATGGAGTCACTGAGTGAGCAATGTTGAGGTGAGGAGTCTCATACTAGGCGCCGATCCTGAGAACACCTCATTTTAACATATGAAACTTAATAGACTACACTGGTTGAGTCACGAGTTGCGTATGTCGAACACTCGTTTACCATATCGTGCCCCATTTTGTGTTCCTCCTAAGGAATGGAAGAAGCCATGTGGAGGTCAGCAGATGACGTGGCAACGTGGGATGAGAAAATGTACAGCGAAGTTAGGTAAAGTAGGTGTCTCACGTCTTCGTCTTTGTGGTTGGGGTCCGAAAGACTCGTGGACTTGCTGGCTGGAGACACTGAAGGATATGTCAGTGAACCTTGGGGAAAAGGCAGTGGTCAGTGAGGCTTGCCTTGTTGTTTAAGGCTGGATGATGATGATGATGATGATGATAATGTGGTCGTACTAGGCAACAATGCAACCTCAATTCTTTCTGAAAAGCATCTGAAGCTCGGCTGCTTTCTGAGACCCAGCCTGATGATCACATTCCTCTTCCTACAGTTACCAATTAAGCAGCATGATTTCCACATCTTTCTCACTGGAATTTAGATGGAATCATGATAGATCTCACATCACGAACCTGCCCGTTGAACCACTTGCCAAGGTCCCTGACTGTTTTGCAATCCTACTCTGACTTCCGATATTGTCGCTTTTTTAGCTGAAAATTAGACACAAATCGAAAACATTCGGAGTCATCGTCCACCAAAGGTTTAGTAACACACCTGATGAACCATTCTAACAATAAACAGTTGCCGATCGCCAGTCAAGCGCCTCACATCAGATGCGCAAATACCTTGGTTTAAACTAAATAAAGACTCGCATGTTCCAAGTTCATATTAGTCTCTTTCTATCAGCAATATGAGAGTTAAGGGTTCACGAAGGAATACTAAAAAAATCATACTCATATTTTACGCATTAGAGTGATTTACTATCACGACAAATGAATAGAAGACAAGATCAAATCACAGTGACCGACAACTGAGAGGAGCGTTCCGTCCTCTTCCATCGTCATTCGGAAGCATGGGTTTTTATACAACGTAATTAAATATGCAGTCATCTACGCTTGCTAGCCTCTCAGGCGTGGCTCCGCCGTTTTGGCCAGTTCATCAATATATAAAAAGTTAATCAAGGCACTGGAAACCAGTCCTTGAAACATGCATGGTTCAAAGAAATACCAACTCAGGTTTGGGGGGAAAATAAGTTACAAAGAGCACCTTGAAGAGATTTCAAATTTTCGCATGAACAGTGTGAGAACTAGTCATCAGAACAACAAGAATATCAGAACTTGGAGTTGGAGACAAAATGCACCCCTGATAGAGAAGTGAAAGCCGCCATGGGCAAAATGGCAACTCACATAGAGAAACATTGTCATACTATACAATACAATAAAACAGGGATCAGTGTTTAAATGGTACACGTGTGACTGGGACAGTACGTATAGAACGCAAGGTCACTGAATAGGTTGATGGATCCCAAACTCAGAAGATTACTGAGTAGACACGACAGTTGACTAATACCTCAAAAGTGTACGTGATAGCATGAAGACTGAGTGACGCGGCCGGTTTTGAAGTATAGGATGCGTGGTGCACATAATGACATAAACAGAGCAGAACAAACTGATTAAATTAAACTGAAAACTTAAAGGTATAACAATGGAGTAAAGATCAGGACACGATAGTAAGACTGTCGAATCAAGTTAAGTAAATCCTGGAAGTTCGACACCGAATTTTCTTGTCCGATCTTTGTCAGCTAGCAACAAAAGTGGTCGATACAGATGTTCAGCATGTTGAATCAAGGTTTGTTCATGGTATTGACGAGTCAGAAGAGCACTGACTTTTGGGTTTCATGAAGTTCCCTCCAAAACTCATGGAGAGGATATTCTGGAGGGCTACTGAACCCCCAGTTCCATACAAACTTAATTCTTTATTGTTTGACGACAAGTTGTGCGCTTACACAAGGCAATACACCTGGCAAGCAAAAAGTTCAACATGACAAGGCAAATAAAAACCATCGATTGTACAATAAGGGTGTATTTAAGGAACTCCTATGCATATCTATCTACATCGAATTCGAAACAAACGCGATGCCAAAATATTAACGTTTGAATAAAAATGAACAGAAACAGGACAAAAGAGCAGGAAATAAAAAAATACAAGAAAAAGTGCACTTTTTTCACCTTATGGGACTCACTTGGCGACTGTCTGTGTTTCGCATTTCGTGTTATTTACGCGGGGAACCAATTCTGCACACAAGCCACATAGCATCCGCACCAATGACTTTGGTTCTGAGCCATGTCGCTTATTGTCTCCAAATAACAATAATCCTCATCTCTTGGGCCCCAAACAAGAAGACGGGAAGCACCAACCGAAGGCAAAGCCGAAACTGACTTCTTCACACTCCTACGCCAAGTTATAACCTGACCACCACGTCGCTTCTTCAATCCTTACCCAGCACGTGCAAAAAGAGCACAAAAGGGTAGACCATGGTCAGACATAAGCAATATGTGTCGAAGCCACCGAAGGCGACGTAGAGCGATTATGTGGATTAGATGACGAGTGTCTTCACCTAATTTTCGATGATGCATCACGTCACCGGTCCCGCGATACTCCAACCAGACTTGAGCAATGCTTGCATTAATTTCATATCTCGTTTTGATCTGTGATACTTTAAGCTTTTTACCAGCCGTGCTTGACTAGAATGCGCCAAGAAATCACAGAAACTTAGCAGAAATCCAGGGTGTCACAGTACGACGACTCAGTCCACAGTTCATCAAGCCATTAGAGCTCATGGCATTCTTATTAAACTACCAGTTTCCATTGATGCTGTCACACGAGGGGCAATCCTAGTTGGCGCGTTTCGGGAAAATGCCTGGCCGGCGGTGGCCAAAAGGATAAGGTTGTGGCGTTTGCACGTGAAGGTCGCGGGTTCGAATCCTCCAACCACCGGCCAACTTCCCCAATTGGCAGCCCTATGCTGGCCGCCGCCCCCTTCCTAAAAATTGATGTACATTGTTGTTTCATTAATAAGACGGAATTAAAAGATAAAAGATAAAAGATCAGAGACCTGTTCGCCGCATAGTTCCTTGGAAGTGTCAATCAAAGCACAAGAGGAGCTTGGCTTAGAATAACGCGAAGTCGGAATATGGGGAGTTTTCCAGTGAGGTCAAGAATCTCACAAAAAGCCTCGCCATTGGCAGCTAACTACGATGTTATCGACCTGGATTCCTTACTTATTCCAGATGGCATGCCGGCAGTTCGAACGTCTGAAGCTACCAGTAGCGAGAAACAAACGATGGTCGGGACATGGTAACCAACTGTTCTCCGTCTTTTCTGTGCGTAAAACTTTATGCAGCTTTTGACAACAAATTGTAAGTGGGCTGCAGCGATAACAAAGAATTGGGTATCATAAATGACCGAGTATTAGTGGAAGCGATGTTTTCGCGGCAGGTGCAAAGATTATTCAGCCTTCCGTATCATCGCCTATTCAAACAAAAAACACCGTTTCTCAGCTGATTACTGATTATTTCTAGTTCACATTTTCTCACATATCGATTCACTGTGAGAACGCGACACGCTTAACGTTTTCAAAAGAGGTGTCCCACGTTCAGTCTTGATCAGGTCGAGAAATAGGGAAAAACAAGTCTCGGCTTATTCGGCAAGAATAAAAACTGATAATTGTGATTATATAACTGTATTTTTATGCCCAATTCTCAGCTGAATTTGACACTTTGGAATTGTCAAGTGACTCTGCAAAGAGAACCCTGGAACCTTTGAGGCCCACAACAGCCAAACTGGAAAGTGGAAGATCATACAATGATCAGGTAAATAAATCTCCATGATTACTTAATGGTGAGTTAAGCGTTGATATCACATGCTGGCTAATTCCATGAAATAAATTTTCGTTCTAATTGAATCATATCTTCTCACTCGATATCCCGGACTGATTTCCAAAGCTAACGTTATGTTCAAGTCCAACGACTTCGTCAATAACTAGAGCGTATTGTTTAGGTGCTAATACCGAGATTCAACGTTAGACTCTAAGCTTAAATGTCATGGGTGTATGAACACAAATTCTCGACTAATATAACGGTTAAGTTGTTTTCTATTAAAATTTGCATGTTATCAATTGCTTTTCCAGATAAGTCACTGAAGAAACTGGCAAAGCTCGGCGGGTAGCAACGTCAGGCGCCCGACAATTCCCAGAAATTCTCACTCCGATTTTGCTCTATTAGGTAGATGGATAGATTAGGCACAAACCTTTACGTTGGCCGATCAGTGTTCTGACCGAATAGAATATTATTCAAATCTTAAGTTAGTCGTCATCTATTCGATCAACGAACAAACGAAATTGACTTCAGGACCAAATGACGTAAGCAGTATTTCGAAAAGTCGATGCACCACGTATTGGTTTTTACTGTGAGTGATATAATGTTAATAACGCAGCTGTGTTATTAACATTGTACCATTCACAATAAAAATTAATTTCCTCCAAATTCAGTCGTAAAGTTGCACCAGACCAGCCAAATAAAT
Organism: Fasciolopsis buskii; assembly: GCA_008360955.1. Classification (NCBI taxonomy): domain Eukaryota; kingdom Metazoa; phylum Platyhelminthes; class Trematoda; order Plagiorchiida; family Fasciolidae; genus Fasciolopsis; species Fasciolopsis buskii. Next base: position 43,801 of record LUCM01007437.1, read on the forward strand.
TGCAGTCGGCCACAAGTCAAAGGGACATTTCAACCTAAGAGGTCCGTATAGAGAAGTACACTGGGGATTATTTCAAAAAAGCCGCGCCACGGGTTGGCCCAATAAGGCGAAATCCTGGACAGAGAGTTAGTTATAACTGTGAAGCCTCCTCCAAGCTAATGTCAGCGATTACAAATATTTTACTAGACAACTAATGCAATGGAAAATTAGTGAAAAGACCAGTGGCGATAATTGAGTCGTCTACGTTCCACATTTCAATCGGTAGGTTGATTATGGGAGATAAACATGTCAAAAAGCGATACGCAAATGCAACAAACTAGTCATCCTTAAATTATCTTTAAGTTTTTGGAAGTGTTTTGAACGCGGGTCATATCAGAGTAAACGGCCGAGAAAAATAAGGTCACATATTGCGAGAAGAAAGCTTGTTGTCGAAACATCCAAAAAGGATAACTGCGATGCAGGTTATTACTGTGACCGCAGTTTGAGAAACGTTGAGGATGGTAATCAAACTAGTGCTTGCCTGTCATAAATGGCTTGATTGCGCTTTGGAGATAATGAGGACTTTATTCACCTTATTGGGCTAGCAGTAACAGAATTAATGCATCATAGATTCTGCGTTTTGGATAGTCCATTCCGATTCGATCTCAACGAACAAATTCACACGCTTATCCCATTCACTCGACAATACCTACCTTAGTCGGCTGGGCATAGACTTGGACTTGAGACAGCATCAAATGTCCCTAGGGTAACGTTTTTGTTAGCAATGAATACATGAAGACCATCAGCATCTGCAATTCAATTGTTCTACGTCTTAGAACCATTCACTTTGCTCGGATGTGGTCTGATTGTGATTTCTACTTTAGAGCACTGCCGACTCAAATCAATTCGACTGATTACAATAGAACAGTTTTCAGCTTTCTATAGGCGTGGAGGGTAATAGAACCCTAGCATTACGATAGATCACTTTCATGTTGGATACGGCTGTGTACTGCATCAAACCCAACACAATGCTCCCGACTTGACGGATTCTTGATTATTTTCCAGATTTCCGGTTACTTCTGACAACCGGGTAAGATACAGCTGCTCTCCCTCCCTAGTTATACCGCAAGGCCAGTGAAAGAAATAACTGCCTGATATCCACCCTCTCTCTTTCTCCCTCTGTGATGAATCTCGACTATCATGAAAGCACGGCGTAGCTTTTTCATCCTTGTTAGTAATCATCAGAAGTGCATATTCACTGAGGTGGGACTGGGATACGAACCCGGAACGAACGACTTTGAATCGAACGTCAGCCATTAGGTTAGCCGGACTGATTCCTAACGGCTGATCGAACATCAACACTACATAATGTAGCACTCATGTCCATCACTGGATTTTGGAGGCCAGAGACCATCGTGCACCAAATGAACGTTCCCAAGGTGAGAATGGACTCTGCAGGGGGCTAACACATTGTACTCAAACTCACAGAGAACTTTTCAGTAGTCGAAGATTTGATTTGATTTTTCCTAATAATTTGTCAACTAGTATCCACATCCAAATTTGCGTCGCATTTCCGGCGCGAGGGACGTTCACTGCCGATGATCCTTAGCAAGAATGAAGCAACTCTGCAGTATCTCAAGTTGTATGTTGATTCTGTATGAGGAATCATTTGGTAATTCACATCGAACCTCCTACTGCTGCAAATCAATAATTTTGTTCAGTCGCAATCCACCAGGTAACTATGGAACATCCTAAGTGTCTGCTCCAAATTTCGTGCACTGAATAGAAGCTAGAATATCCTCTGGCAAGCTCAGACTCCAATGCATTAATCTGGAAAATGTAGCGTGACTGACATCCAAACCGTGAAGTTAAATAAAAACCGATTGTTTTGATGCTGGCACGCTGTTTCCCAGTAGAAGTTGAAGTATGGGTCGGGAGGTAGCCATTTAATTGAGTTCGACAGCCGTGTTCTCGAAACTGTCAGTTCGGAATAAAAGATCAACGTAATGAGCAACTCAACCGCGTGTTCATTCTAAGCACTTCTTGCGGTTAATTTTGATCGAGAATTCTCGACTGGCCTGCCTGTATTGTTGAACTTAACGTAAAGTTACTCATTACGGACTTGCCAGCAGCCATTAACATATTTATTGGCTCATAGCAATAGGTTATACTAGTTGCTCTAGTCCGTGTGAACAATGGTTTTTTTGTCAACAGTCGGTTACCCAGGACATTTATAAAAGTGATAGAATCACACGTTCAGCTAGCTAGTCCCGCCCAGCCTCATATGGCCCCAGCTGGTTTGAATAGAGTTCGTCACATCCATTGCAATTATTTTCCACCAATAAGGTGTTCCGAACTTGTTAAGTGATAGGATTCCTCCCCGGACTGTATCTAATTGATTGTATCCAATCCCTTTTCAGGGTGTCAAATCGTATTTGCAACGGCGTCGGAAACAAGGCTTTCCGAGTCTTAAGGATATACTTAATGAGTCAAAGTATGTTCACCTTTTCAATTACTCGTATATAACCTGCACTATGCATTCAATCTTACAAAATATTTTTCCTGTCTGCAAGGTTGTACTGCGACCGCGTTATGCTCACATGCCCAACCACTGTCGTTGTTCATTTCCCTTTCGTTCAACCCAATCGCGCTGAAAGTTTTGTAACTTTTCGGGCTTCCATCTTACTACTGAGATTGTTCTCAGTAGCCGAATCATGACCAAACATTGACTGGAGCATGGACTTAATACTCAATTCGAGACATCAAAACGCTACTGCTCACTAAATTTGCCTATGCACCACAGTTGAACTGTTATTTGTACTAGGATGTTCCTTTAATACGAGGATTGTTGCGAACATTGTGCGTTGTCATTTGTTACACTGACTGTGCTGATCAACCGAGCTACCACTGTCGTTCCCTGATATCTCCACCAATGAATAATCGCTCCAGTTGTTACCCAGTAGCGTACCAAAAGTTCTGATTCTTTTTATTCAATAATCATTAGTTTTATAAGTATTGTGGTAATAAGAACTGCACCACCCGATAATGCGAATTTTGGACATACCGAAATCTTATGGCCGCTTAATGTTTTTCAACATCCATGAAACGTTTTTTGGATAGCTCCAAATTTGGCAACACTGTGTCCTTCTCAGTAGTATGTTTCGCATACGGATAGATGAAGCAAATTTCCCCGGAAGCAAGCGACCGCTTTGGCAGTCATTGCTATCGGTTCATGTATTCTTTGCAATGGGGTTGATATTGGTTTCGGACTTCTCATCTCACCATTTTTGAAGTGAAAATGACATTTCACTAGAATCTCATTTGAATTGTTAGGAGCATGAATGGACGATAAATCCGACGAATTACCATGTGGTTTTTAAAAGGACTTACCAACTAACTGTTATTATCCAAATTTAGCTGATACCGATCGTTAGGCAAAATTCAGTATTTCAAGATGGCAGTACTTGAACCCATCGATAACTGGTTATATGTAGATTTCATGCACAAAATGGGATGGAAATTCCCCAACAGCCCTCTTCCTCACTTACCAGATTTCTTGACTTCAGTCGAAATTAACATCTTTGACATGACTGGGAAGAGGAAGCAGAAAACCAGAGGACCTGGTAGTCACGGGCGGTGTTGCCTTTTGTCCCCCTAATGCGCGTCTGAACAATGGAATTCGAAGATTTAGAACGCGACACAGAAATTGAACTGAGAACCTGTTACCAGTATTTTAGTTTTTGTATGAGACTGGCAAGTCATGGAGCGACAAAGCACTTAGAAACAGAAGAATGTCCACAAAGTGTTTGGCGTCAGTTTCCACTATACGAAAGGAAGACGCAAGTACTGAATTCCCCAGTAGAATAAATGATATCATTCAGTTGAAATTCTACAGGTGAAATTTAGATACGTTTTTATCGCTCGGCCGCGATATTCCAACTTAGAAGAGGCCCAAATTAAACCGTTAATTAGGCATTTTGACAGCAACTGAATCTGTCCTAATTGTCCTTTTTTCAAACTGCAGCAACTCGGTGAATAAAGTCACACGCGGAGCCAGTTTCTTTGGTCTGTTAAGCCAGGAGGCTATTGACAAGGTGAGTGGCTGAATAAGCGTGGCGAACAGTAATCTAGTGATCGACACTCTACAGTAAATGTCCCGGCAACAGTCTAATCGATAGGTTTATCCCAATCAAGTGTGTCTAATCCACCGTGAACCTTAAAGATCCCGTCCATATTTTAGTTAAACATTTGGCGTCATAATTTAAATCCATGCGGTACACCAACAATCCGAGTTTGGACACCCAATTTCCTACTGAACCCAAAATACAACCAGTTCTCAATCACTGTAGGAGACTGAGTCATGCAACGGAGCCTGCTCAGGGGCAGATGGTTCAAGAAATATTGTTTGATTCCGTAATTTCTTGTTCTATTAGATAACCTCGATTCGACTAGCCTAATTTTGTTTCCTCTGCGGTGAACTCGCCATTGACCTAGCGATTTTCACCGTTGTTTTAACGAAATCAGGAGAAACTTCTGAGACAAGATAAACAGAACCGATTATGACAAAACAAAACTTCCCGGTACATTTGATTAGGTGTAGCTTCAATGGTGGAGGTCAGTTGTTTTTTATCAAAACTTCATTCATCCCGTGTGTACTAGAAACCAGTTGGGAAATAAGCGGACTGTCAACCAGCATGCACTTTGGTTTATGCCCCAGACAGATAGCGGAACACTTTAGTATGCCCCCGCACAGCTCACCCGAAATGGAATGACGACAAATGGATTATGCAGAAGACGTCGATGTACACCACCGGCATTGTGTTGGAAGGCTGTGTGTCGATCCCAAAAGTGCAAGGCCATTTTTCTTCCGTGCGATGAGTCATACAGAAGGGAAACAAAATAGTAGCCAGAAAAACGAGGCTAACGTCCAAACTCCTTTGACGTCATTTAAACAACACACGGGATTGGAATTGGACCGACAGCAATCCCGGGGACGAGTACGACGTCAGCCAGGCCTTCTAGTCCCGAGGGCCGAGTTAAAGGGTCTGATTTGCGACAAGCTCAGAGAGGAGTGGTGGCGGCATTCGGTGTGGGAAACAAAGAACAAGCAATAAACCTGTTAGTCGGGTGGAAATTGGCTAACGAGCTCCATCTTGTGTGTACTTACATAAACCATCTGATTACGACAAGCGGCCTTTGGCCATTTCGTCGCTCTCGCTCGATTAAGCAAGTTAGGATTGAACCAAATTCGCGAGGATCGACCGAAAGCGTTAGAGTTAGCGACGGCGATAAGCAACCAGGCATGGTAAGAAACCGTTCAAGATGCTAAATAAATCATTGGAATCATTTAAGCTGGAGACTGTTGTTGATTTAAACAGGGGGAAAATATGAACGAACAAAGCTCGGATGCCTGCGGCCACGTTTGAACATGATCCTTTGAAGGTCTTGCACTGTTGAGATACCAACTGATAGGTAGACTGCTTGAGCCGCTCAAGCAGTGAATTACCGAATTGTGAGTCGGTTAAAGCGGACGGGGGTAGAACTTACTGAATCAATCCACTCTTGATAATGAAAATCATTTACATTGAATTAGTATGCTGTACCGGTAATCCATTTCGTACCTATGAATTGGATTGTGTACGAAATGTACGTAGGTGTATTTTGTTAGAACCAGCAAAACTAATTCTAACAGTCATTTCAGAGGAAACCAGATTAACATCTAATGCCTTTTAAGGGGTAATTTCTCAATTTTAGAAGCAATTTTCAGTAGTGAAATAATATCACTTTGAATTAGACGATCACCATAAGTCCTTGGTGAGCACCAAAACTCTGCTTGACCGTCTTTGTTACATCGCGACATCCCAGTATGGCCAAAATCACCTTCGTCTTCTCGTCTCAAGTTAACTCACGTCAGTAAGCCAAGAAGTGGCAAAACCGTTCGGGAAAACGAAGTATCTTCAACGGACAAATAAGCTAGGCGGTTCTCTTTACATGGCTGGCACGCGGTCTTAATTCACGGCTTGGAAAATCATTTGCTTCATAAATTAGGCTACACATCTTTCAGAATCTCGATTTTAAGATAGACTAACAATTTTGTTGTTTACCAAACACTAGGCGGTCAAATGAAATCAAAGTGAACGTGTTTTCGGTTACTCGCTTTTCACAATTGAGATAAAATTAATTTTGAAATCAAACAAACTTTTGTTATTTATCTGCTCTCCGTATAATTTAATCTGATTCCGTTTTTGGTTCCACCCAATCATTCACCTCTCTCGCCATCCGTTCATGATTCAGGTTTGTCTGTTTTGGACCGAACGTAAACGGTTTGAGGATCAGCGGCGGACACGGATCTTGCCACCAAATCGTCGGCATTTGATCAACCATCCGATTGCTCAACTGCCAAGCCGAGAAACAAGCACGAGTAAGCCAATCGATTTCCTATCGCAGATCAATCTATACCTCCCCGCATTTACAGACCTTAGTGGTGTGCAGACAACAAGTCGTCTGACCGTGCACACCGAAGATCAAAGTAAGCCATAGGTTATACTTTGCACAAATTTATGTTCATCCACTATGCGAATTCGTTTAGGTCTTAGTCAAAATCTTCTACTCGAAGAGAAACGACTAGAAGAGGAAGAAGCCAGAGAAGATGCGTTGCTCGCCAGTGAACCCGAAATGGTTGAGTTGACTGCCACGTTGATACGTGCCGGTTGGATACCACCCAGTTCATTACAAGCATTGATTGCACACACGAGGTGAGTGACTGTCGGATGTGACACATTTGATCAATATCCTGCCTAGAATTTCTTACCGAGATTGGCGCTCATTTGGTTATCAAGTGTTTTCCAATCTTGACATTTAGTTGTCATCTGAATCAAAAACGTAATGTCCCCTTTTCTTCTTGTTGACTGTTTCACATTATTGTCAAACATATTTGATCTTTTTTCATACACAATTTTCCACTACATAATTTATCATAGAATAGAACAATCTTTTGCTTCTTAAGCCCAAAACATTTTGTAGGCTAAGAATAGGTAAAATTTCTATTCTAAATAAAATCCAGCTTTATAAGCAATTTCAAAACACTACGGCTGTCACCATGTCAAAATACGATGATATGGATGTGTTATACAAGAGTGAGTATTGATCATACGTCATGAGAACTATAGGGAAAGAATAAATAAGCCTTGCAAAAGGCAGAAGAAATAAAATAATCGTACCTGTTCAATGTTCACCAAATATGCGTGAGCGCTTCCACCGGCGTAATTATTTTTCCATTCTAATTCATGATTCGTCACTGGTCGTGATGCTATCCCGTTGTCCAAAGCGAAGTGTAGAGTTCAAATAAGAGAGACACTACTCCGAGATCAGGACCAAACAGCCTATCTTAGAAATCAGCAGGGCGATTTGGGAAGCCTTGGAACCTAGTGGGACTCGGTGGCTGACTACTAAGTTCACATGATCCTCGGATGACGCCTCATTTCCTAAATGTTAAGCACACCATCCCACTCCCTCCCACCGCCCTCCACGGCAGGGAATAGTATGGCAAGCATTGTGACCCTCTGGATGGTTTCCATTCTACCGTCTTTCGCAAAGTGACCATCATGGACTGAACACCGGGTTGAGGTACAGAGTATAAGTTTTGATGTTTTGAGTGACCGTTTTCAAATAAAACCGTTGTAAGTTACGATTCCACGAATGTTCTATGGCGTAACTTGCAATGATTTATGCAGATTTTAGCATGGGTATGTGCTTGTATGTTTATGGTTTACCTGCTCTGATAGTTTTCAGTTGCACCTGGCACCGTGATTCATATCGCATAATGCGGGATCAATTTAGGTCAAAATTAGATTGCGAATGCCAGTCCAATCAATAGAAAGAGCCGCTGACATATTTTAAGGCGGTCTTCCGTTTTTGAACAGGCGAGTTAGAAGGCAAACGTTGCCAGGGTACTCTCTTTCCTATACCCTCATCGATCTCGTACGTGTTTAGTCAATCAACCAGGTTCTTACTCATGATACGCCACTACAAAAAATACCGGCTGATTAGTGATAATCTGTCTAATTCTCTTACCCATTGTAAAGTAAACGCAGATTAGTTCTGGGATGAGACTCCGGCCATAGAAGAGTTGCCAAATAGGGAAGTGACTAGTGGTGTTGGGATCCGAAAAAGCGACCTTCTTGACCAAGCGCGATTATCTTGTAGAAGACATTCGGTTTGCGAGAAATGTATCTTTGCAACTCCCTAACAAACCGCAACAGATGGTTTTGAGCTGCATGCGCGAAGGGAAAACGAAAACTCTCCGAAGTGTCAGAACAAGTAAAACGGTACAGATCTCATGCTCGAAATAAATAAACGTAACAAAACAGATATCACAAAATCAAAATCAAGCATCAAAGCAGATAGAGCATCAAATTATATCCCAAAATAATTCATTTTCACCTAAAGACCAGTGCCACTAGAACCTCATTCATTCGACTATCACCAGAAGCATTAGTGATCACTGTCGCCAAATTTACCCTATGGATCCAGGAGTGCATAACTTTCACGCTGGTCTGACTAGATTCTAGCTAATCTCGCACCGTCCCGACACACACACACACACACACAATCGCGAATCACAAAACTCAGTTGGACTCATAGGCTATTAGTAAAACCTTGAACATTTTCCTTTTATACTAAGCTTATGAAATCGTCAAATTTTACGCGGTGAATTTCTCGCTCAGTATTTTTCTGTTCATGTGAGTTTTACGACGTCCACTGAGGTGTTTAAATAGTTCATCATAGTGCTTGGCCTGAATCCTCTTTTTGGAATGTTTAAAGCAATAAGTGAATGCTAACTTCCGAATTAATGTGCCTATTAAGTCGAGTCGATCAACGGAAATTCTCAAAATGTTGTCTCCTCTAGCCTGTCAGATATCACCTAGGCCTAATAGTGATACTGTTCAAAATTGATATCAAATCCCAATGAACTACTCCATTAAGACATCTAATGCCTATCGAAGTAGAAAAGTCGTTCTGATTGGAAATTGATTCGGTTTAACCCCAAAACAGTGACCTCCCAATATTTTGAACAGATGTGGTTTAGATCATTTCGGAACCTCATTGTGGTCTGTTTTGGCTCTTGTCAAAGCCATTTTTTGCTGCTCGCAGGTGTTTATTTCATCGAGATTTCTGTGCTGTTCATTTAACTGATGTTCTTGCTTCGTTGTTTGCAAGGTACAGAAATTACTAGAGCTTACGCGCACAACTACTTTGTGTATATGTGTGTTCAGATTTGTAGAAATTTTACATTTCCATGTTCATACGAGAAGTCATTTGTGAGTCCTCCCATGGTTTTGCTAGGGCTTTTTTCACGTTTGTCCACGTTAATGGGCAAATCATTCCAACAGCGTTTGCTTTGATTTGTATTCAGGTCGTGGTTATCCTAGGTTTGCAGCTCAGAGCCGCATAATTGTAAAACGGAATTGATAAATGTTATCGAAGTTGGTAGGTGCATTGAATGGTAATTTTCTCCCAACGACCTCGTATCAAAACTTCAAATTTGAATAGTACATAGCACGCTGACTATTCGATGCACTCAGAATAGGGCTAAGTCTGGACACACACACACGCACACAGTGGTCTTCATTTGTTTATTCATTCTCCTAGTTTATACGTTCACCTTAAGTAGATGTGCCATCCCCGGGACATGTTTATCGGGATTACAGCAAAACGTCTTCTTCAATACGTCCGGAGTGTCACTAAGTCATATCCTGTGTGCGTCTGGTGGTAGTTTGAAACCAATCTACAATTCGATTAATTAGAAGATATTGCTCACCAGAATCCCTCTCAATTAGTCGTATTCAAAGAACATATGTCGTTCGGTGTCGCCGTATATAAGGCCCTCCATTCTTTCTATTGGGAACAGTTCTCAGACACTGAACAGCAGTATGAGTCCATCCAAAATCACCCCGAATGTTCAAAAGGTCTCTCCTGCGGTTGTCCGGCGTCGTCGTCGTCTTCGTGCTCAGTGGTTAGATGAACAACCTCGTCCTTTTACACCGATTCATTTGAACATCTGTCGCCCCGGGCTCAGTCAGGATTTGCTTGTGTACGCAGAGAAGTCTCGGCTGATTGATGTCTCCGAGCGAATAGCTCCAGGTTCCGTAGGAGACGTGGACACAACGGAATCACACCGGTCTAAGGCCCATGATCAACTTCCGGCTATGTCCGAAGTATTTTTGCCAGAAAGGCTGACCAAGTAAGAGTGGTCCTCGTAAATAATAAATCCTCCTTATTGCAGCGCTTGATTCAGTTAATCATAATCGTCCTGTTTTATATATTTTAATCAGTTCTTCCAAACTAATTAATTACAAATGTTATATGCATGGCTCAAAACGGTACATTCAGCACTAATAATCCAAATTTTATTATAATGTATACTACTGCATATACAGTTACTTTTCACATTCCTGGACACTAAAAGACATGGAGCTCGTTGTAAAACTTTCAGTTTTTAATCATGTATCTTGTAGTTCATTGCTAGTCTATCAGTTAGCTAAATCATCATCGTACAACCTTATTGATGGCGCCAGTTATAGCAAGAATAGTCAAATCGGACCAACATAGGGCTCAGTTCACTGGTCATAAACTTCTTGTATTCGGATAGTGGGTAGTTGCATCTCCAACTATGTTTAGTTGCAATTAGTTTTAATCGTGCTTCCGTTAGCCTCGTGACATGTAGGCTTCGTTTATTCTCTTTTAATAACGTGCGAGACATTCTGAAGTTGCTAAGCTAGATTACTGATGCTCGTTTTCAGGTCTGGTTACGAGACAAGGAAGTATGAATTTACAATTCTTTTTCTTTTATCATCCATCCGTGAAATTGTTCCTGTGTGGCAGCCAACAGAAAATAACCCAGTACGGTTCTGCACGGGTTCTGTTAAAACAAAAAATGTATAACATGGCATGAATACGAATAACTGAAAACGAGCTTGTTCGCCTTTCAAAGGTGACACCGAAGCGGAAATTATCCAAAGGAGAATGTATAACCCCTTAAACTGCCGAATGATTTCTACTAATTACAATAGTTTTGGGCTACACCTACTGGTATCAGATCTAAATATTTCGCTCTAGTTAAATTAAGTTTCGTCGAACATTTATCCCAAAGGCTTAATCTATGATATGAATGAATTTTGGCAGAGGTGTAAGCTAAAGGGGATATGCACTCATACCTGAAGGTCAGTACACGGTATGAGCATCATAGCATCAAGCAAGTAAAGTCTACAACAACTTTTAATGCTATTGACGAATTTAACTATCGGCTGTCGGTACAATACGCTCGGGTTAAAATGAACCGAAGCAACCCAATCTTCAAAACAAAGCGCACTTGTCTATGTGCGTGCATGTGTAAGTCCGTGTTATGCGCCTCACTCTCCCGTTGCATCAAAAGACCCATTGGATAGGCGTTGCACCTTGCCGTTCATCTCACGTATAACGCGGACGCGCGGCTCCAGTTTTGTCCAGACTTTCGTTTATTTTCCTCCACCACGGATTTCCGACACAGTTCGCGTCGCACAGCGATCCGGTGTTCTAACTACACGAGTAATCTATTTCAGATCGATCATATCGTAGTTAGCGACCGATGGCGTCGTTCTGTTCAAAAATTGCAGATCGCCCTGGTCAACGTACGTCGGTTCTAATGCGATTTTTGCTACAGACCAATGGCCATAAGCACATATCGTAAACTGGGTCAATCGTAGAAAGTCTGTCTTATTTGGATGTTCGCAATAGTAAAAACTCCGACAAACAGTAATGTAGATGGGTACTACGATAAAGCGGCCAACGGGTTTAGCAGCAAACTTTGCGGTCCTTCGAATCAATCAACCGAACAGGGCTACTAAGTGCTTTTCATCGAAAGGTATGTATTACAGACGGTGACCAGTCTAGTGCTTTTGATGTCACAGATTTTAATTCTCTTGTCTTTCTTCAAAAATTTGTGCTCCCCGAGATATTTTGAAACTGACGTTGACTTACTTATTCCTCGGTTGGAAGCTTTCATATGGCCGCAAAAAGACTCATAAAATCTCTCCCTGCGACTGGTTGTCTCTCCTATTGACAAAGACCGGCCCTCGAAAATACATACACGATAGAACTCACTTGATTTCTGGCTTGTACTAGTGGGTCACCAGTAAACAGGCGGCTGTGTTTTACGTTGATCTTCCCTCTCTCACCGGAGGGGTGGGCTAGCCGTTCGAATTCCGCGCTTTGCTTCTGTGTAACTGCCCACTCAAAGGGACATCTGGTCCGACCAATTTGGTTGGGCAACTACAAGACTTGAAGGCTCAAACCCGTATCATTGACACCAGCCTTGGTGTGCGCTAGTGTCCTGCTAGTTCACAGGCTTTGTGCCACTGTGCGTCTAGGGCTACGTTTTCCCTCTCATTTTATGAGGCCCACCGACGCCTAGTCTGATTAGTGTCTCTGCTCTAGGGTGCTCCATCATGTCGGTTTTATTGTGCCATTGTGTGATGTCTAGTGTTGAATTCTTATTCGTTAGTGTCGAGTGTCGATCATCCAAATAGGGAAACGCAACATATGCCAAAAAATTTCGTGGACCTTTTGCAGGCACTGTGCTTGTGAACCTATGACAAAGTTAAGGGTTTATGATAAACAATCAGGTTCGTTCGCAACAACCACCTGTGTTCAAGAAAGTTATCCCATCCCTCCGTTCTTGAATAACTTTGTCATTGACGACCTAGTAGGGATTCTTTACGAGGTTTTCAAATATGTAGACGTCAAACTTGCAAATAGGGAGAAGCTATGTGAACTAGATTACGTGTACACCCTCGTGTAATTGTTTAAATCAGTTGAAAATGTACATTGTGCACTAGACGGATTCTCGGTAGCTTGGTTCGGCATGTGTTGTCCACGTTTAAATTGTAAAATGGTGTTACAAATCTAGACGACAGTAATCGTGAACTTGATACTGCATGGAAAGAAACTAATGATTGTGGACCGTTTTGCTTACCTTACTAGCTGCCTGTCGAACGATGGCAGCATGGCAATGGAGGGGAGAAATCCTTGTATGTAAGACTCGAGGAGCGTACGACTGACTGAAGCACGTGTGGTGTCGACCTGATATTTCACAGAAGCTGAAGGGTTGCGTGTATTGCGCTCCAGTGCAATCAGTTCTTTTGTAACGTTGCGAGACATGGAGTTCGCTTGCTAAAGTGTTCATCTCTTAGAGTTTCTCGATCACCGATGTCTACACAGCATTGCTAGGACTAGATGCAGTGACCGGGTGAGTAATTTGAGGCTGGAAATCCAGTATTAGGTACCGGTTCTGAGAACATTTTACCTCAGCGTATGAAGCTTAGTAGACTAAGCTGGTTAGGTCACGCGTTGCTTGTGGCGAACACTCGTCTAGCTTATCGTGAGCTACTTCTCGTTCATCCCACCGAATGGAAGAGGCCGTTCGGAGATCAGCAGATGACATAGGAATGTGGAATGTAAAGTAGGTGTCTCGCGTCTTCGTGTATGGTGCCCGAAAGACCCGTCAACTAGCTAGCTGAAGGCACAGAAGGATGTGGGAGTGAAACGTGAACGGAGGAGATCAAGTTGTCATTTTCCGTCAAATCAGAATGATTGAAAGAGTGTGTTTGTACAGTTAGACTGTTCGGTATGTTAGCTATTGAAGCATTCCTATTTTTTCTCGCCTATGCGGAGAACGAGAAAGCGTGCAGCGAACTTAATTAAAGTGTGTGTCAAGTCTTCGTGGTTGGGATCCAAAAGATTCACCAATCAGCTCGCTGTAGGCTTTGAAGTTCTTGGACCGGGCTGCGAGCAGTGGTGGTCACGTTTTCATTTTCTGTCGAATCAGAACGGCTGAGGATGTGCGTCTGTGCATTTAACGTGTGATCCGTGTGTTGGTCGCTGGACGTTCTTTCCTTTCCCCGTTCTTGTGCGTACATCCCGTGTCCATTTTTGGTATTCGTCCTTTATGTTACAACTTGTAACAGTGTGAGAGAGCCAGAGATTAGCGGCCTTGCTAAGCTCTCTTAGCGCTGGATGAGTATGATGATCCGCCTTTCTGTGTTGTGGAATATCTCACCGTTATATGGATTAGGCCAAACTTAGGCTATTTGCAGCTACCTCCATAGAAGAAGTCACCAACCACCAACTACTAATATAATCGCCATTAGTAAAAACTAATATTTGGAAGACTTCAGACAGTCCCAAGAACAGCGTGATCACTGTTTGTGGTGGTAGCATTTTAAGGTTGATTTTCGAATCCGTCTCAATAGTTTGAGGACCAATTAAATAGGTTAGAGGAACTCCTAGTTGGCCTATTGGATAAAACGGCACACCTAGTACTAACCATGTTTCGTTAACTTCATTGGCCAAATAGCACCGATGAATCGCCAAAGCACCCGTTTCCCCTGGGCAACACGACACACTGGTGACATCCAGATGTCACATTAACGAGCCAACCTGATATGTTCATCGTACCGTGCTCAAGCACGTGGTAGTGTTGCCCAATAACTGGTCCTGTCAAATGGCCACTGAATTCAGCCAAATTTAAACAAAGCAAAACAAAATTCGAATTGATTGTTTAGTTTTCGAATTTACTTGATTGTCTATCTTGATTTGTTGTTACAGTTAGTCACGTGATTCCTGAGATGTTAAAGGCACGTGGGCTTAGACTGACAATCAACTTGGGTATTAGCGACTTTCCGACGAGATGAACACCGTGCGACAAGGATGAAGAAATTGTTCAAAAATGCACAAATGAAAAAGTGCTTTCCGGGATAAGTTGTGTGTAATCAAAATCCACGTTCCCAGAACCTCCTTCGATTCTCCAAAAAGAATACATATACCTGTTCGGTGCATATACTCTATGACTTATTAAGAGCACATAAAAGTATGCAGACTATTCTAAAGTTTCCAAAAAAAGTACAGTTACATAAGTACATATCGATACACGCACAAATACATGCACACCTACGTGCGCAATACTAGTGAGGTGCGATTTTCCCTTTTTTCTTGATGTACAACGTGATAGCGATGGGAGATGAATGTGATTTTTAATCAGCTTGGATTTTTCTTCGTTGCTTATTTCGGTCCGTCACAATCAGAGATCTTCTGTACTCGCAATTGTGTTGTCTACATTGGATACTAGAACAAATGGTCTCTGGCCCGAAAGACTTTCGACTAAGCCCAATTGCACTGCCAACGACGCATGCACAACGGACTCGGTAAGCCATGATTGTGATATCAAATGGAATAATAAATGGCATGATTAACCTTTTTATAACATCCATTTATACTTCATAGAAAACTAGAAGAAAAAGCAAAGCCTACTCATCGTACCTTCTACTCGATCCCTGGTAAGACAATGAGTAGTAACCTGTGTATTCTGGATGCATCGCTAGTCCATAGAAGTCGGGAAATATTGTCACTGGCCTGAAACTTCAGTGACAATGTTGCGGAACCTAGGAACATCGAGGATTTTCATCACCTCAGTCCGGTTCAGTTATACATGAAGCCCATCTGGGAAACACGATATCGTGTAATCTTCACTGGCTAACCAATTCGAACCGTGACATCAAAACTGCGCCTAACAGGGTGACCTTGGGGATGGCAAGATCATATCGGTCGATAGATTTGTTACTACACTTCACTCTAGGTCTCAATTGATTTATTAATTTTAGGGCTTTTGCGTGAAAATTGCTAGTCTTTCGTTTACGGATTTTTTGTCGTTACTCAAGGTTCTTGTTTTCGTTTGGATTACATCATCGGTCACGATTCTTTTCTCCTGGCTAAGAAAACAGTCACTATTCTCATACTAAGGCACACCGAACTTTGCGTGAATCTCTTTCACAAGGTGTTTTTCTGTTAACTTACTCAAATCCGCCTCGTCATCCTCCCATTCTTACCCAAAATACTGTGCATTCACTTAGTTAATCCATCGCTCAATATCTAAACCCACCTACCCATGGGAACAGTCTCAAACGTGTTAGAAGTCACCAGTAAAACCAATCCATTGAGCTAACAATGGTACATGAATCCGGGACAAATGACGCATAGCTCAACGTTCTAGGTGTTAGGCTAAGTAATTTAAGTCTTGACGGTTTGTCAAACTTCAACAAGACTTGTCAAATCTAGAACACGAACTACGCAAATCAACTCAATTAGTCAATTACTGTTGATCACTTGTAAGGCCAATGTGTTGTACACGTTGTCAGATGCACGGCCGCTGCGGCAAGAAAACGTTTTCCATTGATTCTGTACACATCTCACGGTCGCGAAAAAATGCGTTTGTTCCGCAAAGCCGGCGGACTTGTGATCGGGCTTAATGCCATGTTCACTTTTGCAGTGGGTCGACCGCGCAGACATATCAGCTAGCCGAAACGGATGGTTAGCTCAGACGTAAGCCGCGTACATGGATCGCCTGGTTTTCTTGTGAACTTGAGTGGAAAACTGCCCCATTAAATAAATATTGATCAGTGGTCAAGCTGCTAAAATAAAGTCAACAACGTTCAGGACGACGAGAATTTCTGTCGATCGAGGTTGGTAACAAAGCTC
The DNA here is from genome assembly GCA_008360955.1 of Fasciolopsis buskii. Lineage (NCBI taxonomy): Eukaryota > Metazoa > Platyhelminthes > Trematoda > Plagiorchiida > Fasciolidae > Fasciolopsis > Fasciolopsis buskii. The sequence continues at coordinate 60,349 of LUCM01007437.1, forward strand.
AGTCAACAGAACGCACACGTAGTACTAAAGCGTGATTGGCATTCATGGTTTCGTTCGACTCTCTTCAAAATCGGCAGCCATTCTAACTCGGACCATTCGAGCAGTGAGAATCATTCTGTGATGGAACAGTGTAATTTATTCCATGGCAAACATCGCCAATTGAATCACAGTAGATTTGTCGATTTTTGTGTCCAGCGGTAAGGAATAATTTTCTTTCCACTACTTTATCTAGGTATTTATCAACAGGAACAGTTACCGATTTTGGTACAGTTTCTGAATATTTGGAGAAGGCCGGATCAGCGGATCAAGTCTGGTGCCAGTTTGTGTGCGGTGTGGACAGGACGATTAGACCACGTACGAGAAGTCGCAAGGTGAGTGGAGCAGTCACATTCTCAGCCTGTTTTTCCACTGTGTCCGTCTCTTCTTTTCCTACAATATTTGATATATCAATATATATATATATATATATATATATATATATATATATATATATATTTCACAAGTTTGAGGGCAAACTTGAGGATGAAAAGATTTGTTTTTCCATATTTTCCCTGTTTACATTTTTTGATCATTTTGTTCTGTTTTCGCGTTTTTACGTGGCTGTGTACAGATAGGCCATACAACATTCTCTCCAGTGCTTTTGGTTCTGAGCCGAATCTCGGCTTCCCCGACCAGTAACATTCCTCATCCGTTGGGCCCTACCAGGGGGGCGAGAAACACCAGCCGATGCCAAAACCAAAGCTGATTTCTCTGTACCTTTTAGATAAATCAATCTCACCACCGCGTCACTTCCTCCAACCTTGTCAAGCACGTGAAGAAAAAGGCACGAAAAGGCAGACAATGAGCAGGCATGTGCAATACGTGTTCAGACTATCGAAGGCAACGTAGAGCGATTACCTCAGTCATAGGAGGAGCGCATGCACCCAAAACACGACGACGCACCTCGTCATTGCTCACCCTGAGGTTCCATGTTGACTCGAGCAACGCTTCAGAGACATCAATAGTCGAATACAAACAGTCACCGAACATCTTCGATGTGGAAACGCGAAATCTTGCCAACGAAAACGGAAACAATTCGAAATGTGACGTTGTGCAATCTTCTCTCGGGGAAAATCCGCATGTCACTGCGGGGCCATAAAGATTGCAATGTCACGAAAGCTGTTCTTTGCCTCGAGCCTTTAATAAAATCCCTATCTGGTGTCTCTTGACCACTTTGGTAAAAAGGCGCGATTAAGAGCAAAGACAACAAGAAACCACTCAGCTTAATGAACAAAGAAGCAGCCAGCCACTTTCAGGGTCAGTCGATGATACCTTTGAGTTCAACCAAAAAGAGAGGGATGATGTACTGGAAACGCTCAAATGCAGCTACTCAAAAATGCACGCGCTTAACAACGCTGTGTAAGTATCTTTAAGATACCAATACTGCGAACGATTGGAATACCCGGCACGAATAATGTGTTCAATCGAACGCAGCCGAGAATGTCTGCATGTCTGCTACGCTTCAAAAAATGTTCACTGCACGGTGTGTTCAAGTGGTCGTGTAACCGATGCATTTGGCTTATCAATTCCCATTTCGAAATGTTAGACTTTTAGGTCTATCAGCAACAGCTTAGCGCGGCCGTCACAAAAATCCGGAGAGGAAATTCGGGCTTATCTCATGGTCGAGTACGCGATTCACTGAGCCAAATGAATCTGTGTTATCTATCTTATCAATGCTCGGATGCTCCCATGACCTATGTTCGTAGCTTTCCCCCGCGTGACGTAGTTGCGCACCTAGCCACTAACATGCCTCTCATCGGTGTAGGACAGCCATCACTACATCTGCGTTTGTGTGTATGCGTTCGCCTGCGTATCCGACTTAGTAACCAGAGTGTCGAGATTTGTTTCGGACACCCCCAAGCCTCATACCGTACCTTTCGGCTTGAATCGGCCACTGCGGCAAGCCCGGGACAAGTGACTGAGACCGACCAAACGGAATGATGCACTTGATCCACAAATTGTATTCGAACAGACCAGGAGGCCTAGTAACTCATTTTCCCGGCCTGTGCAGCTGAGAGAGGATTGGATCCCACCGGACTATCAGGGTCTGGTAGGGTGACCTGACGCGATGTCTCATTGCGGGAGGCAGGGTGAGCGAGAAATACAGAGAGCTAACAAGCCGTCTCCACCTAGGGGAAGCGTGTGAGAGGAATTTCAACGGGAGCTGTTTCTCGGCCTGACGACGAGTATGTAGAATTTCGTATGTCTTGGTTCAGGTAACATAATGTCTGGAACTAGTCTTGGCTGTGGATATAATTAACAAAGGTAAGTCCATATATATTAGTATTGACGATAGCTAACAAAGAGTAAGAAGCAGAATAATAATGGCGACGTGAAGTTGATGTTTTTTTGCAACATCCTTCATATCTTTTGACGAAAGCAAGACTAACCTACTGAGCCACTTCGAGCGTTATTCGTCTCACAGACAATCATTCAACTAAACCGTGGTCCAGTCAACGAGCAGCTCGTGGGTTGCGCGGTCCATTCCAAGGCCAGCGGAAACGAGTGATCAACCTGCATATAACTCAATAAAGGAATCATCACCAATGAAAGTAATCCAGTCAAACCGAACGCCGTGAACAGATCTCGCATACCAAGTAATCAAGCTGTGTAGGTCATATCCAAAGCCTTGGTCGTACTTAGGCTCCCTGCACAGAAGTCATCTATCAGTAGGCGTCGATTGCTGTGTGCTAGCGGCCAGTAGCCGTGCAAATCAGTGGCAGATAAGTGCAACATCATGTAGTGAAGTTGAACAAACCGTTCGCAGCCTGTCCGGTAGCGTAATGGCTAAGGCGCTCGACTCAGAATCGTTCGTCCCGGGTTCGCGTTCCAGTTAGGGCGCGTTCGATATGCACTGGTGATGATTCCCAACAAGAATGAAACAGCTGTACAGTGCTCCTGTGGTTTCTTAGTAGGCAGCTGGGCGTTCATATCACGTGGTGAACTATTTCATGAAAACATAATTTCCTGCTACTATTACCTACCAAGATTTCATATAGGCCGGCATGTCAGGTACAGTCCAAAAAGAGAGAACGGAAAGCTCAAGTGGGGTCACGGAGTAGGTGCATCACACGAAAAGAACTTTCTATGGGCAAATGTGTAAACACCAGCGGTCCAAACAAACACTCAGGAATCGCGTGATTCATGGGCAAACAGATGAGCAAAATCCAATAACCTCGATGGTACACGCAGTCTACTGAAGCGAACAACGAAAAAGAATGGATCTCCCAAGAAAACTACTCATGCCCTCTTGGAATATTGGAATCTCTGGCTGTCCCACATGAGAATATCGTACACGGACAGACGGATTTGGGATGAAACGTAAGTGGGTAGTGCGATAATTGTTCTGATTGCGAAAATAGCTAATCAGACGGAGGTCATAATTTGATCGGAGAGTTCAGAAAACCGCACTGAAAAATGGAGGAGGGAAAGATAACTGTCCTCTTGTGGGGTTTGGCAACTCATCCGTTTAAATTCCATAGCCACTCTCCTTGTACAACCATTCTAACACCATTCTAACACTGGAACAACAAATCGGTCGAAACGTCCTGATCGTTTTCGACAGTTCTATTCTCATTTATGAATTGGCCAGGTCAAACGGTTTTAGTATAAATTGACGGTTCAAAGATTAGTATCTATGTAACCTTTATTTTACCACTGAGAGAGATGAAGTAAAAGTTTGCTATGCACACTTCCTGTTTGCGGTATATTATTGAGAAATTCGTTAGGACGTTTAAAGCAATCCTGTTCACGAAATCCTGAGTCGTGATACACTTTGGGCTTCCTTGAGTAGCATGTTTCTCTACTCTTGGCTTGCTGCCCTTCGGACTGAAATTTTCCTGCACAAATCTTAGGTCCTCCGGTCAGCCATATTCTTATTAGAGATCATCAGCAGTGCATATCCTCCATCCGACCCTGGTTTAGAACCGGTGCTTTCCAACTGGAGGGTACATGTGTGTTACCACAGTACCACAAGCTCCCGCTCAGGTAATCAGAATGTCCGAGTTAAACTTATTGAGATGGTCCCCTCAGGTTGGAAATGAAAAACGGCAAATACCCAGTTTACTCTGATCGAAAGTCTGTCACAAAACTGGTTCCTCTCTCTCCGATTACCCCACTATCCCTAATAGCATTCAATATATATATATATATATGTATATATCACAATTTCTTGTGAGTAGTTTGTGGGACTCCTGTTTCTAAGCTTGAGTGACTATATTTCACATGAGCAGGTCCGTGCAACTACGAATATTCGTTTTCATTGGTGCTGAAACTGGGAACATCCCATTTTATGTATGCACTTCGGACGTGTACAATTATTTCAGTTGATAGAAGATTCACGATCGGCGAACTCCCAAAGCGTGAATGCCACCAACAAGTCAACCCTTCTTCCAGGAGCACAGTGGATATAAACGGTCCATGATGCTCCGTTGTACCATATCGGATGAACAATGAGCCCTGATGTCCATGCCATAGTTGGTATCATTCATGAGCTATTGCCAACCCCCGTAGGCAGTCGTATCACTCACCGGTATCCGAAACAGTTAAAATACCCAGACAAGTTCACCTCAGTTTTAAAATCATTTACCTTCAATCAACGTGCTCCGGTTTTTATTGCTGCTCCACAGCAACGCCCACTGAAAGCAGAAGTAGAGATCGAGAATTGGTGTGTGATCGACTGCAGAATTATAAGTTGAACAATTGTACCGAAGAAGGGTGATTTCAAATGCGAAAACGCCAATGACTGGGACACCATGCCATATCATCCACTGTCTTAAATCGTCGCTTTGAGGGATCTCGTGGACCCAAAAGCGATAGTCTAACGGCACTCACACACACACACCAGCCTACTGGTTAAAGATTTCATATTGTTTTGGCATCTCGGCAACAGGCCACTTCGACCCGTCTTGCAACCTGGCGGCCTCCCAGAACAGGTTATTCGCTGACCAATCACCCTGACTTATCATGACTCAGTTCCAGTTCCAAACTCTGAATCCAAAGATCCAGTACCTTGTGCCTAACCTCAATTATTGACAAGAGTCTCTCATTGCATCCTACGAATACTACGAACACAACGATGTTCAAACACCGAAAATCTTCACATATCTGGTGTCATCGATTATATTTGGGAGCCGCATGGCAGCATCGACGTTACTGTTAGTTTGCATAGCCCACCTTTTGTCGATAACTGGATAGTGCATTGATGTCACAGGTGCTTCAAATTAGAGAATACTTATCGAGTGTTCTACGCACACATAGACACTTCATTTGACTTATGACCACCAATTGAGATACAACTAACGAAGTGATTAAATTTATCTAGTTATTTGTCCGCAAAAACAATGTTCGGCTTCGATGCAATTCAGTGCTGCAAGTATTTAGCACTGAAAGTGCAGAACGTATCCCAAACCTAAATACAGTGTCGTTCGGACGACCAAGAAAGATTTGCAACTTACCTGGGTCTTCACTCAGTAGCACAAAGTTGTTCGAATATCCTAATCCGGCGGTCACATTTCTGCGCAAACGCCAGATTCATCATTCTCACAGGAAAATAAGCTTATCTCCATTATCATCTTAATTGCAAGTTTGAGGGAGATGGTGTAAAGAAACAACTATGACGAATACCAATTCTGGTAATGAACTGGGGTAGAAGGTCGTGGTGAACTCGGACTCGGCTATGGGTGTTCGAATGCATAGACTGGAATGACTGAAATGAACTTCTTTCATGCATACTTCAAGAACATCCAAAGCCACAGAATGACGGGATTGATTGATCCAAATGCCGCTTTAAGACTAAGAAAAAACAGATATCTTGGGTTTGCAAAGGGTGTGCTTATGTTCCAGGACTTGTCGCAAACTGAAGTAAGGGTTATGCCGAAGTCAGTTTGATTCTGTGAAGTTGGATTTGACGGAAATTCACAAGAAAATAATTTTGCGGTGAACAAATTATTTTCCAACTTACACCCACAGATGTCTCTTGGAACTGCTTCAAACCACCGAAGTTTGTACTCGGCAAAAAGCTGCCGTACGGGTAAGTCAAATGAATCCCGAATTTAGAATCAGTCCAGTCCTAGGGCAAATTCATTTACCGAGTTTCCCTTCATTCTATCCAATGGCAGTAGGAATAGAGTTAACAACTGTACGTTAAAGTAGTAGATTTCCTGCAAACTGTCCCATTGTGAACACTGGAATACTTGGTTCTACGTGTTCCGCCAACCTACCGAACTCCCGGTCGATAAACGGACAGACAGACACAAAGACAGACAAGTGAAGCAGGAGAAGAAATCGAATGAATAACGTATTCTACGTTCGTGAAATGAAATGGTTCGTCATCGGTCATGAAGTCTTTCAACCAGGATTTCCAGTGTCACTCATAGTCAACAGATGCCCCAATATTTATCCTCCATTAGTGGTAACAGCTAAAATATTTTGTGCACACTACCTTTTGAAAGCGCACTATCTGTTGATCACAAGGACAGAATTGATTTCGTTATTATTGATCAACTGACCTCCGCTGAAAGTTCAACTGCAGTCTGAGCTGTCTCGAACTATCGATATCTGCATTTGCTCCTGAGAGCAGTTCGCCCAAATTATATGACAAGTTGCAGTCATTAGTGCATCCAAACACATTTGGCAAACGCCATTGCGAGGGAGGCTTTTTGGACTTGTGTATGCTCCAGAGAAAATTTCACTATGCTCTTTCATTTCTAGTACTTCGGGCAAAATATAACGTAATAATCAATTACTATTAACAATGAGGAGTCGTCAGTGTTAAGGGTGTCCCAAACTTACAAACGTGTACAGTTCCTAATAATCTGATCTCAGATTTCATAACAAACGTCAGTTTTCACCAAATGAATTATGAGATTACGACAAGGTTATCTGCGTATAAGATTCAAGGTTAAAATCCATAGATATCACGACCAAATGATGTACGGAGTGTATCGAAAAATTGATGCGCCATGTATTGGTATTAATTGTGAATGACACAATGTCAATAACAGCGTTATCGGTAGATGTAATGCGCCAACGTTTCGACTACCGTGGGGTAGTCTTTCTCAAGGCAAGTTTTACATTTGGTTCTAAAACTTGTCTTGAGAAAGACTACCCCACGGTAGTCGAAACGTTGGCACATTACATCTACCAACAAAGCTGTGTCATTAACATTATATCATTCACAATTGAAATCCATAGATGTTCAATTCTTCGGGCCATTAACTCCAACAGTCGAACGCACAACCCCCACCGCATTGTTCACTTATTGTAAAACCATCTTTGTGTTTGTATGTTTCATGAACATTCCAAATTAGCAGCTTTATTGTACAAATGTAACATCTTTCCAAAATGAACTTCTCATTGTTTCCGCCAGACCGTGCGGACATGTTAGATCAGCGAACACCCTCAGCCAAATCCATCGACCAAAGACAGTCGATAAATCGATTTCGTTTCCGGTCGGATCCGAAACAATTATCCGATTCAAAAGACTCAGCTCACACGAACACCACTCAGTCAGCGTCCACACCGAGTTCAAGTGTTGTAGGGCCTCCTGGTCGATCGAGCACGAACACACAGTCCGAGGACGAATCTGGATCAACCGCACGCCGGATGAGTTCCGTCAATTCGATTGGGCCGGAAACGCGACAGAGGATACGTGCGGATGAAAATGACGAGGGTGAAGAACTGATTTTAACAACGCGCAAAAGTGAAAAATCGGAGCAGCCTGACATTCCGTGAGTAGGCATGCAAGTGGGCAATATTTCAGCCTCTGTTTCTTCCCCTTCTTTCTGTCACTTAGTTTTTGCGTCATGCGGAATTGCTTCCATTATTCTGTCGATCGATGAATAGAACTTTCCACGCCCCACCATCAGCCTGCGGAACACGGCTGTTCCAGTCCGGTAAACACATACACTTACAACATTACCGGTGATCATACATCTAAACAGCCGCATGAGCTTTTATTCACGCCAATTTAGAAGTCACATGTCAGTCAAACTTGAAACTAGTTTGTCATTAATAGTTCTACAGTCCGGTCCGGACAAGCATGCAAAAACGCAACTGCAGACAAGTGTTGCAAGCTCCATTAGTGCTCCGCAGACGCTTACGTAATGCTAAGAGCTATGGTGTAATATTCGTCGGTCAGTTTCCCATGATTTTCTTGCTAATGGGCCAAAATTCACGTTGGATGTGGATTCACTAAACGGGGGAGGTTGTTACTGCCTACAGTTGGTTTTATTCAGAAAGAAGCCTTTCTGGCACATCGCTCATCATTTTCCACTGTCGTCCCTTTCATCCCACCAGATCACGGGGCCCAGGCTTTGTCAAGGCAGGACTAGGGTTGCGCTGTCAGCTATTTTAGTTATCTGCTCTTTATTTCATCAGTTCAAATCGTACAATACTTATTATAAATATGAAATGGTTCCAAGTGGTATAAGGGTCCAACTCGCCGGTGGAAATCATGACAGCCTAGATATGCAGCAATCTCGTTCCTAAAGAGTTGTCCAATCACACCCACTCATTACGTCTCCGAAGGGACTTGAACCAGTAATGAGTGGCTGTTAGTTCCACATCTTTCTACTGATTGTTTAGACCAATCGTCCTATTTTCCACTAGTGACAGGAGCTGTGATTTTTAGTTCTTCACCAAATGACATTTCCTGTTCAGTAGAAAAGTTTACTAAACCTAGAATATGGCTGCCAAGAGACCAAGAACTACTTACCTTATCCTATAATTCCTAGACAGCTTACTGAACAATATTTTTTTGTTCACAATGTTCGCACTTATGTATGCAAGAAGTTTAAGGGAAGCTTCAATATTTCAAGAAAACGGGAGTGCTTCGGTTTGCGAGTGATCAGTTACCCAACAGTCGGACATTCTGCGTTCGAAATCAATAGCAGAGGGTGAACTTGTCTGAAGTCGGACAAATTTTTCATGCCGACTGGGAATCAAAATCGGTAGCAGACCTAGAAAAATAAAGAGCAATTAAAATCCCTACGATTCATAAATCCTTGTGAAAAGATTTCAGCCAATCGAAATGCGCTGACTAACAAATCCAACCAACGGACAACGTGTGTGTGTGTGTGTGTGTGGTTGTGTGTGTACATTCATCATGGACAAATAAGTATGTCACACGGATCGACCACCGCTCGAGGATGCAGGCGTAAGTCTGTTTTAAGACCGGTCCATCACACTGAATGACACATGCGTCTGTTTATTCATTCGATCAACCCAAGGTAACAAGAGATGCATCATAACCCATTCAGGCTGAGAAACGTCAAAGCCTCAAATCGCTCGATGGGATTGTAGGGCCTCGAAACTGCGAGGCATCAAGCAGTATGCATACCGTATATGTAGATATATATATATGCAAGAACGTGGCGTTTGTTTTTTTACGACTAAATAAACTACAAATCAGTGACGGATAGGTTCAGTATTATGTGGTGAAGTTTAACAAACCGTTCAGAGCCTAGCCGGTAGCGTAATAGCTAAGGCGTTCGACTCAAGATCATTCATCCCGGGTTTGCGTTCCAGTTAGGGCGCGGTGGATATACACTGGTGATGATCCCTAACAAGGATGAAACAGCTGTTCAGTGCTTCCATGGTTTCTTAATGGTGAGTTGAGCGATGACATCACAAGGTGAATTAATTCGTGAAAACTTTCAATCACCTATGACTAACAAACTAAATAAACTAGGCAAATTCTGCGAGCACGATGTTCACACCGTGTTGACCAAAACGGTCACCGTCCGCCAGATGCAATGTTGTTTGAAATGATCAAAAAAGTCCTGACCGACTCCTGTCGGCATTGTACACCAGTCGAGGACTTGAGAATCAATTTGGAAGGTTTTTGGTGATCAAGGCATTCAAACACTGTTCCCGGTTGGCAGTAGTGTGCAAAACCCCATTCGGTTACATTCAAAACCGCAGCCGGTTGGCAAAATTAAAACACTCACATTTCGAAATCAGTATTAAAGAATGTCCGGCAAGCATCAAACATGAAAATCACAAAATGCAAGATAGAAAGAAAATATTCAGATCAACTTCTTCGGTAGCGATTTATCATACAAATCGGGTATCTGGATGCCAAACACTTGGGACTTATTAGTGCCCACACGGAGACGATCGGAAAAGTAGAGCAAGATAGAATATCAACCATATAAATTATACTACCATCATTAAAAATTCCCAAATTATCTACATTTTAGTGATAATTAACGGTGATAGGTAGAACAATTATAATTGATTAATATTCAAACACTCGGACTACCGAGAAAGTATATTTGCACACTTGCAAGTCTGCAAAAATGTGAACATGCGAAAAATCGGATGCACCAGTTTGTTTTTAGTTTGCTACCTAAGACTGACTTTGTGATACACGAGACCAGTGCTTCCCGGAAGCGGATTTCAGGCCGCGAGTTGCAATAAACAAAGGCTTGAAAAAATATTTCATCCAAGAAGCCCATAAGGCTTGCCAACGTGGAGGCAACAATTACTCAGTCATAATCGAGGTGACAGCATGCAGCTTGTTCATCTCGATTTGATCATAAAGCTTGTCTTCAAGAAGATAATTCGGCGTAAATGAAATACAGCCTAATCATATTCCTAATAAGGTCTGAAAATTTTGATGATTCTTCGATCCAAAAGACTACCTCCACTCGTGGTGCAAATGGTCGGATCGCGATCTTTATCAATTTGGGAACAGCTGCATTTAAAAAAAAAGACTTTTCTTGTTAACGTAACCAACGTCACTGATATTAGTCCAGCTTCCCGAAAACTCCGAGTCGATATGTGTTCGTAAATACTCAATCTCACCAACCTTATCCAAGTGTTTTCGAAGCATCTACATCAGTTTCATAGCGCACAGACTAGCCAAATGGGCTGCCCTCAATTAAGCGTGATTTTCCTTGGTTGTCGCTAATTTCACCCTCCATCTCGCACAAAAGCCCAACAGGCGCACTCTGAGTGCAGTTGCATTGCTTTGCGACTTTTTCACTAAGATTTTAATCAGTCCTGTGAAGTCAGTTTGCGCTATCTTTTTTTGATCATTCCCCTGAATTTGATTCGATTCTTCGTCCCCATCTGCTTCATAAACTTTAGTTTTTTTAGCTGTCCCTTTCCATTGCTGCCGTGATTGGAAGATTACTGTTCCAACAGAACTGAACGAACCAAATTTGGTTACATAGTCTCTCTCTACGTCTTTCCGCAAAATATTAACGATAGTGCTCTGGAAATACCGGTCGCCAGTTTTGACGAACAATTTCGCATGCCAAAAGCAGCTTAGGAAATAATTAAATCACCCGATTACAACAATGGACTCGATATGAACAACTTCAAACATCATTTTGTGTTCTTCTTTCTACCTCTCGTTTTTTAATGTTTCTTCGAACTTTAAAGCATTCGTTTACTCCATCCGAGTGATTTCAATGCTTTCGGTTCTTTGTGTTGCCCAAAATTGGGCTCTATGGTGAGCCGTTAGACGATGGTTAAACTTGTTTTCGAGTGGTGTCAGCCGTTCAACGTATCAGTTGCATTTGGATAACAAGGTCAAATTGATCCCGGCTTTTGGAACACGTTATTCGTGTAGATTGTTTCGATTTTCTCAATAACAGTAGCATGACCATCAACTGTGCCCCATTGCCGATGAAGCACGACGGATGCGACTGATTGTCAAGACAGTTGCCACTTCTGTACTTCTGATTGTCTTCTCCTTCTACACCACATCACGGTCAACAAAACGTATTTTTATCTGACTGACAGTTTTAGTTTGCGAACCTGCACCAGAACGAGATTTGGTATCGAGAACAACACAAAGCAACAAGTGATCTTCTACGGATGTGATTATTTTTTCTCAAAATCAGTAACACACTCATTCCGGTGGGTAGTGTAAATGGCCAAATTTTCGGCTACCGTGGGTAAGAAAGTTTATTCACTGCTTTCGAAGTATTCAAAATACAACTCTTTCCTTCCGCAGCTTTGATGATTATCTTGTTTGAATCAAATGCGTAGGATTTCCAGTGAAACTTGCCTTGAGAAGGACTACCCAAGGTAGTCGAAAAATTGGTACATTACATCTACCAACAACGCTGTGTTATGAACACTACGTCATTCACAATTAAAACCAATACATGGCGCATCAATTTTTCGATACACTCCTTACGTCATTTGGTCCTGATATTTACAAAATGGAATTTGTTTAAAACATCTCTAATCGGTGTTTTGTAAATAGTCAATCGTGAAAAATGTAAACCACTAATTTGGATTGATTTTTGTTTTGCCCCTCTAGTGGATGGATCAGTGCACATGACGTGCGCGATCGATATTCCCGCGTGGTACTAAGCGAGATGGCGGTAAGTCTGTCTTGAGTTCTGAGTGTATGACCTGGGTATTTTTATTTCCTGCTCTATGCAACAATGACATAATCCTTTGTTTCTCCTTCATGTCTACTCTGGAGGCGTTTCATAATTCTCTTTCATTCTATTCGACTCCTCCCTGCACAATTTTATCACATCCTCTAGGAATAAATTCTTCTTTACCATCCTCGTTGCTTCTCTTAAGGCTATTGCTTACAAGGATGCCTGCAGAAATGTCAGTGGAAGAGTCCGCATTTATTCGAATTTGAAGGCAACCATATGTCTTAATGCATTTAAGAAACGAAGGCGGAAAAGCATTGCTGCATGACCGATGTCCGAGATAAGTTCACTATTCCTGAGGACAGTACCTACTACAGGCAACAGGTAATATATTATTGTTTACAAACGATCAAATACATCAAGGCGAAACCACACCGAGGCGTGTTTCAGGATGTTTGGACAGCAATGAATGAGACCGGTCCAGTTAGTCTGAGCAGTTCTGTTCTTCACTGGCCCGTGAAGTTTTCCCTCTGTCAACCGGGTGTTGCATCACCATTAATTGTTGAACAATTGACAATTACGGTAGTTCATAAGTCTGTAGATCTTTGACATTTGATGTATCCACACTGAACCGAATTTGGAATGTCTAGTGGCTTCTGTTTGCCCTACGGGCATAAGCGACTCCGCGTCCTTATTTGATTAGGGAAATCGCTGGTGAATTTTCAAGACCGTTCACATAAGTTATTCAATGGCATCGACATCCAGCTGTGTGGCAGACAACTTTGGTTGACGAGTTTAAGAGGCTCTTGTGTAATCTGGCCCTAACTATCTTTCCAGCATCTGATTGATGTCATCTCCCGCAAATGGGTGACGTATTAATAATCGCTTTAGTTGCACCGATTTATCGGATGGGGCTAGGAGTGCACAACACTTTGCACCTTGGTGTCAATTCGGCGGTGATCCATTTACACCGTCATCTCACGCTACCGAGTGCAACGGGCAACCTCAATAAGAGCTGAATGCTGAACTGGCTTGCCGGACCGTATGAGGACCGAACAGACGGGATCGAGTCATTTTCACGTTTCACTTCTGCAAAAATGAACTTGGCCGACACAGCTGGAATGCAAATTGTCGGGATGAATAGCTCTGGTTAATTTTTTTAAGAAAAATGCAGGGGATTCAAATGGTTAATTGGTCTAAAGCAAAAACCAGTCACTTCAATGACTCTTGGTCAGTTGGTATTTGTGTGCATGCCGCCTTTAATGAATCCCAGACGTGTCAAGCAGTAGCTAGTACGAATACCGACGCATTGGTACGCATCCGTTAATGAAATAAACAAATAAAAGTTTGTTAACAGCAGTTTCTCACTATGTTTTAGCAGTTTCTTAGTGACATAGTTTCTCTATCATCAGTGCACCATCGGTCTTTAAATACGTCGGAATTTTAAGCAGCCAAGGAAGTAGTCCGAATCTGCTTATACCTGTTGTTCGTTGTCTGTTATCATTCAAACGTTATTGACTTATCTTTTGTAGAGCTAGCCGCGGCAAGAGTTTTATGATATTTCCAGCCAGATCCCAGTTGAAAGATGGGTCGTAGTGGCCAGTCGATCACATGGCAGAAAGGTGCAAAAACCAAAACCAGTGAACTGATCCGTGTAGGCTTAACTAAACTACCCGGTTGCGGTTGACATAGTCCATCAAGCGGGGCTTGAAGGCCGTGTGTGATATATGGTGCAATCTCGTATTCAGTGGCCTGTCTGCGTTTGCAATCTTCCCTCCTCTACCAAGTTCTTCAAATTACTGCCTTGTAGTTGATATTTCATCATTTTTCGTCCACTTCTGTTTTGAATAGACGGTTCTGTGTGATATCAACAGCAATCCAGAGCACATTGGTACAAGCTTAACGGTTGTAAAAACCAAATTGAACTGAAGCTCTCTGAATTAGACTAACGAAAACCAGCCAGAACGAATCTGGACTTGTAATCATGGAAGGCAAACGGGTACCAGTCGAGTTTATGCTATTGTTTACCTCGGAGGTTATAGTATCGAAAGCTGGTCGGATCCAGCCCTGTAAGTAGGGCTCCGGTTGATCCTCGTACAAAAGACGTACGTGACTTGTAGGGATCTTTGTGCTATTTTTTCACTGGCATAAAATAAGTGGTTTAATCAATTTGAACTGATAGCTGACAGTCTCCGGTGGATAATGCTGAGCTTTCCCGAAAAACGGCGAAAATAAAATACCGACAGTAAAGAAAAGTAGAAAAGTGCAATTATGTGTGAAATGCGATAGGTGAATCTGTCTAAATTAGAAATATATTCCAATAATTGATGCTCAAATGTGCCTAACCACCGAGGTTCGTTAGATAAGATCATACTCTGAGAAACCACACATCATTGTGGGCTGAATTCGACTGCTGCTCCGTCTAAGCAACACCAGAAGCTTCAGCTACTTTCCCGATTGACGTCCCTAGGTCGGCCGGGAAGCATTTTCTAAAATAATGTGAATTGGCTTAGAATTGAAGAAAATGAAAAAGATTATTAATGGTATTATTGCAGATTACTAAGGCTGTGTTTGTGGGTTCACTCTGACCGTAATCTCTTCTGGCTAAATTAGGTGACTGTATGATTCCCAACAGTTAACTGTCTAACTGCGCTTGTCACAAGCAATACCTCGCACTTTAGTAAGCCTCTATCCATCCACTAACATAATTGTTATTTATTGAGGAATTTAAAATCATAACATTTCAAAATTATTGGGTAATTCTCGTCTTACTCACAACCTAGAGTACTTAAATGACCATTACCAAGAGGCGTCCCTGTTTGCTCGAGGGTCTCCCATCCGAACCTGAAGTCATGGTCACTAGTGTGAATGTACCAGTGACAGATAACACCCAACACACCGTAAGCAGATTGAAGACGTGTTGGTCAGTTAAACATCCAATTAGGAGGGACGAAAACAAAAAAGTATGTGATCGATACGTCTTGCGAAATAATTGGTTGCAGTCAGCCAGTCTGCAATCTAAACTAAATCCTTTGATATTAAAAGAAAGTAGCATCGTGGAAACATGGAAGTTCTGTTCACAGTGCTGGTTGAATCAAAAGAGCGGGTTAGTTAGCTTCAACGGCAAGTATTTAAATGACTTTATTGCGCAGTTTTGTAAGGTTCGTACCAAAACGCGCTCACCAATCGTGTGCACATTTCAATATGTTTGACCCCTACAGACAAGCGGCGCGCTTATCAGATGGGGTATGCTGAAAGATTGTTACACTGTCACTACGTTGACCGGTAATGCCTGCTTCACTGCGATGAGTTGAGAATTGAATATCCTATTCTGAACACCAATGGCCTGACATCAGGTCATTACATTCCAGACAAGTTACCTTGACTAGAGACTTAATTCTTTCCAAACCGTCCATCCAGAGGTTATCCGTGGGATACAAGCCATCCACCAAGCAAAAGGAAAAAAACAGCTGGATCTCGAATGCCGCTCACGCAGTGAAACTACGAGCCGATGGATATTCATTCTAAAACAGTACTATGTCGTACTGTAAACGAGAGCTTCTACAGGCCTAAACGCTTCATCAGTGTTACAATGTAAAATCAACGTTAACCAACGGATAAGCAGCTAGACTGAGACAGCGCATTTAGTACCTATGAGGTGTAAGAGATAGAGTGATCACAATACCTCCGCATCATCTTCTGAAGTAATTCACTCTGGCCGTTCAGAGCGACGATTGCTGAGAATCGAACTTTAAATGCCGATGGTCAGCCCATCTTATGGTATTTCCTAAAAAAGATACCAAATCGCTCATGAGTAGAAAGGCAAGCTGGTGACAGAACGGATGATACAAATGACACCTCATTTGCTATGTTGAATAAGGCATGCAAAATCACTAACGAAGTAGTAGGCTGTATACTATTTAGAAAATATTTACCCACTGGCCTCATATTATACATCAATCCGCCGCCAAGAGATAAATCAATTGAACCCCTTTGCCTGTCTCCATATTGGCGCTGCTCGGGAGTGTAGTGGTACTCAAAGGCCCATCCAGCTACTTCCCATTTTCTCATTCCCACTAACTCCAGGAAAACCTACTGTCAACCGCGCTTCGACTTTTGCATGATCAGAAGTTCTCAAAAACACAAATGCATAGATACATCCATACATATACGTACACACATACATTCATCCACACATCCACCCATCCATACATACATGCATGCATACATACACACATATATGCATACATACATACACACATACATACATACATACATACATACATACATACATACCTAGATATGGTCATGCGTGCATACATACATGCGTCTAAACGGACGCGCTCATTTAATCATTCAGCTCCCGATCGGAAAGCCCATCGTCGCAGTTATTTTTAGTGCATCCAAAAAATCCGGGTTTAGCCTTGCATGTTTCCCTTCCATTGAAGCCACACCGGGGCAACAAGGTTCTCAGCTAATCCACCTGTCATCCTCCATATGTAAAACTTCTTCGTTGCTATCAGTATAAAAATGACTCATTAACACCGGATTCGGATTATGTTAACATACTACGCGATGTACTTTGCAAAATTTAAATCAAAGCTTGGGTTCGAGTTTCATTTACTTGATACCCCGTATTTCTCTTAAAACCCAGTGAGATCAGGAAATTTTCTCGATTCACTGTTCTATTTGTCGTTAAATGCTTCTAAACTCCTAACATGTATACTTGTAATAATACCCATAAAACTACTTGTGTTCGACGATGTAGCATGCGCGTATTCACAATCCAGCCAAGGCAACAGCTAACAAAATGCGAACTCATCTGAAGAAGGTTCCGCTTCCTGGAAACTAATGAAATTTAGATTTGCCAGTGGGATTTATAAATTTCTCCAGATGAGATAGATTTTTGATGTTAGGGTTTCATACAGATTCCGCCAGAAAACCGCAGACACCTGCAGATCAACTTGATCCTAGTACAAAGTTTCATAAGCAGTGTGTGGCTGACTGAAGTAATATACAGGATACAGGGCAAACGTAAATGAAGGATAAGTCACAATTAATCCTGCACAATCTAAGAATGGAAAATCAGCTCTAAGAGGCCAACTACAAATTCGCATTTCTGAATTGGTTACTGATAAAGTTAGCAGTAGCCACGTTCCTGGTGTTTAGGTCCCATTTCACATTCGGCTTGCGAATGCGGTTTTCCAAGAACCAAATGATGTAGAGTGTATTATTACATCTACCAACAACGCTGTGTTATTAACATTACATCATCTGCGGTTTTCAAAACTTTGCCGCTTCAATACCCATATATATATATATATATATATATATATATATATATATATATAGAGAGAGAGAGAGAGAGAGTATAGACAAAGCAAAATAAAAAATTACCACACCCGAGGGTGATGCCGAAATATCTATCGGTGTTTTACCATTACATTCCAACGGGATTTTCCATTTAAACCATGGGTTCCTGCAAAGTAATAGCCTGGTTATGTAAATAAGACTGCTAGGAAAACGGGTTGGCTACAGACGATTTCCTTCACAAATTGTTGATCCGATACCTTTCTGCTTTCAGAAACAAATCGAATTGGATTTGGAAAAGGAAGTCGCAAAGGAACGAATGGAAAAATTGCATCGCACTCCAAAACAGTCACCTCTGGAAAGGTGAAAATCCGAAAGTTCATATTTCAACATTGCCATCGACTTGAATCCTCTCCCGTTCTGTTTGTCTGGACTGAGTTAGGAATTGAGATGACCCTAATATCCCAAAAATAAGAATTCAAAGTTGATTCTTCAGGTGCACTGTAAAGTGCAAAATGTATCTCAGGATTTCCTCCAATTGGCGGCTAACATTGCTGTAGTAGTCCCCACGAAATCTGACTAAAGCATTTCAATGTTTCTGAATCATTCAGATGAGCCTTTGAGCCAGGGACTCTTGGGATGTTAACCTCATTAAGCGTATGAAAAAACTAATGTGGACTAGTTACTTCAGTTGGCTCTAGAATTTTTTGAAATGTGGCTCGTTGGTTATTCTGTCATCCACTGCTTTAGCTCCTATATTAACAGTCTAGTTGTTCCCTATGGCTAGCTCACAGTTGTCTGCGCTGTCAGCCGTAATTCCTTTCGGAGCCTTAGCCTTGTTTCTGACTCTCAGCACATACCAAACTATTCACCAATAGTATGCAGTGTAATACTGGCTTTTGGAGCATTGAACCCGTAGATATCAAAGCAAATAGATTTTTAGAGCATGTCAATGAATTTGCAGTTTCGTCGCGTCCAATTTACTCAACAAGAGTGCAATTTCGGTTGCACATCAGAAAGCTGGAGCAAAAGGGACCGAATGAATGAGGTTATTTGGAGTGACTGAAGTGTTCCCACTATCACACAACACACAGAGTCACCAAAACAAAGGCAACAACGAGATGCGACTCGTCAGACGAGTGGTTCAGACGTGAGTGAAGAGAATACAAATGTTGACAGTGATCACCTTCACCAGAAGCTCCGATTGCCAAAAACGAGTGATACAACGCACAGAATATAGGTGCAGTGATGCTTACCAGAAGGTTGCACTTGAACTAATGTGAATGCAACATTTGACAGGTGAACTAGCATGACGACAGTAAGACAGACAAGGAGGAAAACAAACATATATACATACATCAAATAAACTATGGCCTATGTTTATGCACATACCTTAAATCTGTGCGCAGACAACGTGCCATCCGAACCATGAAGACTGAGGAACACAATGAAACAGATAAAAGGAAAAGCAAAACAATGTGACGAACTTAGCAGGAATATGATAAATCCTGCATCCTCCAAGTCCAAGTCATTTGTTGAAAATCGTGATCTGGGATTAGTTTCCCAAACCGAAGCAAAGGACTAAATTAGAGGACCTTACTCCAAGCCTATAACCAGAAGGTCTGATTTACAAGGACAATCTAATGTTCTTGTATCCCACCGGGTGCGGGCGACTGATGGCTTAGTTCGTGTGCCTTTCAGATGAAGCTAGACGTCTTGGATGTCAAGTAAACACCTTCACAATAGATGCTAATGAGCACAATTCCATATGCTTCAAGCGCTGTCCGCGGTTAGTTTGGAATCGGGGTTTGGTCCACTATTCTAGAATGATCCGATGGAGAGCGCCCAGTATTTGCATTCATTCCCACACTTTGATGAAGGAGACATTGCTTAGGAGTTCCTCGGCAGAGGCTATTTGAGGCGCATGGTGGTTTGTGCACATTTTCAAGGGAGTTCATAGAAAGCAGGCAATGCATAAGTTGAGAGAGCAATCCCCAATTATATTAAGTCATAACAAACCAAAATGAGATAAAATATTTCTAAATACCGTTTGAAAGACTCCGGGTTTTTTTTGACTAGGTGAAATCAGCATTCCAGATCGCTACACTTGGAAAAAACAAAAAAGAACAGGAAGGCAAAAACGACGAAAATGAATGTTAGTAAATAAAATCCGTTAGCATGGAATTTGTGCTGTGGAACAGTAGGCGTATGATGAACAGACTAGGGAAACTGCAAGGGTGGAGATAGACCACTATCTGGTTCAGTCGAACGGGACCACGTGGCGTGCTCATAAGGTTTGATCAACCAGTGGGATTAGAACTGTCTGTACGGAACGAGTACACGGAAACACACTGGCCTAGATATAGCATTGTCTAGATATGTTCTACGTTGCCACTTAGATAACACCTTTTATTTAGTACTCTAATCTGATCCGTTGCGAAGTTCATACTCCCAGTTCATTAGCCTTTGTTAAATAAATCCTACCAGTAGCAAAATAAATGAAATCCCGTTAACTTGCCCCAGGCTGTTTTATAAATACCTTCAATTTTACACCCTTTAGGTTCTGAACAAAAGCTTGCAAAAACAGCGTGGTGTTTCATGATAATAGAGTAAGATATAGTAGTGTATCGGCTGGATTTGCATTTAGACAATCTGAAAATGCGGCTGTATGTTCGAAACCAGAGTTCAGGCAGATTTCCAAATCTGACTTGCTATTTTCCATTCTTTTATCAAGCACCGTCTCTCACTTTCATCTGAACAAGTTCTCGATATAAAGCTCTATCTGATAGCAGTTGTTTTATCTCTTCTTTGCGAATACACTAGAAAAGCGCGAGAGGTGAAGAAATCATCTCGTTTGCGCCCCTGGTTGTAGAGACTATTCTTGATATTTTCCCATAGTGAAATCGTCCAGTGGCACTCAAATATACGTCCACAAATTATCTAGTAATCCGAATTGTAATTAGCATCTCAAAGAGAAATATCGATCGACGAATATCTGGAACTCGAAAACTCTTATTCCTTCGGAAGCATATAAGTCTAACCTCAATCATGGTCTCATGGTTCGAAAGATTACCGTTCGAAATCATGAGTTGTTGTCTTGGATTAGCCGAAATCTGATTGCAGTATCTGATCGTCCGTGAGATCGCGGAATTTCTGCTCCGCGCAGTTCATTTGAACATCCACACCATGCTTCGATGCTGCAGTTGAAATACCGTCTTGTTAATCGTATTAAGTTGTCACATGTTTTGTAAACGACAAAATGATACAGTCGGTCACATCCACCTATTCCGATATAACGGTCCGCATACCGCACATCATTTCATCGAGGGTTTTAGTCCGTTGAAGAACATCCTGGCCGATTTAGTGGATAAAGCTCTCGACTCATAATCGTTCGTCCCTACTTCGTCGCCCATTTCCGACTCGATTGATTTGTACTTTCGATGATTCCTAACAAGTGTTAAGTAGCTGTACTGTGTTTCAGTAAGTTTCATCGGCAATTCGGATGTTGACATGGCAAGAAGAATCATTTGAAAACAAAAAGCTTAGTTATTCCAAGCCTGACTAAGTTAGCCCGTCTGGGGATTTGGCGCGATTTGACCTCTGGTTTATGGCTTGCCCCATCGAGCCGCATTTGTAAGTCGACAAAACAACAGAAAACAAAGAGGTAAAATATCCTTGACGGGACACGATAGTCGTGTCATGGTCAGAAACGGTCATTTTCCGATTTTCGATTTTCTTTAGGAGCACATAACTGATCGTCTTCTCCTCATCTTTCACCTTTTTGCTCATTTTTAACCCGTTTTCTGCGGGCAGAAAGACTTCAGAAAACAGTCCATGGTCCTTTGTGAGCCTCTAACGGGGAGATATTAAGTGGTATAGTCGTAGATTACAAGTCCAGGATATTCGTGTCCAAAGACTATAGTGTCGACTAGTTCAACATCACCAGACCTCTAAGTCAGTTTTTTGGCAGCTATTATTTCCATGCTAGTGAAACTTAATTACTTACATTTTGCCTGAAACAGCGTTACGAAATGTCGCGTCGCATGGACCATATGCTTTTATTGATCCCGGTTCAACTGGTACCTTCTTTTCACAGATCACTGATATTCAAGCTTACTATATTGGAAGCGATTGCTTAGACAATCGTGGTCCCGCCGTAGAAACGACGCACGGCAAATCCCATGACCTAGGCTGTCGAAATCAAAGACGAGTCATATTTTATTTATTTATTTACCTATCGTTCATTTTTACTGATTGGAGATAGGGCACTTTACTCAAACTCGCCTATTTGTGAAACTTTTCTTCTGAACCAAAAATGTATTTCCGTTCACGATATTCAACCGTGAAGACCTCACACCAAGGAAACAATTCACTCTCAATCGAATGTTATTGCTAAAAGTGAGAAGTGGGCCCAACTACCGCAGACAATGCGTGCTCAGTTGACAGCGGTGAAGGAACAAATGGCTATGGAATTACAAGATCGATTGATGTATATGAGGGAGTAAGTTTGACCTTGAATGCATTTATTAAGCTTTTTTTGTTTTTCTTCTCAGTAGTATATTTTTAATGAGAATGGATGAACAAAATTTCCCCGGAAGGACCCCCCATCCCTATGCGACTTATACCACTGAGAAGATAAACCAATACTTCCGGGGCTTGTGTCCCATTTCTGAAGGTTAGCCTTGCCTGGCCGATGAAAATCCTCTCACGAATCACCATGTGATTATTAAATGGACTTACCATCCAATCACGCTCCTAACGATTCAAATGAGATTCTAGTGCGTATTATTCTTGTTCCTCAACTTTATCGTAGTTTCACAATGCCTAGCGTCCAACAAATACTGTCAGAGTACAAGTAAACAACAAATCGGTATTTCATTTCGGAGAAATTGGCAAACTAATCAGTTAAAGCACGTGCTAGAAGCGGCACAAAAAGATTCATGTAAAGGGTGATTTATCGGGAACAGGGTTATAATTGGATAGAGTCGATGTTTGGTACTGATTGAGAGTGAGATGTAGAAGCAATTGGTGCGAAGTGTCAGGAAGGAATTTCTGTACACATGTAATGCACGGTGGCTACGTATATAGTGTACGACTTCACCAGTAATTCCTTTAAGACTATGCCCGAAACGAAATTAACGACACATAAGTTCGTGCAAACAGCGAGGTATGGAAAACGAGGACGAACAATAAGCAATGGTAAGCGATATAAACTGTGCTACAAAAGTGGAAATGACAGACTGTGCACCACCAAATTTCCGTATCGTCCTAACTTGACTGCATGCGTGTCCGACAAGGATTTTAATAAGCAGTCACAAAAAACAGGTCTGCAGTTATGTAGATGATTTCGGGGAATCGACAAATATCCAACGAAGACATGAACGAATTAGGTTTCTTTGGTTAAATGTACGAGAGAACAGGAATTGGAAATTTAAGCATGCGGAACATGTACATGCATTCGTTGCCAGTTCATTACACCAGGGATGATCAGAGTCTACATGTATTTTGAAGCGAAATTTTCTCTTGTACTGAAGTATCTGCTTACGACAGTGTTTACAGGTGCAGCTCTGGATTCGTGTTATCAACGTGTGAACTACAAAAAAACGTTTTAGTAGACCATGGCAGCTAACTGGGTAACTGTTCAGCCAGCTGAAGAGAACAAGCACAAATAAATTTAACAATTGCCGTGTCCGGGGGTGGGAAGCAATCTTAACCGGAGATGAAAGTAAAACAATTTTCTGATTTGACGAAATGTGTCTTGAACGTATATTGACCTTGATAGTTCGCGTGATAATTTGATGCCAAAATGCTGGATCGTTCATAACGTTGGTAAATTTCGGCCGGTTGAAGATAGGAAAGAAACGTCTTTGCTTTTTAGATTCAAGTGAAGCGGTTGTAACTTCGAGAAAAGATTCCTTGGGTGCTTTGAACCGATCGCAAAGTGAAACAAACCCGCGAAGGTTTAAATCTAAGGAGAATATACTTGTTAAAATCATTACGTACTTTCGATTACGTTTTGTCCACAATGGTGGCCTCATTTAACTTGATAATCGGTTCAACGAACTTAAGAGAATTTCACTTCAATTTACAAAGGCTTCAGTTAAAATTGGAAAAGTATGGCAAAGGGCTTTTTGCGGCTGTCCACCGATTACGGGAACCAAATTTTGGCACTCAGTTGCATTTAGTGAAGGAGGACGAAATGAGGAGCAGTTAACCCCAATCGAATTATTCTGAATTTAGTCAGCCTGTTCGTCAGTGTCTGATTCTCTTTCCAAGACCACCTGGTCAGCCTACTGTCAACATCTAAAGTACAGCCATAAGAACTAGGGTGAAGATATTACACCCTACGGGATACCAAAGTGTAGGTCGCGGGTTCGAATCCTCCCACCACCGGTCAAATTCCCCACTTTGCAGCCCCTGCTGACCGCGGCCCCCTTCCTGAAAATTGACGTACATTGTTGTTTAATTAATAAGGGAAGTAAAAGATAAAAGGAAGCAAAGTTGACCTAAAGAATGCTCAAAATGCTGTTGACCTGTGAGGTGGTCACAGGTTAGTCGACACATGTTCACTCGTGAAGAGCAGAGAGAGCAATCCAGACCGTCGAAAACATTCTCTTAGTCTCCAAACATCGTTCTGGTAGTGCCAAAGCAATTGAATAAACTGGATAGGTTACCGCATTGCGTTTGGGGCATGAAGACTGGTAAGCAAACTGGAAGATATCACCATCTGGATCCCCGGTATTCAGCCATGGCAGTGACAATCTTCCAAAGAATTATAGCACGATAAATGTGTGATCCATGGAACGATACTTCCTTGTCTCCTTGAAGGGGACGTTACCATGGCTATCTTCCAAATGTCGGGAATTTCCCCACTTATGAGACAGCAATCGGAGATGATAGTTACAGGAACCGAAATAGTGTCTACACGTTACTTAAGAATTATAGGTGGTAATTCACTTGGACTAGTATCTTTACTTATTTTGGGTTTTGCAGCTGTAGGGACACTGTGGTTGGTTCAGTGGTTCGTGGTGAGATCTTGGGTTACGGAGATGAAATCAGCTATTAACACCTCAACAACTACATCTTTTGTGTGGTTAATCTATTCCCACATACGGGCACTGTGGTCCTCTGCATGTGGTGACTGTTGCCGTTTGGCAGAATTTCGTTCGTGTACAACTTAAGCGCTTCAACTCAACCTCAACTGGTGTAGTTAGTTGTTTGACTTGAATCCCATGCCCGTGGTTATGAACCTGTTCTGCCTGCCTCAGCAATCATTTAATTGTTAGCGACAAATATTTGTCCTTGTGTGTAGAGAGGCAATTTTAAGCAGAAAGTAACCATTAAACTAAAAATTAGCTAGTTATCCACATGTTCACAAAATATGGATAGGTTTTTGTTTCAAAGCAAAAAAATCAATTGTGACCATAAAGGCCTTTAGATTTTCCGGGATCTCACCTAAGTAATTTCTCGGACTTCGGCAGTGAGGCTACAAATGTGTTTGCACTGGTATCTGAATTAGTTTTCAAAAGTTATGGAGCGCTATCTACCATGAAAATGTGGTCTACTTTTCCTGATGTAGGAGCTGATTTCCTCGGTGGAATATCCGTGAATCAACTTTATCGACTCGATCCAGATGTTATTGGCAATGATCGAAAACACTGTCTTCATGATTTCGGACCCCCGGAATAAAGCCTGCCTGGGATGGGTTAAATCCACTTAACTCTTTGGCATAGTCGACAGTTTTCTTGAAACATGATGAATTTCGTATTTTTGAGTTACCGCTGGAAAATCCTCGCTTTTCTCCTCATTAAAAGCTCATTAGTGTTGGCTATGATAACATGGGCCTGAGTTTCCTCGTGCAACACCATCGTAGATCCGCCTTCCAACCTCTGTGATGATTCTTCATTCTGTCATAATGTTTACTGATGATCCCATTGAGTCTGTTTTGTACTATGTTGACATTACCGACGAAAAGTGCGCCACTACACATGCGGACTTTATAAGCGTATGCATGACAGCGTTGATGATCATCAAATTATCTAGGCCAGACAAAAAACAGTAATTCCATAGGAAAGCCCAAAATAGCGCTCTAGAATTACAGTACAGGCGAATTCAAAGGCCTCGTCAATCTGATTGTTGCAATATGGTTGGCAAATATGTGAAGTGAGTAAGAAATAAGGGAATCGTGAAGAAAGAACAACACTTCGAGCGAGGTACGGCGGGATGGACTTACACATTTTCAAGAATTTTTCCATCTCATCTTTGGCTCATTATTGTCTTCTGGAGAAATTGTTTCCCAACCAATAGAGTAAATATACGGACCGGCAAAAGATTCTGGTCTTGTGATAAACAATCGTGTTCCATTGTCAAAGGCTGATGTGCAGTCAAGGAAAGCACACCTGAAGAATTCAGAGATTTAGCAATACAGTGTATAATGGACTCAGTTGGCTCAACTGCAGAACGCTAGGAATTTTATCCAGCTTGGAACTAGCCCATGAGGTCTGTAATCATAAGTTGCGACGTGATTCACTGCATCGCGTTCATCAACTTTTAAAGCTGATGTAGAGATAACGTCATTTACCTGTACTTCTTGGATCCCTTCGCGTTGTGACAGGACGCCAACAATCAAGAATGGAAACTGATACCAGTTAGCGATTAGTTATCGAAGTCATCACTTCATAATGAGCACCTCGGTTGATGGACCATCTGGACCAGTAGATCTGGTATTCGGTGAACGTTTGAGTGACCAGGGTGATCAGAAGCTCAACGTCGCGACGATTCAAACAAAAGTTTTGGATTCACATTCTCCCACGATCGGTTGGCTTCCACCGCCTTGCCTCCTTCCGGGCAACCTTCAGTTGGCCGCGCCATCATAAAAAAACCAAAGATCAAAAGCCTTGGTACCTCCGTTGGTAGAACCTCTTTACACATAGATGAAACAGACAACTAGAAAATGAGAGTGGATTGTTTGATTACTGGAAATATCGGGCATTCAAACGGTTTGGATCTAATCTTTTCTTCGGGGCTGTTCTATCTGATCACAGCTCTTGTGGTTAACATTTCAGAAGTAAAGGAACTGTCTGCAAAATTATAGTACAGACGACTAGTCTCAGATCCAACCAAAAGTGACATCCGGCAAACCTCAAGTTTGTTTTGCTTCCTTTTCCTTGCGTATTACCATCACAGGAAGAGGACTGTTTTTCAAGTTTGAGACAAACGATTTTCATGGGACAGCAAGCGGTAAAAATCCCCCTGGTCACAAGACCTGCAAAATTTACGGAAGAACACAAATATGAGTAGTCGTTTCAGCCCGATTTACAACGAACGAAGATCGGCTAAGATGTAACACACCTTCTGTTGCAAAAGGGACCTGCTCCGAGTGCGTGTGCGGGTATAGATAATTTATGTTTAAAATGTAATATTTCACGATCACAATTCTCAAGCGATGCACTTGTCATTATTCAAAAACGTTCGATTCGTTGCCCAAGATGTGGTCTAATTGGGAATCACCGCAGACTGGCGCATGACCGACGATGCGAAGATTGATGTGGGATCAGAGTGACCTGGTACAATGTGAAGATACTCACCAAACATAAGTACGATGCCATTGATGAATCAGTTATAGAAACTTTGTAAATGTTTTGGAGTAATACGAATGTTCCTGAGGGTAACCTGACAGGTATGTGAGAATCTGGGGTGAAACAATATGGATACAAAATTAATTTGATCACTTTAGGAGAGAAAAATAAAGCAGAACTTGTCGCACAGATTAGAACTGACATATATGGCAACGTTGCCGCCTCATTCCTTCTTGTGATGCAGGTGGTCCTGATCGAAGTAAACTGCGGTATCGTCCACGTTGATATTCATCTAGGCTTCTTATACGTTCCAAATATAGCTATTTATGAAGCTGCTAGTCATAAGCAAGTATGTAAAGATTCAATAGTTTGTTTTGTGAAAAGCGCACACTGTCTCATATTCGGCTAACAACGCTCTCACAGCCTGAAGCTGTGTAGTTGAAACCATTCTGCTGACGAACCCATTTTAGGTCCGCTTTCGGACCTCGGGTAATCACTGGACAGTTAGCTGTGTTTGTTGTTGCTGTTGCTGTTCTTGTTGCTGTTTTTGTTGCTTCTACAGTGGTGTATGGTGGGGCAGTGCTTCTCCAGAGGCAAGGTTACAAATATTCAGATTTGCAAAATTGGAACAAGAATACCTGGTGAGCAGAGCTCCAAGTGAGAAGGTCGACATAGCAAACCTACTAAATGGTTACACAATGTGTCGCATTACACTAGAAGCTTTTATGACGAATTACAATTGAACGGCATTCGAATGTTTGGTTGTATTCTTAACAGGTTACCTCAAACTAGTAATTCCAAAGGCGGACCGACTCATAGCACAGCCCTCGTATTCTCCCTCTCTTTCTCTCAATTTGTATAAATTTGCATTTGAGGTTTCATACGGTTCAGTTTGCGCAGAATGTGATGCATCAATTGATAATTTTCTTCTTCATTAAGCTATAAGTCTTGAAAACAGAAACAAATTCCATACCAAGCCACCCGGTGGAATTTTACCTGAGACCGGCACTGACAACAGGGCTGGTGGCGGGGGAAAGAAATTCACGGAAGATCAGACTGAAAAACTTGTTCAGTAGGACTAACCACTTCTCTTCATTCCACTGATGTCCAATCCAGGGAGTGATATTGTCGTCTGTGGCTACGAAATTGGTAGTAACAGAGACGTTGCCAGGCAGAATTCGTGTACTGTATCGTTTGGGATGCAAGCTCAAAAACACTTGGAGGACTGGCTAATTTACTATCCGTTCCTGAGGTTTGAATAGTCAGGACGGGAGCGTATCTTAACTGAAAAAAGTGGAGCACCCATCCACTGAGTGAGAAAACAAACGCATCAAACCAATGATTATACCGATGCGATGCTTGTGGCAAGTCCGTACGATATAAATGAAAACATTATTAGACAAGTGTCTTTATGCGTAAGACATTTCTAGGATGAGAACATGGAAGCCGACAGCGCTGGCACTCGGCCGTAACAGTCACCTAAAGATTACAATGAAAGGATCGAAATGCGGGTCAGAAAATTTAGCACAATTCTGCACAAGATGGAGCTATGACCACTACAAAAAACTCTAGCATATCTCTTTCGTCACACTATTGCTGATTCACTCTCACCTACCTGTACGATATCGTTCTAGGTGAAAGAGTGCAATTTGAATAGCTTTGACTTAGGTGATTTACCAGATCAC
Source organism: Fasciolopsis buskii (assembly GCA_008360955.1). Lineage (NCBI taxonomy): Eukaryota > Metazoa > Platyhelminthes > Trematoda > Plagiorchiida > Fasciolidae > Fasciolopsis > Fasciolopsis buskii. Next base: position 89,308 of record LUCM01007437.1, read on the forward strand.
TGATTTTCTTCTGAAATGGTGCGAATATCGGTGCGAAGTGCTCGTGATCCAGACGATACCGTATTCTAACATTTTATCGCGAGAACAAGTGCTAAGTGCGCAGCTGTATTGTCTAGCTTTTACACTGATCTATAACGAAATCAACGAAGAAATGTTGCTCAACGAACACCCTGGACAGGAATAGATGAGATTTCTAGAATGAAAGTTATTCATACAGCTCCAAAGCTTAACTCACTGCAGAGCTGATGACTCTCTACTGGGAAAAATCATTTGCGTTCTGAAAATCTGGCCACAGTTAAACTGGCTTCATAAACTAATGTGAATTCGCAGATATAAACTTACAATTTTAGATTTTGCTTGAACAAAACCAAGACCACAAACTAACGCGAGCCATATTGCTCCTCTGCTACTGGGTTTTCTGTCAACAGACGTGAACTATTCACTTCTGGTCGCGCGCACGTATTGTACAGTATATATATATATATATATAATATTAAGGCTGAGGGTTTGTAGGGTAGAACAAAGAGGGCGTTGTGACTCTTTATTAGATTCTGACACGTCCAATTCGAGTTCAAGTACATCACGAGAACATGTGAGTGGCTAGCTGAGGACCAATCCAGACACTACCAATTAATGGCGATCGTTTGCCATGCAACTAGTGCAACACAATAGTATCAGAGAACCAGAAAACAATAAAACAGTTGGTTGGGGTTCGTGCGAATTGCCCCGTAAATATTCCTAATTCTGAACTGGTAATTGCGGGACTCTGAGACCGTATGTATCACGGCTTCCACAGAAACTGTCATTGTAAGCCAGTCCTGTGTCTCATGTACACAGGTTTCTTCCGTCAGCATCATGTCAGTATTTGTCCATCTTCCGGGGTAGGCGGTGGTTAATAGTTGATAATGACTCGATATTGTAACCCCGATGGTCCCGGCCTTTAAGCTCATCCCTCTCGTCAACCCTGTGTGGCGTGACCCTGATCTTCACAGTGTGACACAGTTGTTTTACTAATACACGGAAGCAAAACGTGGTGAAAAACAACCGCATAATGGCATAACACATATGTTAAGGAAATCTGTGGAGATTGAGACTATTGGTGATACAATATATGAGGTTAGTACTCGGACAAAACCGCTAACGGGTTAAAATATACATCAAATCCCAATCAGTAGTGTGTCGCAAAATTGGTCCCTTGTTGGCTTGATCTACCCTCGACTGTGTTGCTGCCGAATACCTGTCGACATTACCAGGTGTATGTATGCTATGGTGCTCGTGTCCACCAAGCCACTTATTGCGCACTACCTCGATGGTTAGTTGGATTGTGATGGATTTTACTGATCTCTGGAGATGCACAAATGCTGATTCATTAAATGCACAATCGGTCTTCTGTATTACTTCTTCGTTTGCCACTTTTCTATCCCTTCGCATTCAATAGAAGCGAAGCTGAAATGCAGAAATCCAGATCAGGTTTATTCCAATTGCGATTGATCGCGACTGTGCTGAATGTGTTGCCCTGAGTGATTTTCAAAAAAACTGAATTCTCATCAGTTGAATGACCTTATTACCGACAACCGACTTTCTCTACCTTCTCTGGAATAATTCTTCACCCACCTCTTTTCCATTTCAGACTGAGATCACGTATATGTCTGGGCAAGTATCGATCGATACCAACTCATGCTCCTAGTCACCGGGCTCTTCAAAAGCTACATCAGGAAGCCAGCTACAATCGGGCCGTTCATAAACTGGCTTATCAGTATGCTGAACGAAAACAACTGGCTGCTTGGTACGTCATCCGCATGGTTATATCTACCTCTATTGCTACCATTTCCACCAGTCACATCATTAGCATCATCAACATCAGCAGCAGCAGCATCAACAACGACAATAAAAACAACAGCGGTAATATCTCCCACTTCTTTAAGGCAAACTAACTACTGAGTTTTTCTCATAGCCTGTCCACTACTGAGCTCGAAAGATTTTTCCAGTAACTCAACTAAATCCAACTTGTTCTGGCCCGGTGTGTCCCGATTGGAACCGCGCCCTTATTTGGACGGCCGTATCCCGTCAAGTGACTTGAATCGGTTATAACTTTCAAATGAGACTCATATGCCCCTTAAATTGAAACACCTAAACCAGACGGGCAACAGAGAATTTATTTTTGTAAATTGCAAAGAATGGAGAGTTGTTAGCATCCGAGTAGTGAAATCCTGGTAGCACTGTTAAACACGATAGGAACTGGCGCGCTGAAGCATTGAGATCGGGAATATAGTACCAAAGTTAGGATTTATTTGGCTTCGAATATGGTCTATGTTTTGATCGGACTACGGTTGTTTGGTGCATAGGAAACAAATTTTGAACCAACACAATATTGACGTACTACGTTCTCCGAGAATGTCTTCAGTTGATTTGCTAAAGCCAGCAAAATTCTCAACTTTTGACTAGACCAAAGCAATTTATCCAGGCTCCGGTTTTTGATCCACGAACTGCACGAGGCGGTTTGATGCAAACACTACTTAGCACGACTCCACGCTACGAGGGGTAGCGCACTTACACCGATAAAATTATACTTTATTCGCCTTTTCTAACTTTCATTTCATTTAGATATTGTCCACCATACTTCCAACTACGGCACAGTCCTTGCTAAAGACCGGGGCGTAGGGTCGAGGGTCGAATAACTGGAAAATGTAAACAGGGCTCTTTCGATTCTGTTCTGTTGGTCAGATCCTGAAATTCTTTTCGTAACATGCAATATGATAAAGGAAAATTTCGACACATTCGTAAAGGATTGGAAATTCTCAGTAAACAGGAGGCAATTGGGTTATCAAGACTCACTAAGGCATCGTGGAGTTATACTGGACCAAAGTCTTACGTGGCCGCGGCTTGTAAGCCACATGAGAAGCTTATCTTTTTATGCCTCACCTCTCAAATTCCACTGTGTACCTAAACATCCAGTTAAATGTTGTCTTTTATGTGTGTTCTGCTTCATTGGTCCATTGTCTCACCCTTCGCTCTTCCGAATTCTGTCGGAAGGTCTTAAATTAATCTTTAAGTCCCTCAGGTTCTCGTCCACCCGTAGAGGCATACCAAGAAAGCTGAATTCATGTTCTCCTAACACATTAAAGTTTGTCGAGGGATCACCACAAGAATACTCATTGATTCATATTATCCCATACTCAAACGCCTAGCCACGTGCGCTTACTCCTCCGTCGCTAATTTCATCTATAAACATGTTCAGGCGCGTACCTGGGCTTACAGCTTTTCAACTGATCCGCAGCTGGCTAGATTCTTAGAAAACCTGAAACTATAACATCACAAAGTAAAAGGTCTGGAGTGAAAACTTATCGCCACTCACACCATGCGCTTTTATTTTATAGTTTTTACTCTCGTTAAAAATGTAGCTTTCGGTCGTCCAAAATAAATATCTGTTTTTAAGGTGCACAAAGCATTGTTAACAAATATGGAACGAACGAGGTTCGGAGTGCATCGAACAGTTGCTGCACCATATGATGAATTTATGTGTGCAAGTCATCAAAAGCCGGTAACACAGCCTTTTTGGTCTGATGTTTAACTGGCCATCGTTTCGGTTACCCAAGGCAGGCGACCAACAATGCTATGTTACAAACTTTTTTCCAGTTGCATGCATAAAACATTTCCTTGAAATGACTTGACTTGATCCTAAACCTACTGATAAATACAAGCACTTAAGATATTCTGTTTAATGAAGCCGATGGTGGAATCTCGTGTATTCTGTGGTTTCACTCGAGTTTTTTAAAACTTTCATTGGAAACCTAAATGCGACAGGATTGATCTGAATGCGGATATTTCAATCCTGCCCTTTTCGAACCCATACAAAGATGCGATTCACGCTTTTAAATCTAATGTACTGCACCAACTTCCCTACAAGGCGACCCCCAGGGGATTTCGGGTATTTTTTTTTAAGGGTCGCTGGTTAATAAGTCTTCGATTTTGGTGGCTAGGGTGGGTAATTTTGAAATAGATCAGATAGCTGCCGGTCGCCATCGAGCCTGATCCACGGGGGCAGTACGCCTCCTTCACCATTCATTTTAATAATCTGCTTACTTATGTCTATTTCAGTAGACAAAAATAAAAATCATTTGTTTTTCCCCGTGGGTCCATACTCATCAATCCAAAGCAGATAATCTGACATGACTCTCCAACTAAGCCTCGATATTTGCACTCCATACATTTTTTCGGCTTACGTACTTATTGTGTACTTTATTAGTTTTCCGTAACATTTCCTTTTGGCTCCCAACGGTTTTTGTCAGGTATCTGGACCTGGTTCACGATCTCAGAGAGGTACAAAACGATGAAAAAATTCTCCCTTTACTCAAGCAACTCATTCCTTATGCACAAGTGAGTCGCTTTACGGTTCCTTCTTTTTATGATCCCATATCTCAGGTATGATGACCAATGGCGAACATCACTTCTGGGTCAAACTAAATGGCCATTTAGGACTATAATTCAAATGCTCACTTATGTTTATAGCAATTGCTGAGTGCGCGCTCTCGGATCTATGTCCCCAGGGCACTGTTTTCTTTCATAGTGATCATTGTAAAACACTTATCGAGATTTATCCCATTAGGTATTTACTTAAATGCATAAAATATTGAACTACGTTCAAGCCTAGAACTAAATTTAGTTATCGTTTTTTTTGTTGTAGCGCCGCTAAATCCATGTGATGAACCTCGTTGGTAATTTCAAACAAAAAATGTCTTTAGTTTCACATTAACCCATCGGGAAAGGCTAATCTTGCTTTCTGTCTAACGACTCCAATACGTCTTGCAACTCAAAAAACTGTTTATTGCCGTCTGTTTCTCTAATTTGTATGTATTCTGGTCTCAGTTTGCTTCAGTCTTATAGAATTCGAAGTAAAATGCATTGGCAAAGTTTATCTGACCATGTTTCGGTTGATTCATTTCATTCGACTTTCTGCCTAGCTACGTTCTCAGTTTTTATTACGATGAACTCAGTTTGTTCTGTTCGGTCTAATACGACTTCATTCTGGATTAGTTGATTTCGATTAGAATATTTGGCATCGCGGCTACTGACAACAAAATAACCTCGCCGTTTATCAGCTACTCACTTTCATCTCAGCCCATTTTAGTACCCTAAGGTCTTAACCTGCTTTACCTTTTGTAAGACAGACTTAAGAAACTATTACATCAAATTGTTAGATTGTTGAGTAACAATTACATTGGGTTTTGCTCGAGTTTAGAGGACTTCGCAAACCAAAGAATATTGTCGGTGACTGGTCATTGTCTCCAAGCTCTGAGATGGGAATAGAACGTACCATTGAAATCCACCCCGGTGTGAAATTCGGGTTAGGCCATTTCTGTGTCTGATTTCATTCCTATGGAGGAAGGAGGGCAGGTCAGCCATTTCTCCTGGTTTATAGAGTTCAGTGAATAGAAATAAACCGTCTGGAGTTTGGCCCTCAATTATTACTGATAGCTCGCTAACCTTATCTAATAACTTTCTGTCAGTGTTGAAATGGTTTATTATATTGTAATACTACTCATCGGTCACGAACTTTCGGATGTAGAACCGAATTGGTTTTCATGGACGTTCATGGAGTGGCTTCTAGCAGTGTTGGATCTATTAAGCCTAAGGCGATGGAGGTTGCGAACCTTCGAAGATCTTTAGATGAATCATGTACACCAATGTTAAGTGGCAGCTGACACCAAATGCGAGTGGCAAAAGGCAACTCGGAAGGTAACCTGTCCACAAAGCATAGAAGTGCCCACATATAACCAGTTCAAGGATAACGGACATCAGATCACCATATCCATTGCCCTGGCCGAAGGTCGACATAACTACGGTCTCATTGCACGGATTATCTCCATCGACAACCTGAGTGAAAAAACCGTATGCTTGCCTGAGTTAATAAAGGTGAACCGATTCAATTAGCGGTGTAGTAGACCAATGAGAGGTGATCATAAAAAACAAATAAATTGCATGTCTATCGGATTTGGTTTTTCTCACCAGAGGGGTAAAATAGTGGGGGAGAAAAAAATAGATGAAGTCAAAGAACATGTCCTCTTCCCTTTTCTGCTTTACAGGACAAGCATAAAAGCTAGAGTTGACCTAAATAGTTTGATTTAGAGAACTTTTACCGCCCTAGAATGCTCTACTGGACGTGTTGACCAGTCGCAAATAAAAACTACCGACCTCCAGAAGGGAAGAATCGTGCAATAATAACAATAATAATAAACAAAACAACAAATCATCCAACAGACCAGCAAACTCTGGATAATATGATTCTGCTGCGAAATTTTGCAGTCCAAAGGGTAAAACAACAGGGCGCATTTGGTACCGAAATGCTTTGTTTTCTCCAGTGTTTATAACACCTATCTTTCCGAAATACAAGTGCCACCAATCGTGATGCATTCGAACAGTTCGATTGTTTTCTAATGTGTCCTAGCAAAATGAGATGCATTAGCGAATACTGTGAATCTAGTTAGAGGTTTCCGTTATTGATATGTCCGTAGATTGTAAAAAAGCCAATTAAAAATGAGTGACCTTGGCTGTCTAGATAAACACGCGTAAACATAATAAATGAAATCCTACTGGATCAAGAGAATTTCATTAGCTTTTTAGGAATGGTCTTAGAATTTATCCTAGACTAATTCCATAAGCCAAAACTAACCCCTTTGACCAGAAGAAACGCTTATTTTATCGAGTATTTCACCCAAGATTACCCATGCGTTAATGAACTTAAGACAGTTATTTGGTAATTGGGCGCTCTGTGCTAATTGAGGTCGAACACTGATGGTCGATCACGAACAGAAGAATTTTCGTTTGAGAAGGATTTTGGTTTGCATCGAATTTGACCGCTCGCCAAGTCATTTGAACGCGCTGCCGTGAATCGCTTACACTTTCGGTACCACGGGGATTCAGCGACCGACCTGAAAAGAACAGAGGCAAAAAATACCAGCATGGGCCGAGGCTTAGTAAGCGTATCAGCCAGCGTCAACACTACCACATCCGAACCTGTATAACGGTATTACAGTATACACGCTACATAGTGTTACCGCGCCAAGGAAGCAATGAGCGAGAAACAGTAAAATCTTTTGGTATCACAATGTGCAGGATTAGGAACGGATTTCAAAACATCAGTCGATTACAGTTTTTTGGTTAAACCTTCGAGCTTTTTAAACTGAACAAGACCACCGTTTACGTCATATTATGAAAGTAATCAATCATATATATAACCATTTGAAGATTTTGCGACGGAATTTCTTTCCTCTAATTCTTTCGCAGATCTTTATCGGTGCTTCATATACTGCCGTTCAGATAGACTTCAATAATATTTGGACGGTCCAAGTTTCACCAAATGTGTAGCGTGAATTAATCGCGCAGTATAGTAGAGAATATTATTATGCGCTATGGTAGGAAATAATAAACGCCTTGTTCACATGCACCGTTAGTTTTGTTGACGACTGGATGGCATGTGGTGATCTGAAAAACACGTACAAAAAGGAAATCTGTGGATAGATATTCTCCGTTTTCTTATTCGCGTCCAAGTTGTTCAATGTCACAAGAACAAAATTAGAAAAACCGTGTCAACGAATAGAGGAGATTGTGCCGTCGGAGATTTCTCCTTTATTCTAAGGAACTAGACAACATAAAGGAACTGCAGAGTTACGGAATAAAGTTTCATGTTTAACTCTACCCGAATTTAGTAAACGTTATCCTGAGTAGAATGATCTTCTTTCAGTCTGGTTTAAGTCAGTTAAAAGTATACTCTGATTGAGGGTATGCCTCGTATAAAAGCATACCACGGCCTGAATCTTGATTCCATCCAAAATATGTTTTGTGTGATTGCAGGAAAATTTCAGAGGAGGTATCGAACCATCGGACGTTGACTTGGAAATTTCAAAGCTTCTTAACGTATGACGTAAAAACAATTTCATTCTGCAGGCCCTGGGTGCCACATCGAAATGGTTAAAAAATTAATAGAGACTAATGGCTCGCCCATCGATTGTCATCATTTATTAATGCTGGCTTGTTAGCAAAATATGAGCCGCTATTCTTCCTAACGGGCTCATGACGCGTCATAGTTGGGATAGGTTGAAATGAGGTATAGACTAAGTGCCTAACCTATTTGATTACTGGATTCCTCCAACGCATGTGGAACACGAATTCACTTACTCGGCTTTTTATGCTGCTGCCTTCTATAGCGAAAATTGCTCACATGACGGCTGTTGTCTGAGTCTCGCAAAAACCTGTAAGTACCTCTGAAAGAAGGCAAATGATTCGCCAAATCATTATCAAGTAGTCAAAATGAGTCAAAATTACTTCATTAGTTCCCACATTTTTTTCTTTATGTAATGTCACCTGACTGTGGTTTAGTACTACTCTCTTAATTATAACTCAGGAGCCTATTCTTAGTATAGAGTGAGTCGACAAAAGCAAATCACAAACGGTCATTCTACGAGTGAACTATCGCGCTCCGTAGCGTGAATTCGTAGCTTTACACGAACTCCGTCAGTGTTTTGCGAATCATCGTTTATGACAATTTAGTCTAATTCGTGGCCGTTGAACAATCATCTAAGGCTAATAAACAAGAAAAATGTGAAGCGGTCATTGCCCTAAAATATTCGAGGGGTAATAAAACCTATAATAAAATCATATAAGTTATTTTATCACAAAATACATCAAAGTATCTTTATGACTAAAACTAATCTTTATGCTTGGTTTTGCCGGCATTCTGAATGATTTAAAGCTCAGTACTGCTCCGCTTTATCGAAACTGGCGAAGATTAAGCCTCGGGGTAGCACAGACTCATCTCTTTCATAGATCCCGGACGTTTGCAATAGGGACCGTTCGAGGATCTTCCCATCCTGCAAGATAGCCACATCCTAGCCGGGTTGTAAGATTATTTGCACGGATTCGTTACTTCAAGGGAGACTATCGACCTTAGTCGAAAATCCGAACTCAGTTAGAAGTAGACAAGTAAAATTCGAAGAGAAATCTTGAAACACACCACGAAAATCCTTGCCCCGACTTCTAATTTTAGCCTTCTTTACTGCAAATCCGGTCATGCATTCGAAATCTGGTAAGCTTCATCACATTTGCTGGCTTGACTTTGTCCCTACTCGCATTAGTTGTATCCACAGCAATTCTGTATAATCAGTATTGTGAATGAAAAAGCCAGCGAACCGACATTGTGCGGGCCTATTAAAGCTAATATGCCTTTTATCCTGTTCTCCAAATGCACGAAAATGATGCAGATATGTGAATGAAAATGCTCTACGAAACTCAGCCAATTTCACAGTCAATCAATATAGGGAAAGAAAGGTGCTTTGATGTTCATCCCGGATGAAGTTATTCATTTGCCTCAAAGAGCGACCCTTTCCAGTTGGGGTCGGAAATTAACAAATTGTCATATCACCATAACCCATTCCGAGTTGATTGAGAAAGATTCAAGAGTCGGGTAAAAGCAAACCAAGCCTGCGCATAATGTACCAGATGACTAATTCCGTAGGAATTGCAGTTAGTGACTGTTGTGCCTGAAGTAAACACGTCGGCATTGCTGGCAGGCGTTCTATCTCGAGATACATACTCCAACCAGAAAGCGTCTATCGGTGACTTCATTTGAAATTATGAATTCTTCATTTGAATTTGAAGTCATGCAGGTTAAATTAGAGAATACGTACAGACCATGAACATTGGCTACTGTGAATGTTAAAAGTAAAGAGATTAAGAAACAGACTTATAGGATTTTATTGCCAGCATACATTCATTCCTCTCGTGGTATAACAGGAAAAGACTCTCTTCGATGTTACTTGACAAATTAAGAGAACTGATGTTACTCTCGTGTTTGGTTTAGCCCTCTCAATTTCACAAGCAGAGCATTTGTGTATAGATTTATAATTGCTTTTCTAGTGTAAACTAATATGAAGTACGGATTAAAAACAGTGGACTCCATGTACAGAGCTTCATGGCAATTCCTTGGAAGAATAATTTAATAGAACAATCCTTTGAGAATTACCCCACCCTAGCAACTAAATTTTTGCAACAACAATGGAAATAAAACTAGTGGGTGAAAGTTTTGATTAATTGATTTTATTAATTAACCGCCTACAGTTTAAGCGCACGAGCACACATACGGCATTCCGCGTTCATTCGGCGTAACTGCCCTCGCCTTATTCGATTTCGGGATAAGTAAGGCATTCTGTTAGAATAATGCATTTCCAAAGAGGATCCAACCGTTCGGATTCGCAACGCGGTCAGAAGGAAAAGTCGTGAATCGGAATACCGTCGGTGGGAGGAAGCAAGGTGCAATACCTATTAGATGGAAACGTTATCTGGCCACATTATTCCCTTAGTACGATCCTCCTAATCACATCTTCCAGATAAACACTGAAAAATTTTGACCCAATTGGCTTGAATTAGGGTCTGTTCAGCCACTAATTGGATATTATTCACACCAAAAAGCTGGTTGATTGATTGATAGAGGCCAATGGGCACCAAATAGCTTCTTCGTTTTGTATCTCTCAGTGATAGCAAGTACGCGCGTCCAGGTCTGTATGAGTTTGATGACAGCGGAAATTTACTGAACTTGCACCGATCAATCACCGGGTAATTTTTGACAGATCGATTGACAGCGTGTCAATACAATCTAAAATATGGATCATCCGCGAGCGTAAAACTCCAGTTAATAACATCAAACTGGATGTGATGTAAGTGAATCTGAGTTGTTAATCGCATAAAAAGTATACAGTCAACTTGAGAAGAGTTATCCGGTCAGAATTGTCCCTTTCGAATGATGAAAAGTTTGAGGCAATCATGGGGGTACAGCAATGTGATAGTCAGGTGGTGTTTTCTAGCAGACTGTGGTATATTACCAGGAATGCTTATCACAATTTTGATGGAAAATCTGACCTTGACGTTTAAACGCAATTCCCGTGACCAGTCATCAAATGATTGTATCCTGTGCAATTATCATCGTAACTGCACGCAAACAAGCATCACAAAAATTGCCACTGCATTCTATTTTAAATGTGTGCTCTAAATGACTAATTGAGGGTGGTTATTCTTTAGAATGAGAACCTCTGCGTTCTCTTCTCATTGAATCAGTGATCGTAATGGAAACTACACTGATATCAAAGTCTCGTCCCCATCACTGACCGGCTCCAAACAACACAGTTTACCGATTCACAAGGAAAAGTAAAACGAAGCTGATTAATAACGAACCAATAGAGTCAGGGGCTTAAATCCATCATCCGAATACAGTAATAATTGACAGGCTTGTTCTTGTTACCTGTCGCTATGTCAAGCCGTTTGAGAAAAGTCTATCAAATCGTGTGCTGTGAAATTTCGGATTATCAACTTCAGTTTTCAACGCACGTGAATTTTACAGTTTTCGTTCCCCAAAACGTCGGTCTAATTTCCCTTTTTTGCATTCCGCATTATTTTTAACAGTTGGCCCCACAAGTTGAGTAGATCTTTTTAGGAAAAATTTTATTTTTTTGAAAACCACTTCTTAAGTTACAAAATTTTCCAAGTCCTGACGTAAACATTTTGAATAACAATCTTCTACTTACAACTTTTATTTTGTTTACTTCAAGAATCACCTGCGACACCATAGTGATAAATTCCTCATTATTAGCTCGGATTCCCTCTAGGTCACAGTATACGATTGCTGACTAAATTAAAAATCCTGGTGTATGTAAGACGGAAAACAAAATTTCCGAGTTCTTTTCTAGAAACATCTTCTCGTAATTCTTTGGACCATCATTTACGGTGCACACGTTTGCAAGATAAACGTGTCGGCAAATCTCCCTAAATCTCCATTTCAGTAATTTTTCAGGGTAAATAAGTGTTTCCTTTCGTTGCGTATTTGGCGTGCATCCCAAATTAAAACCGAGACGTTTTAATTTTTGAACTACGTTTGCAGAATTGTGCGTGTGAAGTATTTGGTATATTGTTCTGCTGGACAAAAGAAAAGGATTTTCCCATTGTTTTAGTGAAGTCGAGTAAAATTGCTCTGTTTTAGGAGGTGGCAATTCTTTTCCCTCAAAGATGCGTTCTTGTTGAATTTCTACCTTTTGGTATTGCAATTTTTAAGGTTGTGTTCATTTTGAATCATTGAGCAGGGTTTAGTGCAAACAATCCAAAACGCACCTATAAACAATCTGATTTCCCTTTGCAATAAGCACCAGGACAGCCAGGGTGTTTTTAGCTAACTTCCAGCTCCGCGGTCACGAACAAAATGACTGCTGCAACACCCAAATGGCCTTGAATTCAAGATTCTCTTTATTGCAAACGTCAGTTTCCCTATAGATGGCTGGTGAGTGTTGGTTAACGCCGATTCTGCCAAGTACTGAGTGACTGGATTTAAGTACCAGTTTTAGATTAAAAAAATAAATACTTGTGGTGTTAGTTGAAGCATCGTGAACCCGATAAGCCTGTATGAGTAGTTGCGATAATGGCAAAACCAGTCGTGTGCTTCCGAGGAATGTTGATCTACCATCGATGTACATGCTGCATACAAACTAATAACCAAAATAGCGGTCCTTTTGAGGGAACTGACCTTGTCAAATCGGCGAGTAACCTCCAATGGTTCAGAAGAAATGGCGGCACCCTTGCATAAGGCTCGCTAATGAACTTAACTCGGCCCGTTCACGGAGGCATAACATTGGATATGACAACGAGTGTGCGCAAAGCTTGCGCGCAGGAAAAAGGTTGAGTAACTCTCATAAATGTGCGGCTTGGAAACATGGCAGGTATGAGAGTACTGATCGTTTAAGCATTCTTCTCTTCGTACTACTGGTAGGATATGGCCGAAGAATTTCGCCATCAGCTGAGAAGTTAGGTGCAAATTATTGAGTGTTAGGGTTCAATCTTTAGAAAACGCACTCAATGTGAGTAGATTAGGGTGGTTGGGACATGTTTGTGCATACCCCCAGAACGACTGTCTCGTTGTGCATTGTTGTCCGAGGCAGATAATGATTTGAAGATGATTAGAGGTGGCTAGTCGATGAAACCGTTGACCACTGTAGAAGGATAATGGCTGTTGAATCTTCATATCTGCTATATTTATCAAAGGTCAACAAAAATCGGCGACATTCCAGGCGATAAACTGAGCAAAAAGCCGGATGAGAACGTCAATCAATATCGACCGACTCAACTGCCCAGCGGACTAGTCGATCATTTGGTGTTGGTCAGAGAAAAACAAAAAAGCGAGTTGTTTTGATCCAGTAAAGGGGAAAATTGGTATCTATTTGACTTGGCTCTTCTTATTACAGTTTGTTGAATTCGGTGAAAAAGAGTTGGAGGACGAACACGTCAACTATCGATAGGTCGATGTCAGGGCAAACATATTTCTTATTTTAAGTTTTGTTATACAGTGAACTGGGTTGTGTAGGTTCAGTTGGACTAGGGGGGTTTGAGACCTACGAATTCCTGCCCAGAGATGGTTGGAGACTGCAAGTAATGTGGCTCAACCCTGGCAGCTCCAACTAGCATTCGTTGTGTCCCACTTGAATTACTCATTATTTTGACTTCTAAACATTTTTTGACCTTGGGGTTTGTGGTCAGATTATCGTACCCGTAACAGCTAAAAATTGAAGTGAATCAGATGAAATTAAAAACAAATTCGTGGTATTAGCTATGCTATAATCCATCACGTTTGTATTAGGAGCCTTGAAACATTTGTGACGATTTAGAAGTAGGCCACGACCGATGTCTAGGTAGTTTTTCATCCGGAGTTGTCGACCTGTTATGTTCAGTTAATTTAGTTTTTTTGAACAGACAAATTTAAGAAATTAAATTTTATCACAGAAACCTAGGTCCCACATAGTTGGCTTCAGCCATCCCTCCTGTGTTGAATACCGCTCCTTGCGAACAGTTTGTTTTTGCTTTTGTCGTTTGCATTAGTATAAGCCGGTCATCTTGAAGCGTCAGAAATCTCGCTAATTGATGTGAAAGATATCGCAATCGGATTTGCTTATTTCGTTATTTTAACTTTATCGTTCAAGTTTCCGACAAGTCAGTTCACAGTCAGCCAATTTCTTCGAGTGCTTCGTACTATGACCGTGTGGGAATTATGCTCGCCCATGGTGGCCTCCGCGATCGAATTTGTTCGGGGTCGGATTCTGGACATGACATTGGAAGAACACGTAGAATGGCTGAAGAAAGTAAGATGCCCGAACACAAATGTTACTGCTGTTGTACTTCATTCACTCGAAATAGTTTTTGCGCACTTTGCGGTTAGCTGCAACTGTCGGCTACCCGGTTCATGACCAGCGCCGTCAAAAATTTGGATAATCACAAATTATGGTGCATGTAAACTTTAATTGTTTAATAAAACCAGATATGATGTTCGCTTTCAGAGATGTCTGCCTACACGATTATTTGAACAGGACAACTTAGCCATTGGGGTATCTCGGATGGTTGTCACTGTAGTTTGATGAACGACGATATCAAATAATATGAAGTTCTCCTGCTTTGTTGTACTCTCGCCTAGTCGCAATCTAGTTCTCACCCAAAGATTTATTTTGATGACTGAAAACTTTTCGTGGAGGAAATCTCCCTAAGTGAAACGTTTCCAAAACCGTTGTGGTGTACACTGATTAGTAGAATTGAATAAAGTGAAATCTCTTACTCTGAATAATCAGATGGAGGTAGTTTGTAAAGTTGTCGCGTCCAGCCACCCCTAGAAGAATCGATTACAATTGCCAGGACATCGGTGAAGAAATCATAGTTAATCAATATTTAGCGCTTCATTATAGTCGCTGGTGAATGTTTCAGGCTTCCTATTGACGACTTGCCCTGAATACACCAAGAAATGCCCCAGTATAGCCATGCATCTCGGACATCTACTACCTTCTCGAGGAGAAGTCGTTCTTATCAGTCACAGACAAGATGAAAACAAATGCATGGGGCCGCCCACTAAATTGTCGGACTTTTGATATTCAAGCTAAGGAACAAGGTTAATCTTTGGTTCCAAACCAACCACGAGTGAAGCAAGCATCGTACAACACTAATCTGAGACAGAGAAGGCACAAAGGATGCATAGGTTCGTCCGAAGAGAATATGGATTAAACGATCAGATATCAGCCAGTGGTGCATCGGTACATATGTTCGCTGCTCTACCGCTTTTTTGGTCTAACACCTGAAGTAGGCCCCTCTTAGTCAATTTCTATTTGTGAACTCAACGATGAATCATGGCTCAGAGGCAACAATAGAGGGCTCAGAAGAAAAACCTGAAGAGCTAAACACGTGTAGCGTAGTCCGTAGAGTGCTTCCTCTTCGTCTCGCTTCCTACTCCATTGTTTTTTCTTATTTGTGGTTCCGGTAACACTTGAATTATATATTGAAATGTGACATATACATATATATATATATATATATATATGCGAACAATTCAATACCATAAATAATTATTTGTATATATATATAGCCATTTACATATGTAGGTCTTTAGAGCAGGACACTATATCACCGGACTGTAAAAGTCTGTGAACCATTCACACCAAGACCTTATAGTTTGGTCGTTAAGGTTTGGAATCAAAACCTCGTCCATTCTGAGTCCCAGTCTCCAAAGGAGAAAATGCTATCATCGCCGATGATGATTCTCTGGCGAGGAAGAAATCGTGCCTTAAGTGAGGATAACATATGATGACCTATTTCACTCAGCTGATTGAAAAGTCCATTGATCCATGCTGTGAATTGCGTCTTATGTTGGTCAAAAATAAACACGAAGTCTTGATTGTGCCACCTTTATTTTAGCTCCGTTCCTATAATTCCGATAAATTGGACACAGTATTTAAAGTCTAACTTTCTGCTCATAATCTACGTCTGACTACGCAGATTTTGGAAACATGGCAAAACTTACAAAACCAGACGACACATGCGGAGAATTCTAATTCTTCCTGAATGGTTGAGGGTTAGGCCAGCTATACGAGCATTGAAATGAATTCATTTGGTCACGTTCTCTTATCCACCAGTATCATAGTTAATCAGTCAGTCAGTCAGCTAGTCGATCTACCAAGCTAATGATTGGTTTTCTAACTTAGTTCGAAATTCCTTAAAATTCCGGTGTCCATGACAACGATACTTTAAAACTAAGCGTCATCGTTTTTTTTTTCAAAAAACATTAGTCCGGAGCATGTTTTTCTCTGTTTTTGTCTTCGTTAATCACCTTGTCCGCTTTTCTTATTCACTTGCAACTTCCTCAGGCCCATCCGTGTTTGGTTGACCAAATGCCTTGACTGGTTCTTCCCGCCGCCACTAATCTACTCAAGATAGACGAAAATCGGCAGATAATGCCCAAACGGTTTGTGCACTATTAAGGATATCTTGGAATAACTGTCTACCCTGTGTGGCTTTTCCGATTTAGTTCACTCTTTATCCTGCCTCTTCTTTATGCTGCCACTGAGTGCCTCTCGTTTAAATCACAATAGACGGGAATCGTTGACAAATGGACTATATCAAGTATGAGTATTCCTACACTCGTTTCGAATTCATACAGACTGGTTTCACAGTCCAGTAACTCCTTTCTTCTCAAGCCTCTTCTCTCTTCTTGAAGTTGTATCTGAAAACATTTATTTTACTTGCATAAATCAACTTCCCAGATCTTATTCACACACGCACACCGATTAGTTGAACAAGAAATACAATCGTATTGCATAAATTTGCCTTTCCTTAATCAAAATAATTCTGAAATTTATCAAATCTTCCGCTCATTCCCGAAAAAGTCAGGCAGCAATCAGTGAAATGTACATTTGTTTTGTTTCGCACGCTTCTGTCACGAACAGCTCACGCTTACTGAGACTTTTTTGATCTCGTCCTAATAGAAAAGCTAGTTGTACTACTGGCATTTAAGACAGTAACAAAATTTGACCGATAACACAGAAGCACAGCTGTATGTACTGGAATGATACCAACTCAAATTGTACCAGTGGAGACAACGGAACGACCACAGTAAATAGAGGACATGTAGAATTTATTAAGGAGTAATGTGCTTACGTAAGAGTTCCGAAGAATCCTCACTGGTGAAGTCTCGTGAGACCATTTGCCCTTGATGCATACTGGTATTTTTCGTTCATGTGCAACCACGTTTCTGATTTGGCCGGTTGTGTATACAGGCTAAGATGTGCCGAACTGCAGTAAGTGATTTTATCATATACATATATATGTATATATAATCTGTTTATAGATAAAGTACCTTCAAAACCATGACTAGGGAGGAAAACAGAAGCAGAGAAACAAGAAAGCAAAATGAACACTGTGAAGAGTTTGCCACATGGTAGCGCTACCAGCCCACCTCGAAGTCATAGATTTTCTGTAAGGATCCTTAAATGATACGTGGGCCTGGTATTGCTTGCTTGTTTAAACTGAAGTAGAGGGTTGACTTAGGGAGAATCGTACACCGAGCCTTTGGTCGAATGGTCCAAACCAACAGAGCAGCTGGGCGATTTGAGGGTTACACAGCCCGCTAGGAAGCGGTGAATGACCGTTCGGTTCATACGCCCTTCGGATGAGGCTAAACATCCTGATAACCCATTAAGCCCGTTCGCTACAGAGGGCAGTGAGCATACGGCCGTATACTTTGTTTATCGTCTGTGGTTGACTTGATATCCGGATTTATCCTTCTCCCCAACAGTGACTGTCAGAAGCCAGCCATTTTGGTAAAGGGCACCAGGCATTGGTCTTCATTCTCTCACTTTAATGGAAATGTCCCTGTCGTGAGAAGACAGCTTTCAGGACTTCCTCAACAGAGGCCATTTGAGACGCATACTCATTTGGAATCATTTCGACATACGTTCAGGACCAGTAGCGATCTCAAAGCTTAAAAATACTCATCTCCGACCTTAATGAACCATTAGTAAGTAGTATGGGATTTGTCCTTAGATTTATAATGCTGATAAAAGACCAATTTCTGGAGAACGGGTAAAACTTCATAATAGACCACGGTAAACAAAAAGAGGCGAAATTCAAGCGGAGAATCAGTTGATTTGGTCCAGACCTTCTGTACTCCATGGTTGTGTGATCCGGTTTGCAATAATTCGTTGAGTTGACTTTACATTGCAACAGTTTGAAGAATGGTACCTATTCAATCTTAGACCATCTGGTCACAACAGTACATTGGGCTGTGGGGAGACCAGATTTCGATATCCTGGAGACCTGGAAATTCGTGTCGCTGTATTTTTCAATCCCTTGACGATATTTTGGAAACTCAGTTTTAGCTGGTATACTTTGTTTAAAAAACGGTTGCCCATTGAAATCTTTTTGTCACCAAGACGGTAAAGTGTTTTTCGCTTGATTCTGTCGAAAAGAGAAAAAAATATCGGTATTTTGTAGCATCAGTTTTTCTTCCGCCTCGGATGAAATCATGAGACCTCAGTATTTCTATGTGGTACTAATTAGTCCAATGTGCACTCTTTATGATAAGACAAGAAAGAGTTATTCGTCAGGTGTATGATCCTATTCGTCGTTCGCCGTTATTCACCACAGGGAATGAAAAGGGGAGCTGTATTTCTTTCCCTGTGTGAAACAAAATTAGGTGGCCAAGCTATTAGACAAACTTGTTCCAATTAGAGTCTACTCACAACACATATAAATCGGTCCTATGGAATGAGAGCTTCGAGTGCGCGAACAGTAGATTTATGTACCGCCTGACGTATCCCAAGGTTACCGATAGGATAACGGGAGGCCATTTCGGTGGTTAACTGTCAATAGTGTAAGATCCTACCCACCTAACAACCGCCTCGGATAAGCAGTGACAATACTGAGAGTTTGCTGAGTTTTCATCTTACAAGCGTTCTCTTCATAAGAAATAGCACAGGGTTCTATTGGTATCACTGTGAGAAGGCGAATGTATGGCGTCATTCAGTCAGACCATATTTCTTTGTCTATTTTTGCGAAATTTTGCCCGAACAGGGACATATAAACTGAATTTTTCGACTACTGGCTCCACTCTTATTCACAGGCACCGTTGATTGCTGGATGGGAAATGATCAAAAAGCATGTAAACAAGGATGTTTTTAACCGGGTCCCAACGGCTGCGAAAGCTTCTGCTGTCTTGCAAATCGTTTAGTCCAAAGGCTCGGAGTAGAGTCCTCTCAAATGACTCTTACTTAGTTTAGGACAACGCAACAGTTCAAAGCTCACGGGGATCATTATTTGGGTGGATAATCGATGACGAGTATCGAAGTGTAGATGAGCTGACATGTATAGTGAATCCATCACAAACGTCTTCGGTTTTGTCTCTTTCTTTCGCACCATTTCAGCTTTTTAAATGGGCTAATCATCTATTCGCGCTTTCAATGATTCAAATGAGATTCCAGCGAGAGCCTAATAACGGGGTACTTGGACAGGCGAGCACCAGGTGCGCATAACTAACGAGGGGCAACAACCGCTCGTGTGCAAAACGGGGAAATTTCGCCCATCTTTTCGTGCACGAGACATACTACTGATAACGGCAGATCATATTTTCTTCTCTAAGGTTCAGATTGCATGAAGCCTGTCATCAGAATTGTGTGAAACAAACTGGAACCGACTGAAATTAACTCGCTAATTCAGCAAGACTCTGCCTCGTTCGCGTTTTACTCACCTGCCCTTGATCCACTTGGACTAAGAGGATGGAATCACAAACTGGCTGAGAAAAATTCCATTCTAGAAAACAAAATCCTACGTAGAAGCCAGTGTTAATGTGGCAGGTCGAAAAAAATTGAGTTCCCCAACATTTTCGTCTGAATTACTGTGCCATCTAAACTGGTGAGTCAGTATGTTAGCATACTTTTTCTTTCCCATTTTGTCCTTCAGATGCCTATGGAAATAGTCCAATGCTCGTGCAAGAATAGTGGCATCGATATTTGCCCGACACAAAATTGTCTGATTTGGAATATATGGACGTCGTTGTGCTACTGAGTGAAAACTCAAGTAAGTTGCAAGTTTTTTCTCGATCGTCTGATCGACAGTGTAGATACGTGTTGGGCTATATTTTACACCCCAGAAATGCAAATTGCTACTGCAGGATTAGTTTGGACTGAAGCACAACCTCGTTCCGGCAAGAGAACAACTGCGTGAGGTGGATAGATGTAGTTATTTGAGTAGTTGCATTTCATTTGGTCTTCGTAGATCGGATGACGTAACATTTTCGCGCATGCAAAAGGCTCGATTTGCATTCATCCGTTTGGGTCATCTGTGAAGTCGGCATGAGATCCGGTTCTAGATCAAAGGTCAAGTGTACACAACAGCAGTGAGGTTGGTGATGCTGTGGGGCTCAGAAACTTGGGTGTTGAGAACGGATGTGCGAATACTTTTGGTGTTTAAACACTGTTGCCTTCGTAGTATCAATAGAATGTGGTTGGGAAATTTTGTAACTGAGAGATTAGACGTAACGAGCTGAGTTCTGCGATTCAATCTTTAGAACAGACACTGAATGTGACATGTATTGGGTATAATTCAATTTATTACCTTCATTCGTTCCACCACTTTTACATCACTTTCTCTGTTTTGATCAAACGTAACTGCGAGATCGTAACCAAACCAGAAGCCCTTGATGCAAGGTTAAGGGTTGCAGAAACTGAAAATTTCTTGTCGTGTGTAACTTAGTTCAAGAAGGTTGTGTTAGTTTTCAGTTCTCTACGACGCTCACTTGTCTATCCATTTACATGTCAAACTATTGACATCTCATAGTTAACATCGCCTGCTTTTTATGTTTTCCGTTCATCTCAACAGAACATCTTGGTTATTCTATTTCGCACTCCTGTTTGGGTGCATTGTTTCTCCTTCGGTATTAAGGCTTGACGACTGCATCATGTATACTCTGGCCTAGGGAATTAGAGGCGAAACCATAAAACTAAGTTAGACCAAATGGCGACAATAACCAAAAAAGCAGTTTTATTGAACAAAATCCTAGTCTGCTCTTAAACCATCCGCACGATGAATCAGTCGCCCTATCATTTTTTCCCTCGGTGAAATCGAGGTCGGACACCAGGGACAGATTGGACAGTTTTCCTAAACACCATGTCGGATGATTGGTGTTGAATAATTTAACTCCTTGTTTCGCACTGTGTACATCGTTTAACGGTGGTGTACCGTGCAGTTAAGATGATTTTCTTGCATCCCTATTTCACATTGATGATTTGTAGGTTCAGAATTCGGGTGAATTGAATAGATTATTTTGGCTCTTGAGTATGTATGCGAGACTGTTTGTGCATGCATAGGACGGCAATAGCTTATGCGTCCATGCTTAACTCCGTGATGCTGACTAGGTTGGTAGGCGGATATATTCCCACATGCGCGTGGCTAATTGGACTCGCAACGCACGCAACTTATTTGTCGAAACCAGCTCATGGGCACCCCCCGAGAAGGCGATAATACTGATGGGCCTAAGTGAGTGCATACTCACTCCCAAATAGAGGCACGTACAAAAAGACCGCGTCCAATGCATTCTGGACATGCTCTCTTAACCCTAAAAGACTGAAAGTGAGTGCGTCTATGCGTGTGGTGGTGTACACATCTAAGTGCATCAGCGAGCTTGTGTATATTTGGTCATGTGAACCTGTGCCCAAATGGACACACCAGCATCGGTAAAACATAATACATTAAAAATTCAAACACGGTTAAACACACTCCCGACATGCGTTGAATTGTCTGTAAATTTATCTCCCATTATCGTTTGAGTGGTTTTTCACCCACAGTCGTTTTGCAGATTGCGTATATCTGGCTACAATTCATAGGATTTAGCATTTGGCAGTGCGAGATTTATCATCAAGTCAGAAATCAAATGAAAACTATGTCTAACAGGAGCCAGAAACAAAGCAATTAAAAATACTTTAGCCTCTAACGCAAGCTCCGTACTCTGTACTCATATTTTTGTGGGTGATTTTTTAATTTTTTTTAATTTCCACAAACCGTGGTTCTCCGCATTGCCCTAGTCCGCAATGCGCTGGATACATTCATGCGTAACGGATGAGTCGTTCGATCGGTCCAATTTAGCGATGAATTTGTGAAATCCATCCAATCATTGCAAAGTGTAAGGAAATCAACGCTGCTGTAAGATGGCTGATTTGCTTCGCTGGTCACTTGTAATCATAGACTTCTGTTCATGAGCGTCGTATTTTTAATTCTGGACACCCGGCATTTCGAGACCGTTAGCGTCATCGGTTCATCAGGCCACCACCTATCGGCAAACTTCAATTGTCCGCAATCTCGGTACTAAATACTGCGTGTGTGCACTGTCAATGATGAATAAATAAAAAGGTGATAGGAGGAAAGAAAGTGTAAATTTCAGCTCAATTGATGGTAGTTGTAGTGCCGAAATTACCTTACGCTGCTCATCAAATGAACAACGTGAGATGAATACCAGTGGCTAAGTCTGAGCTATTGAAATTGGGCCGAGTGTGCAATTAACGCCCAGATTACATTTCATGACAGTAAAACCCAAGAGCCACTGCTTCCCCAGAATATATATGATTCGATTGCTGTGAAACAGCCGATCTTGTCAGAGTCGACTTCGGTATTTTTGCAATTTTTATTGTTGTGGAGGCTTGTTGTGGCGAACTCCTACGGTGATTACTGCCAATTCAAACGGATTCAATGAGAACGCGTTCTTACAGAAAAAAAAATTATCCAATATGGACACTGATTTTCCCACCCACCCCTCGGGAAATTGGAGAATACCGTTTAAAAGACTGCTTTGTTCTTCAGTGGCAGTGATGAATGTGACGTTATCAGTGGTTCTTAGAACATAATGATGTAGCCCTAGGTAGTCAAACATTTAGTTTGATGGTGATACGAACAGTTTTAATTTGCCACATCCTTTATTTGTTGCAAGTGTAAAATAGATCTGAAAGGTAGTCTCATTTAACAATAGATCATTACATAGTTAACTGAGCGGCGGCGATTGGATTCGAACCCTGTTAGGAAGTTCACAATGAGAACCAATCGACCAGCCCAACTTCAACAGTTATCACATGTGAATATCACTAGAGCAACCCCATAAAAGTGTTTCACCCGTGTATAGCTCACCTGTCCCAGTGTCCAAACCGTGTCTCCAACTGAGTTCGGGGCTAAATCTTAGGTGTTTGTCTTAACACAGTCATTATGTGAATCAGCGTTCCTTTACAACTGGTTTCTCTATGATCATAAACCGATGCTGTGGACAATTATGGCTGTGTAGAAAACAGTGAATGGTAAAAAAGAAAGACTACTACTACTACTACTACTACTAATAATAATAATAATAATAATAATAATAATTAATAATAGTAATAATAAAGCTATACACGATACACTGTGCACTAGTATGTAAGGTGTGACCTTTGCAGTGTCAGCCAAGAAAGGCAAGTGATGCGCATTCATTAATTCTATTCTCATGAAGCTGTTATTTTATTTTATTGCATTTCACAACAGTGCGTTGCACCTCATTTCTTTTTCCGCGCCGGTGTACTGACGGAAAGATTCGAATGAGCGGGTTCACGATAAACTCGAGACATTTTATAATATTCTGTTGTCCTCGGTCGTGATTGGTTAAAACATTTAGAGACGAGACAGTAATCACGTTCGGATGGCCATAAACGAACGAATACAGTTGGATGCTAATTGAAAACTGATTATTTCAGCGCCGAACGACTAGCTTGTTGCTTGTTCACCCACGCATAGAAGTACACATACACAAACATACCTGAATACGTGTTCATACACGCACGTACATGAGTGCATGTGTAAGTACGTACATAGACATGCGAACGTATTAAAAATTAAGTTCTCACGAACAAATCTTCGAATGCCTATTTAGTTGTACTCATGAAGACTGTTCGAAATGACAACCGAGCGTTGAACAGGAATTGTGTTCCCTCGAGATTTACAAAGTGTTAGCAATAATAAATGTTATTTTATTAACACAGACCACCACAAGCGCACAGTCGGAGACAAATGTACATTCAGGCCCAGCTCCATTGACTCGGTAGCTCCTTGATCTTCACTCCTTCATCAAGTGGCCGTGATTGAAATGAACGAATCAATCGACCTATTTAACTTTTCCGAATAAACTGACGGTAGGCTACAATTCGCGGTCATTATGCCCTCAACATATTGTCCTCTTTTATCTCTTCCCCTACAAATTGTTTCTTTTAATTAAGCGCCTAGGTCATATTTGACGATTGTTGACTTCTTTTGGTTCTGTTCGGGATGGAAGTCGATAGCGACAAACGATAGGTGTGGAGCAAAGCAACAGATGGGGTGCGTGTGTGGAAGAGTACATCACGCAATGTATTTACAGATAGAAACAAGCGAACAGAAGTCTACGAGACAAAATAGGGGAGAGTGAGAGGTGAAGTTTGGTCACAAAATAATAGGATTCAGGCTACTGAGCTATTCAAAGTCAATTCGTACCATCCCCTCATCACTCTATCTTTCGATATGCAATTCCAGCGAGACGTTGGATTAGTGAGCATGCAAACTTCCAATCGTTGGATTGCTCACCTACATGGCTAGTTATTTCATTGTTTCACAGGCTGAGAAAATTAAAACAAAATAAAACAAGAAGGACTATGTGAACGGGAGGGGAGAACCAGGCCCCGGTGTTGCGTTCAAGAAAACGGGACCTGGCACGTGCATTCATTCTTCTTTTATGACTGATTCGAACGAGGCTGAAATGAAGATTTTGCTTATTAGGTCAGACGCAGTAGTAATCGTGTTTATAAACACCAATGGATTTGAACCAGAAAACGAGGGAAAGGGGGATTGCGGAGAAGCGGTTTCTCGCACAAGTCATACAAAGAGCAAACAAACAAACAACGAAATACTATCAAATTCAGAAAAAATCTGAGCTTTAATACCCGATTCGAATAGGAAATTCTCTCACATGACCGCTTTCATCCTGTTATCAGTTTGGGTCAGTTTTTATGTGCATCAAGCTGCGCATGCAAGGAGACAGTCAGAGCGATTTCGTTCACTGATTACTGTTTTGCCGTGGAAATTGTGTCCAGGAACTGGCGAAACCTGTGTAATATTTGTAGAACTTAAGAAACTGGCTCTATGGGATAGTCAAGGCAGGGTGAACAAGAGTACTCAATGACTATTAACAAATATCTATGAATGCAAAATTTACTTATTTCGGTTCGGTTCCTTGCAGAAAAATTCTTTTTCGTTCCATTTTTTGCAATCATCACCTGAGCACAAAGATGCCCATATTTCTGTAATCACCTTACTTCATCATATATTCAAAAAAGAAAAGGGGAACTAGAAATAATCAGAGATCAGTCGGAATGTGATAAAATAAACAACTACATAGGAGCAAAAGTCCTCGAGTGTAAGAGCGCCACCGATTTCGGTACTGAGCCGTATCACTCGCCGTCTCCAACAATCTCCTAAGATTACCTCGTGGGCCCCAAAACGGAAAATTAGCTGGACTTACACAATCCTTGTTTGGGGGTTTTTATACCTCGTTGCTGTGTCGTCGATTGATCACCTCATTCAATGTTACACGCAATACCGGTCTCACAGAACAGCATACACAGGGTAAGAGCAAAACATTCCAACCACATTAATCTGGACATATTCAGTGTCTGTTCTAAAGATTGAATCGCAGAACTCAGCTCGTTACGTCTAATCTCTCAGTTACAAAATTTCCCAACCACATTCTATTGATACTACGAAGGCAACAGTGTTTAAACACCAAAAGTATTCGCACATCCGTTCTCAACACCCAAGTTTCTGAGCCCCACAGCATCACCAACCTCACTGCTGTTGTGTACACTTGACCTTTGATCTAGAACCGGATCTCATGCCGACTTCACAGATGACCCAAACGGATGAATGCAAATCGAGCCTTTTGCATGCGCGAAAATGTTACGTCATCCGATCTACGAAGACCAAATGAAATGCAACTACTCAAATAACTACATCTATCCACCTCACGCAGTTGTTCTCTTGCCGGAACGAGGTTGTGCTTCAGTCCAAACTAATCCTGCAGTAGCAATTTGCATTTCTGGGGTGTAAAATATAGCCCAACACGTATCTACACTGTCGATCAGACGATCGAGAAAAAACTTGCAACTTACTTGAGTTTTCACTCAGTAGCACAACGACGTCCATATATTCCAAATCAGATAATTTTGTGTCGGGCAAATATCGATGCCACTATTCTTGCACGAGCATTGGACTATTTCCATAGGCATCTGAAGGATAAAATGGGAAAGAAAAATTGGAAGGGAATATCCTGACGAGCATCACTTCTCTTGGTGAATTACAATAAAAGGTCATTTCATGCACGAACTCGGGTTGGACTATTGGAACACAGAGATTGGAACGATGATGTGAGTTTCTCTGCACATTTGTAATTGAGAGGCGGGTCGACAGAATTACACGGTCGACTGAGTGGAATACCATTTTCAGATTCCGAAGGAGGGAGTTATTGGTTTTTGCGGAACGTGTGCCTGAGTTCTTAGCTTTGTTTCAGAGTTAATGTTTGATCAATATAACTGTCATCGAGTCCCAAACCTGGTTGATCATTCAGTGCATACCTTTTCTGCGCTTACCGAGTTAATGATGGAGGACGACACCCTCGATCGATTTGAATGGGATGTTTACCGAAATAAATTCTTCGTTCTTTCATGATGATCACTCCTCTGTCTGGGCTATCGTTGGAATTAATTACCCACGCTTATCATTAGTGATTTGTTCTTCTGCCTGCTTTAACTTTCCCAATATTGTTTGTTTTCTTCGTCATTAATTCTTCGCGGCTGTCCTTGAAGAATAACGAGTACAAGCATGGGGATCACTGAATATCCCTTTGAATTAAATCTTTCTTTCCTTTTAGTCTCCATTCTCGATGGAAGACTAGTAGCTACCTACACTTTCTCATTTGTTGGCATATTTGGAAGATCCTCTATGATAGTGCGCCAGCTGGTCTGTTCTCTAAACTGTTCAGGCTAACGCTGCTGAGAGCGATCAGGTGACCCAGACTATTCCTCGAACATTTTTCTTGCACTCGTCTTCTCTGGACTGCTATTTCTAACCTGTCGGTTCATGTTGAGATGATTTTCCAAGAGCGGTACCTTTTTCCATTTTCCTCTGTATCACTTTTCGTCGTCATTTCTCATGCTTCTGGTCAGTTGACCTATCAGAGTTTTACGCGCCTCGCTGAGTGCGTCCTCCAGGTTGACGGACCTGTAAGTGTCCGACAGATCTGCTAAACTCGAGGATATCCGTCATTTCAAAGATTTGCGTTGCCTAGAGTCTCGTGTGGCAGATGTCGCTAATTGCATTGCTTCCTTGATCTTTCCCAGTGCTCGTTCACATCCTGGGCATTTGGTCATCATAACAACCTCGTTGAGAATTGTCTGGAATTTATATCTTCAGTTATCATCCGGAATAATTTGTGCAGGATGGTTAGTTTTCGCACTGCTGCGACCACCTACCGGGAGCAACCAAAAATGTTCACAAACCAAAGCATGATCTGAGTCCACGGGTGTGGACCATAATGGCCAATAATTCTCAACTGATCAACACCACTGGTGACCGATGGCAATGTGATCGGTCTGAGTCCAACGCTGCGAAGCCGAAGGAGGCCTCAAAGGGACCCGATGTTGCTTTTTATGAAAAGAGTTTGATTTCACCAGAAACAGTCTGTAGTTTGAACAAAAAACACGACCAGTAAAATCAGAGCGGGACGGAAACTATCCCTCTGAAGTGCCGTTCTGCCTTAGCTAAGTAGCTAAGTTGCAGTAAAATCGTCAACAATGACCACAACGTCCGTAGAATGCAAACTGTGGATTTATCGTGAAAGTCCTGATAGAACCCGTCTTTGGCTTCAGGTGAGCTTTGGTCCATTTGATTCGGTCTAACAGTCCACGCTCGCCTCGCACGTTCAGAGCAACCGCAACATTAGCGCGTCTACGAACGCTGGAAACCGGAACATCCGGCAAACGAGGGTTGAAGCGATAAAATAAAGTTGTATCTGAGCTACGAATAGTGATTAAGGAATTGGAATGTTGCAGGCGCACGAGAGAAACAGCATACGTTTATTTTAAAAGTTTCAATAGTTCTAGTTGCGACAGCTCATAGGCCCATTCGAGTAATTGTGCGAACATGGACTGCAGCATTTCATCCCGTTCCCACAAAGCTGTCATCATATTAATCTACCAAGCCACGATTCTTGATGGAATCTGCGTGGTTCTCATATCGGAAGAACGAAGACTGATAAGATTCCCTGTAGAAAGCATCTGATTTATTTCAGCCAATAATACTTCACTGCTAACCACACAGCAAAACAGGCTTTTTTGGGAACTCCAGTCTCCGCTTATGACTCAGTAGTTTGACTCACGAGGCAATGGCTAACGCTGAGCAGATGCATACTTATTCTGTCCAGACTTATGTGTAGCGCAGTCCTGATTATCTTGCGCGACGACCGGTGGAGTGTAGAATTCGACTTATTCTTGCAATTCATTGTTTTGATGAACCGATATGGTTAGGCAGTCCAGCCATTAAGCAGAACAATTAGGGTTCATAACCAAAGCCATTAGTTCTAACAAGAACCTGTCAGCAAGGCAGAGGAAGTGCCTGAATAAGAACCTATGTGCTTAGATTAATTATACTTCCACTGAATTTTCCGACTGAGTTGCTAGCTCGAATCAATCCCCACTCTGGGAGACCAGGAGACTGTTTCATCAACCCTCTACTCATTAAGTCTCCAGGTCTGATTAGACCTTCGGCTTGCGATGAGCCATCCTGTGTAGCTCTCTGGGTCATAGTGAGCCCCAAGCCTTCACGATACGTCATCTGTCAGGAAATGTAGAAAATGACCAGAAACCTTAATAGCTCGAATTCCGTAAGGATATCCAAAAGCACTTGAACAAACAGAATGGTGCCCTAGAGCATACCCATTACTGCAAATGGAAATCTCCAAGATCATTAATCATGTGCTCGGCCAAAAAAGCCGACAGAAATCATACAACCATACAAAGTACATCTTATTGGTGAGCTAAAAACGTTCATTTTTGATTTATTGAACAGTCTACTCAGTGCATGCTGCTGTGATCTGCCGACAATCCTTTATGTTATTTACTGATGATCGATGAGACGACAAAACCAATAACATTTTGCTTTCGATATTTACAGCTACTGATCCCACTGTCATCGTTTTTCTGATTAGTTGCAAATGACCGGTAAATTACTGTCTTCGGTTTATAATCCCAATTCCAAATGAATTCTCCCACGAAATGTTTCCCGTCACAAATGAGAATGTTGTACACGAGTGCGATCATGTTTGAATGAATGACTGCACTGGGTACACATATTTCATGAGTGATATGAACCACAAAATTGTTCATGTACTGTCGAGAAATTTAGTGCAGCTCTTCTCAGGGAGATTCGTTCGAACCGGTAGGAAATGAATTAATGGATCTATAGAAAGTTGGATAACAATAGACTTCCTCACAATTATGAGCATAACTTGTGCTCGCGTTTAGTTCAGTTCAGTGTGTGCTTCCGTTTCGGTTGCTACCTGGCAACACCGAACAATAGGGGATGAAAAAGCAAAAGCCCGAAAGAAAGAACTTTGAAGGAGATGCAAAAAATCGTTTCAAATGCGAGCATGGCGTTAATTGTGGCATTTAAATGCATCGTTCAACATCTCCGATCATCTCATTTGGGCCTTAATGGATTCAAACCCGGCACGCTGACTCGACGTACTCGGGAGATTCAGCCGACTAAGTTTATCGTGTTTTTCGGCCACATCGTACACTGGCCTTCTTGATCCACGTTTCAACCGTTAGTGACTTTGGAGAAAAGTTTATATTCCAGTGAACTGACTTGCAGGCGTGAACAACACGTTTGAAACACAACTATTCATATTCAATGGCTCTTCTCATGTAAGAGTTTTGTACCCAAATACCCTATAACCTACCTCAGAATTCCGAACAAAATTCTCACACTATACCGCAGCTATGAGAAGAAAACCCATGTGATCAAACATCACCGACTGTTTCTCAACTTCTGCCTGCAACGATCACGTTTCTGAGTAGCCATGCAGGATCGACACTAAAGCTGCAGTGTGTATTCTACTTCTGATCGACATTCGAAAGCCCCATAAATGCCTCAACTCGGCAATTGTCAATCAAACGTTCTGTAATCACGATAGTACTTCATTCAATCTATTATATGACGGTGTACGTAGTTTGTTAGAAAGCGGCACCTAATTGATACTACCCTGTTTTCCTACAACTTTCTCGAATCTGTCGTTGTTCGAATAGAATAGTTCTGACTGGATAATCTTCTATGGATCAATTTGGGTACGACTTATGCACTCCACACATCACCTTCACGTTCATCCCATCCGGTTTCCATATGAGCAAAAAATCACCTTGTACTTGATCAGTAGAAGTTCAGCAAATTTGGAGTGTCATGAAATTGAGACAGATCTACTCGCACATGTTGAATGTTACTTAAACGCAAGGAACGCTGGTGTTGGATATTCCTTGATCTCGATCAATTAATCAACTAACGCTTTGGTATGGGTAGTATGCCGTTAGTGGTTGAAGATCCTCTAATCCAAGCTGATCAAGTCAAAATTTTCTAGGATTTATCCGGAAGAAACTGTGAACAGGAAGATGGTTTTGGAAAAAAAATTAAGATCATGTGACCAGAGGCCTTTTAGTTCTGTCTAGTGGGGACTGCACATTGTCCCCCGGGATATATAAAACTCAGATTCACAAATTTTCTGCCTGGCATGTACAGTGAATCAGAACACTAGCATCCTCTTCGAAATTGCATTATCCCAATATGTTGTATTAATTAAGCCGAATTTGAATTAGATGAAACAGACCGAAATCGGAATCACATACATGTACTCATTTTGTTACACTTTAAGCAGGACATAAGAAAACCGTCAGTTTTTGCTCGATTATCACAGACATCTGAGTTTCATTGCAACTGAAGTGCAACAAAGGCAACTTATGTGTCAAACGGACAAGGTCGTGGCGTTTGGACGTGAAGGTCGCGGGTTCAAATCCTCCCACCGCCGGTCAAGTTCCCCATTTGCCAACCTCCTGTTGGACGCGGCGCCCTTCCTGAAAAATGATGTACACTATTATTTCATTAATAAAGAGAGTAAAAGATTAAAAACTCACCATTATCGTTAGGTCGGTGTTGATTGGAGTATTGGTATTGGCGGGACTAATAGTATCATTAGTGGTAGTATTAACGATAGTAGCAGTAGTTGTTGTAATGGTTGTTGTATTGTCAAAAACTGCAATTTAGTAAATAATTTCCAACGAAATTGTGAAGATGTACTTCCCAAGGGTTAGACATGCAAACTAAAAAGCATAAATTTATCGCTCCTAAAAAAATGAGTGAAACGTATTTAGATGTCTTTATCCCTTCGTCTAATGTGCTGATTAGGATTGCGAGCTAACCAAGTTTCTCTGTTGGTTTCGTTGAATTGCTACTTTTTTAATGCTCCCATTTATTTTGTCCTCATTACAGTGAAACTGATCAAAACCAAAGTATACGTTTTCTTGCACTGCAACTGTGACAGGGCTTCGCATTCACATCATAAGACGCTTGATTTTGTTTCTATGACTCAATACGTTATCACCTTACATTTAGTTGTCAAAAATGAACCCGGAAAACGGCCAGGTTGCGGAATTTAAGTGCTCCTTAGTTCAGGCAGCCAATATGGTTTGAAGTTCCATTTACTTCTGTTCTGAGCTGAAATTTACTCCGAACTTGTTTCATGTAATGTTATCAACAAATCATTCCATCCCACGGCATACAATGTGCAGACTGGAGGAAACTCGTGAGGCTTGATCCAGTCAAGCCTGTATAAAAAATGCATAAACAAATAAAAGAGGTTTACCTTACAGTCGTTAAGACTTTTGATAACTGCACTCCTATGGTGTTATCGCGTAATACTATTGCTCGAAATACTTAAAAATGCCTACAGTATGTGGGAGTTAGTTGGGAAATTTAGCTACGATAAAAAGCCACGGGGTCAGTCATGTTCAGCAATGGATACCCGCGCACATCGGATGTGAAGATCTGAAAGTTCATCATAATATTATCGATTAACTTCCTCGCTGCTTTATTTGTCTCTTCCTTTCCTTTAACGTTTATCAGTGGATGCCAGCTCAAGCAGTTTGCTACTGAGATCGGTGTTGACAGTACACCAGTGGTGGAGCATCACCCCAGTAAGCCGAAGATCGTAAAGCTCAAAGATAAGAACCGCATGAACATTTTCTGATTTTTTTCGCTTATTCCTCCAGGCTATTTTTCATTTCACTGCCATGGAAAAATCCCGTGTTTTATTAACACCTCTATTTTAGGA
This sequence comes from Fasciolopsis buskii, assembly GCA_008360955.1. Taxonomy (NCBI): domain Eukaryota; kingdom Metazoa; phylum Platyhelminthes; class Trematoda; order Plagiorchiida; family Fasciolidae; genus Fasciolopsis; species Fasciolopsis buskii. The sequence goes on from LUCM01007437.1 coordinate 121,619, forward strand.
ACACCCCAACATAAACACACAAACGATTATTCTAGTTATCCGGAGTACACAGACTAGACAACAAAATCCACGGGATATTCAGGATTTCGTCATCTTGTGCTAGCTAAACGATGCCTAGTTGAATCTGAGATACCTGATTGATTTGAGATTTGGTCGGATTTCATAAATCGTCGCCTCAGTTTTCGCCTTGCCATGCAAGCGAGTTACAATGAACCGTGCTCATCACGAGCTGATTACTGGAAGTTTTCGATAAAATTGGGATGTAACTGGATGAGGCGGGATGAGTTCAGTCCATCCAAAGTTCGGATGATGGCGAGAACGCTAAGTATTCATCTGTTCAAGGCTCCTTACAGAACTCGAATCTGCCATTTGTCTTTAGACGATCTTCGTTGTAAACCTTACGTTTAGGGACATGGCTGGATCGGTTTTAGTAAACTCGTCCGCTGGCAGCTTGTTACATCGCTTGTTTTCATTCTTTCAGCTTTCATCACGGCATAGCACTGGAAGGTGAATTTGTGAAGAAAATGTCCTTCCGAAGTCGTCGTGTTTGAGATCCGACCGAATCTCAAATCACACAGCTATCTCAGGCTCAAATGGGCCTCGTTTAGATTGCACGTGATAACGTAAATTGGATTGATTCGTGGAATTTATTTTCGGGTTTCTGTATCGGAAAAAAGCAAAGTCATCGTTTGTGAATGCTTGCACTAGGATGAGAGAATACAGATCTTCGTTTTGCTCCAGTTTCAGACCGCTTATTTATCTTGACGTAACCAATAAGCTAAGGTTGGTAACGAATCGTCATCTACCACTAAAGTGACCGGCGAGTCTGGGATTCGAACCCCTGACCATTTTGGTGACCGTTCGGTCTACTACAAACCAGACAACCACAAACGAGCTGACCGGTGACATAAAAATCTGAGTAGATGGGTTCTACAAGGGTGCTCCAAGCTAAAGGAGACTGAAGCAAAACGAATATCTGCAAAATCTTACCTCCACACAAATATGCGCAGACGCTGACTTTGCTCGGTGACTTTGCCGGCGGAGACGTGGTCCTTTGTCACTGCTTAAAATCTGGATCCTCAGGCGAGGCAGAAGTTTAGAAGAACTACCGGTGAAACGGTCTAGATCGGTTTAGTGATCGAGTCTTGTTCTGCTGCACAGTAAAGCTTCATTGTTCGTCCTTTCATGCACACGCACACATATATTCACGGTTGATAGGGACAAAATCACAGAAGTGAGAGTTGGAAATGCTTCAGCACCTACCCTACTTAACATACCTTGGTTGGCTCCCAAAAGTCCACCAACTTTCTTAAACTGATATGTTTAGTTCCGACAACTGGATAAGACATCCGGCCTAAAATTTGTGCCGAATCTCGACCATTTCAGTCTTGCACTTTCGACCTAAGTAGACTCTGGTTTGAGTTTTAAGCTCTTCCACAATATGAAAGCAGATTTGGAGTAAAAAACAGTCCGCTACAAATCGAAACATTAATAGGATTGGCTTTTCTTTGTTGCAATTTAAATGTTTGCTTGCCTATTGTAAACAGTCCAACTAAGCCGATAGCCCTGCTGTTGGCAATATAAGCAGAACAGATTCCAAAAATTCTTTATATCATAACCGGATTTGATAAAGCTAATTAAGTGTCTGTCACCTAAAGGGTTAGAGATTCGAATTGCAGTTCTGTCGGTCACCTTGGCAACTCGCTGTCAACCGGCTCGTTACCACACCTGACCCAATGAGACCTTGCGTAGTTCTATTCTGTTCCAAGTTTCCCCGTCAAGGTTGCCACCCCTCCCCTTTATATAGTGGACAGTAGTGGCCATGAGTATGTCCCTTCCACCGCATCCATGATTCAAACCTGTAATAAAAAGCTTTAAGGTGATTCCTCACAATGGTTCAATCCCGCTGAATTAGTAGGCATATCCTAAAAACTCGTTACCAAGCCAAACTTTGTTTGTTCCTTAATAAACGGATGATAAAGCGAATTAAATCGTGGTAGATTTAGGGAACTAGTAAACAAATTCGACCGACCGAAGTTGCTGACGCTCGGGCGATTTGAATGTACGCACAGTAGTCGGTCGTGGCAGTTGTTCGAGTAGCCTTCGATGTCCTCTCCTAGTTATCTTTTATCTTTTACTTCCTTTTTATTGATGAAACAACAATTTTCAGGAAGGGGGCCGCGGCCAACAGAGGGCTGCCAAATGGGGAAGTTGACCGGCGATGGGAGGATTCCAACCCGTGACCTTTACGTCCGAACGCCACGACCTTATCCTTTTGGCCACCGCCGGCCAGTTGGGAGATCAGAACATTTGTATGAATAGCTTTCATGCTGTGATGCGAATCTTCTTGAGATCTGCGATGTTTTCATTTGAACTTGTTCAATGAAATCGGTAAATTGGTTTTATTACCAACTCAGTGCTGAACGGTCCAGCGAATTCAAAGTATTCGCAAAGTCCCACTTTCTTCAATGGATGCATTGCGTATATACAAACTTGTACTTTGAGGAATTGCCCCTCAGTCTTAAGAGGGCAGAAGAAGTCGGCCACAAGGGATCAATGTGGTCATTTGCTGATCAGGGAAAAGCGTCCAGCCGCTCTCTGATCCTTGACCGAACGTGAATGAGTGAGTGGAGGTCCACTGTGAATGTCCCAATCCATTGCCATCGAACGTGATTTATAGACAAGGTGAAATAATAGCCAATTGTCATATTTCTTTAGTGTTTCAAAATCCTTAGGCGACTGAATAATCGATCGTAATGTAATGATCCATATGGCTTGTTCTCATTTCGTTTTCCGTGACTGACACCTTCTAAAGTTTCCGAGAATATTATTCACGAAATGAGCCCAGAAGCTCAAAGAGATCACCGCTTGATGAGCATAGACAATGACAACACAATATTAGTAAAATAGACTGCCTTACATGCCCAGTCATTCTTTGACAATCACATTTCAAATCTGGTCACGACAAATGAAACAAAGGTTACCTTAAGTTGAATCACTCTAGTGAAGCATAATTCTACATTCCTGGGAGAAATTCACTTTCGAGCGAAGGTTGTTGTGGAAGAATGGAAAGGTAGCTACGAGTCCCTTATGAATCAATAAAATCTTCAGTTGATATGATGTGGTACGAGCAGCCAGATGTTATATAGAATGGGAAATTTACTTATGCATTATGCATCCAAAAGTCTAAGCTCGACAAGCAGATCACAGGTTCGATTCAAGCTAATGGCCTCGACTTTTGGATACCTAGTGCGTAAGTGGATTTCCTGATCAATGAAAGATAATACCAATAGTACGATTGGCAGTAATGCAGAAAACGATTGTTGAAGAACCGATTGTCGTTGAACGACATGATTGTGGCACATTACGGTACAACGCTAAGGTCACAGACGAAGTTACGACGTCACTGTCGAAGTTTTCAAACTAAGGTATATCATGTTAACAGTACAATGAAATTATTACACATTTAGAAGTTTTGTCTGTCTGTATTCGTTAGTGCTGAGTAAGTGAGTGACGTGAATTGCTTGGTATTGTTAATCTGATATTTACAAAATTCGTTGTATTCATAGTATTTATGCTAATACTGACGATGGAACTGTTTAGCTGACCTTTTGATCTAATCATTGATTTCCACAATTCTTCGTGCCGGCGCATTTGCGAGATCGTGCGGTCTTAACGTGTGACATGTATACATCTTCGTCAAGATTGCACCCATTCATTTTCCATTTACCCGGGCTCTTCGGATCGTACTAACCGCTGTGACAATTCAAATTATTTTGCTCACCTTCGTTGGTCCATTAAATAGATTACCGTTAAAAGAAAACAAATTGCCACGTAACTGCTCATTTCACCGCAATCGATATTTGCAAACCAGGTATGGGCCTGCTGACTCTCGTCTGAGATACCAATCACGTAAAGGCTATACTCCATGTGCGTATGTGTGTGTTTAGTTAGGCTTGCTTGGGCTAAGTATGCAGAGAATTCAGTTCCGTCTAACTCGACATTTATGTTTGGTGAGAGCAGACATCTAGCGTGATTGTTGCTACTCTTGCTCCTGATGATGGTGGTGACGATGATGATGATGATGATGATGATGATGATGATGATGATGATGATGATGGTGATGATGAGGATGATGAGGATGATGATGATGATGATGAGGATGATGATGATCGTGCGGGTGGTTGTAGTTCCAGTGACGGCAGGTGCAACAGTGTTCCCTTTGGTGATGCGCTGATTCTCCGGACTGCAATCACCGTGGCTTTCTTCACATACATTTTGAAAAGTAAATAAATAAATAAATAAATTGAACGAGACAGAACGTAACACAGCTAAAGAGAACGAAGTGGGGATTGCGAGGGGGACGGAACAAGACAGGCGACAGTAGAGACAATGAGAGAAATAGAAACCAGGCCTAGACTGTTCCCCTATTCGATGAATAATTGAACATATCAAAGCGATAAAATTGTTCGGCAGTACTACATCCTCACCCCCTAATGTTAGTCACTCTCATTCGCTCGGTCTCCCCGGTCGCTCATTTAGTCGGTGCACCATCCGTTTGTTGCTATTGTTGTTGCCGTTGTCTGTTGTTCCGGTTGTGTTGAATTTGTAGCCTCGGTTGTTCGCACATTTAGCTCGTGTTTTGTCGTGCTTAGAACCCGTATGGGTATACAAACGGTCCTACATACACATACACACGCGCGTGCACACACACACGCTAGTGCAAGGATAAACAATGAGAGAGGGACAAACACAAAGGTAGCCGGGGCAACGGATTACGATGTTCTCTTGCTTTTTGAAAAATATGTTAACACACGGTAGTGTGAAGAAAGGATGAACAGTTAGGGTGGTTGGCAGATTGGGTGAATGAATAAATGGATGAATGATGGAATTGAATAAATAAGTGGACCACTCTTCTCCGCTTGATCGCCCAAGTTAGTATACTTGTGTTTGCGTCTGTGCATGTATTCACCCCTTTATTATTTAGTAGTGTTTCATATACTTTTAAAACTAACGGCAATGATGTCCAATTGTACTTTCACTTGTTCATGCAACCCCGTCGCTTTTCGGATGCATTAAAAGTGAGTCATAAATAATCCATCGAATTTGCTCACTCTGCCGCACTTGGACACATACGCATGCACATACGCATGCACATACGCTATGCGCGAAAATTATAACCGACCAGGAGGCCCTGGCTTGGACATGCCATGAAGTAGTAAACTAGATGGACAGAGAGATCGAGAGAGTTGAGGTGTCAGGCCTACCCTAATATGAGTGATTAGACTAACAGAACGGTTCGTAAGAAGAGCGGTGAGCAATATTCACATGCGAGTGAACTAACACACATGCATACTAACGTACGCGCAGGTGCAATGTTGGGCGTTTGGTATGTGCCCCCATATGTTTGTTATGTTGTCGAGGTGCGACAATTACAGAACGAATTTAGGCGAATTCCCTAGAGGTGTTACTATTTTCCTTTCGGGATGCATACAATACCATAGGTGATTTGTCCTATTTGGCCTAGGAGACGATAACCTCGCCTGTCATTCGGATTTCACAATCTCCACTTTCGACGGCGGTACTGGGGCGGAGCCCTTGGCGGCAAGGCGTACAGAGAGTGAGTATTGTACCATCATCCTCAATGCTATCATCACCCAAAGCGCCAGTTGCAACAGCAGCGCTGTTCTCACGTAGATTGGTCAATTTCGACTAAACGCCTCATTAAAGACGTCCCCACTTCTGTCGACATATGTCCTTGTGTTAGTATGTGCATGCGCGTTTGTGTGTGCGATCAGTAGGGGACACACATCTGATGGATGTTGACCGGGGATCGTATCAAATCCCTCCAGCCACCAGCCCACAAGCCAGCCGGTCCCACTCACCCAATGTTCACACCACCACTCACCTCTGCCTGAGCTCCAGCGACTGACCAGTAGGACGACGAACAAACCAATCACCGTATCGTTATGGCCAGGGACGAAAGTCAGGGAAGAAATGGATGGGCTAATGTGGGAAAATGACCCGACTCAAAGCTTGCTCACACAAGGGAGAGACGAGAATTGTAAAAGACAAAAAAATTTGATTGCTTCGTTCATTGGTTGCATGCCCAAGGAATTGGTTCAACATAAGACTGAACATTTCGAACAAGCAAAGAGCGATTGGAAATCTCATCAGAGTGAATACACCTGTCCATCTGTAGTGAACAATGGGGTTATCAGCTGGCCTTAACGCTTGTGACAATGATGAGGCAATTAATCTCGGACACTCACCACCACGCAGCAATTCAACGCACACTGAACAGAAGAAACGTTCATTCATGGTCAATGACATTCTCACAGATCGAATCTCTTCATCAAACTCTTCCCCAGAATGTAGTGTGGATTTGACCAGCAAATCCTTGGAAATGGACCCTTATCTGCAATTTGACATGACAGCCAGCTCGCCGGGATCGCAAACGGCCATCCATGGAGAGCCATTAGATGCCCGAATCTCAAACAACCCAACGAATTTCGACTTCTCTTCCGCGGTCAATGTGTCCAGGATTTCAGAGCATCAGTCGAAACGACCCAGAATGACGAAAAGTCCAAGTAAGTCTATGCTCCGAAATAGATCAATCGAACTATTGAGGACAGCCCTAATGACTGTATATCCCGTTCTTTTCCATAGGATTATTATTATCACTGACAGAGATAGAAAATTAATCTTTACCGACTAATACTTTTGGGAATATTGTAACTGATTTCAATTCAGTGTAAAGGTGGTGACAGACGCCCATTATTGAAGCGAGATTTTGGGTAAATGCACACTTGCGCATATTGTCCTCGTCCTAACCACCCTCAACGGTGATCCACATTCGTGTTCCATTTTGCGGGCCCGCAAAAACTACGTCGGTTCCCACTTTCGAAACCTTCCTCCAGCCGTGTTGATCCAGTCTGAATGATAGGTTGATTGACCGACTGATGGGCTGCATTACGGTCTGTATAATTATTGTCCGGCAAAATAAAACTATTCTTCAAAGAATCTCTCCGTCTGCTAACTAGTCTTTTTGACACAGCTACTACCGTACTTTGGGCTGATTCCTTTGTTTTATGTCACCGAGTCTCGCCATTCGTCGCGTGAGAAATTTGTTCTGTGTGACTACTGAACCGAATACAAAAATTACAAGCGACTTGTACATTTTTTCGTAGTCGAACATTCATTCATTTGTCGTCAACCATTAAAAGGGGATACAACACATTATATCGTTCTCTGAAGACACTGATTACAGCATCTACATGCAGGAACAAATGAAGCACTTATTATCCTCACTCTGCATGATACTAATTAAGAAACCTTGCGACAGACTTATCAGATTCCAAGTCGTTGACTGATTTTTGATCAAAAGGTTTTCACAAGTACCTCTACTGAGAACATTTTCCATTAGCCTCAAATTTGACATTTTTCTGGACTCTGCATGGCCGCTTCGGGCATAAATAATCCATCACAGCACACCACCAGTACCACGACAGGCCTAGCGCATATTTTACTTACCCTACCGGGCTAACTTTGTTACTCGCGGTTCATAACCAGTTAGGCATAGAAATATGTATAGCTATATATACAGAAATATATACAGCTCCTTGTTAAAGGGCCCATTGAAGAACCATAGAGTACATTCATCAGAAAGAAAAACCGCGGTCGCTCGTCTGAATACCTGGGTTACAGACCGGAAAGTACCACGAGGAATTAGTGGATGAGTGACAGCACTCGGGCGACTGATCATCATGTGCCTGACTGGTCACAACAATTGCTACTTCAGCGGTCCGATAAAGCTTTACGATTGCGAAACTCCTATAAGCGCAACTGGCAATCGTGGAACAGACATATTGCAACACTGACTGTCATGTATAGAAAAAGTTCTTTGAAGTTTTAAAATACACGGCTAACCATTTTAGTGTCACTTTAGTCAAGCTGATATCGTATGAATGTCGGTGTGTTCAGGCACAGTAAAGTTTACGAAAAAGTCTATCTTGCAAACGCGGTACTGGTAATTTTAGTAGTTGGGTAGTAATGATGATAACAATAGTAGTAGTAATGGTGGTGAAGGTAGTAGTAGTTGTAATAGTAGTATTAGTTTTGGTAGTAAGAGCAGTTAAGTTGTTATAAGTTACAGTAGCAATAGCGCTGCTTTGTTTCCCGTGGTTGTTTGGTCTTATAACATGGCTTTAGCCTTTGTTCCCGTTATTTTAAACTTGGCTTGTGGTTCTGAATCTATCACTTATGGTTCTTAAACATTCGTTCATGATTTTTTAGCCTTCAGGCTTCTTGAAACTTAGAAGCATCTGAGACATGAGAACACAGTGGTCAATAAGCTTGCCTTCTGTGCTTCAAAAGTGTCCAAGTCCGGCCAGTTTTATACCTTTTAGATTTGAGATAATATAGAAGTACTTCAGAAGAAAAAGCTAGGAGACCAACTGATTATCAAAGCTGTCTTCATTTTTGCTAATGCATCCAGGCATAGACGAGCCATTGAGGCTAAACTTAGGCCAGGATATCTGACTCGGTACCTATAGCCACACAACTCTTTCTTCAACCCCGCGGAAGAAGCCTTCAACAAATTCAAGTGTATCATCACATTCCACCCAACGGAATGTCAAGCTGATTCATTAAGTGTTTCTGGAGTAATCATAGTGAAAAATTATCGAAAGGAGATGCATGAGGTTAACTGCTACATTGCTTTTGTGAGCAGTTTCGCTTCTAGTTGGTCGCCTTATGGTGGCCATTTTTTAACGTTTATTGAGATCGTTTTCACTAAAGCGAACTAATAAAAACACATTTTGAAAATAAACCTTGGAAATCATCTTAACTGCTTTGCGACCAAATTTTTGTGTCGTTTAATAAATGGTTTGTTTCTGGATCGGAGAATGACAACTGAAGACTACAAACTTTAGCAAAGATTAGAAACTCTGCGTTAAAGTTGAACGGCTGCAGGAGAGAGTCTAGAGAAAGAGGTGGAAGCAGACCTAGTATTAATAAATTCAGAATGCTTTGTTAGCCCTGGATTGGCCCCAATTTCAAACGGCTCACTGTTCAAGTGACTGCTGCTTGTTATCTTCGTATCATTTAAGGTTGATCACAAAAGGATTTGAAAGGTTTTTTCATTCAACGGTAAGTTTTCGTTACCCACCACATTACAAAACTTTGCTGGTTCAATCTCAAAACAAAAATATCACTATTGCCTTTCCAATCGGGCGTAGTGTGCTATCGCTGCTGTCCGCGAAGCACTGATCGAGACTGGTGTTAATATCGGTTGGCCAGAGAAGTCGTAAGTCCTCAAGTTACCGTTATTGATAGTCTAACCGTAACCGAAAAATCCCTTTGCACAAACTTCGGTGGTATTGGCGTGTTTCGCCGAGGCCTGCCCACTGGCTATTCATCGGACTTCATTGTGTGCCCGTTGAGCACGGTTGTAAAAGGGAACAAATGAATCAAGCTTAAAACAGGAACATTCTAACGTTAGCTAGGGTGTTGTCTTCGATTGGCTCTCCCTCTTTCTCGAGTAGAGAGCAAAGGGTTTGCGTTGATTACGAAAATTGACCAACATGGCTTGGATAAGATTCCAGCCAAGCAAATACGGTAGAATATGTCCTCGAACGATCTCCAATCTCAAAATTGTCGTAGCTTATTCACAGATGCATGGTGAAGACAAAAATTTCATCATTTCCAATCTTCTTCCTCATTTTGATGTTATAATATTGTCATCTTGGTTGTTCGCTACCTTGCGTGGTACAAGTAGGCACAGTTACAATTTACAAACTAATATTCTTCGGAAAATCAAAGTATCACGGACGTGCTTAAGCACGCTTCTCAGAACATAATTGTCAGTGTGCCTTTAAATACAGATTTGTAGCGCCACATAAAAACGAGCTACTGCGCGAGATATGCCGGTAGTGATTCTGATTTATGCCGTACGATTTCCCTATTAGACATGCGCACATTCTTTCTCCTAATCTCCAACTTGCTCGTTTGCTATTCAATTTTCCCCTTCTTCTAGTTACTTCCAGATACAGTTGCGTCACAGTCTATTTCTGAAAAGAGCAAGTTTAGTTTCAGTGTTCCTTTCACCTGTGAGAACAGTAGAAGCACTGCACAAATAACAGCCGTGTTAAGAATCACCAATAGTATCCCTTCACGATCCCTTCCTCCCGCCAGTCCTACTGGTTGAAACTCGAATTTGGTCTAAGTGAACGAATGTGAAATGAACACGTGATAAATTAGGTCACCGATCCCCGATCGTTCATGATAATATAATACTGCCCAACGTCTACACAGAATGAATTTTGACCTTTCAAGCCAAAAGCAGCTAATACAGCCTGGTTAGTTGGCCGATATGATTGCCGCTATCAATTGTAAATATCCAGTTAGTAGCTTTCCAAGATCTCCATTTAGCTCACCAGTGGAGTCCGTTCCGGTCATTCTCGTGAGGCTGGCTCGTCTCCTTTGCCACGAATCATGTTTGTGAATGAAAACGCCCACGGGGGATCATGGGGCATAAAGTTTAGCTGTGGGAGTGCAGCAATTGGATTAAGACAAGTGGCACTTTTGGCATGGATACAATTCCCCCGGTCGATGATGTAGGTACATCAAAATCCATACATCTGTGTAAGCTACACTTATCGTTAATGTTTTATCGCCCTCTATGGTGACCGAGGTTGGCCATTTCGACCGTGGTGCCACGCCCAGTGGGAACAAGATTTCAAAATAAAGAAATGGACCAAAATCAAAAACAGTTTCGACATCCTTTTCGTTTTGTAAATATCAGGACCGAACGACGAAGGAGTGTATCGAAAAAAGTTTATGTTCCATATATTGTTTTTTATTGAGAATGATATAATGTTTATAACATAACATTGTTTTTTTTGTTTAGAGCTAGACTGCATGATGTTATGAGTGAGTAACAGAAGTCATGCTACAGGATTACACGGTTTATATCCGTTGGGGTTCAACTAAGTTGAATCACTTGTTGACGGACAGAAATTATTCCACATTAGTATCAACACAAGTTCGTTACCCCAGGTATTTCTATTGGGTATTACCGACCGGACAATATATATATATATATAAATATATATATATATATATATGAATACAATCGATGATCTTCTCTACCTCGTACTTTCTACCGAAATTTCTGACTTAATTTCTTCATGAATCTGAATGAAAAAAATAGTCATTTTATTGTTGGAACTGACCCACTAAACCAAATCGTTGGATTTTAACTCAAACATATGCTGGAATAAAGTTTTCCTTTTTATTTTAAGTAAGCCAACTCTCATATATAAGTTAATAAATTCGCGTCCTACGCATACTACCACACTGGGCACTTTGACTTTGAAATTGTCGGTGAATATTGGCTATGCCTCGGTACGACACGGTAGAATCGTTTTGAATCACGTGATTCGTAGACAGTAACTTAGAATTGACAATGTAAGTCTCAGTATCGAGAAGGGCGATGCAAATTTCCAGATGCGTCTGGATGCTGATTCGTGTTGGCAGCTGATAGAATGAGAAGTTAGGGGCAGTAGATGATGAGCCGTCAAATCCGTCATCCTGCTCGAAGGTTAGCGTTACTGCGGTGATTTCGCACTGTTTGCTTCAGTCGATCAGCTGAACAAAAGAACCACATGTTAAGCCCAATTAACAACAACACACCGAATTAGCCAGTAAAGCGATCGATTACTGAGTGTTGATCAAAGAAAGCTAATGTAATTTATTCTTCTTTGACCTAAGTAATAAACTTTGTACGTGCTCGACTTGGTTTTTCTCACTAGAGTCAATGGAACCGACATTAGAGGCCGCGAAATGGAAACGATCATAGATTTGCAGCCAAAGATAAGCAGACGTCTCCCCTTTTTTCGGTTTAAAACTAAGAGAAATTGTTACAGTTTATAGTCTGCCAATTCAACGAATTACTTCATCACGGATTGCTGGTGTCAAGTAAGCGTTAAAAAAATCACGGGTATATTTCAGTGTTGACTCATTTTCACGTATAACTCAATGAGACCTTGGGTGACATGACGCGTCCTCAGCTCTCAGGATCCGAGCACGTCATGTACTGACTGCTGATTGTTCAGAGTAATTATGAACCAGAAAGTAGAACGCATTTCACTAACTTTTATAGACCTTAATTCGCCTTGATTTCGACGGTGAAATACTTGGACCGATGATCATCGGGGTAAACAGCTGTTATCCTTCGGAGTCAGTGACCGGAACAGTCTATCTTGTGCATACTATGTAGCTGGCATCAGACCACAGGTTATCAACCAAAAGAGCCGATTTCAAGCCTGGAGGCTGGCATTAAGGTCCCAAATAGAACCCAATTAGCGAACTCCCCAGCGAATAAGTCAGAACAATCCATCATGAAGAGTGAATACTTCTAACAACTCACAATGATGAGACGGCCATTTGACGGGCATCACGAATGACACACGTGATAACAGTCAGATCTTTCAAGTATTTATTTATTTAGGTGTGCTCATGCTCTTGATCATCACCGTCGTCAATTGATCTGCTTGAAGTACCAGAAGACAGAACTGTCTTATCAACAATGACACTAAGTCGAACCCCCCTCAAGATCTGATTCACAATCAACAAAAGAACTGGTGCGGTAACAAGATCACTCTGACTCACAACAAGTGAAATCAATTTTTAGAGCTAGGGTCGCCGTGTGACAGTCTTACCTCGAGGTCATGAGGTCACTAATTCATCATGAATCTCTGAGTATTATACACGTGTACATTGAAACCTGAACTCACGTTCGGGAACCGCTTGGATCCTAGTCACCGGGATGAAATTGATCTCATTGACTGCACATTGTGTCCATGCTTTTGGTCCCCTATGGAATCATGCATTTTAGGTTTGAAGTTTTGATAAGTAGGCCACGTGACTTATTATCCCAGTTACGATTAATCTTATTGATAGTTTGTATGAGGTGGACTGGCAGTCTAATTCCTACGGTGAACTTGTCATAAATATTTCATGGACGTCAGCTCGATAAGCACGACCTATCCGTAAGAATTTTGTTTTGTATACAGTGTTTATACAGACGTGGCTTCATGAAAACTCCATGATCCCTTTTTACTGATATAGAACCACTATACGAACGGGTAGATCAGCGCTTTAATCCGTTTCGTTCTGAATGACATAAAAGGGGTTGACGGAGTCAAACATTGCGGTCATTCAAGTTCAGATGCGTTCTTGTTCAGAGGAGGGATAACCCATTCAGAACAGTACATGTTAAACAAGAAGTCACACCATTCAAACAATGAAACATACACTGATACGCATGACGCCAATACACGTTCCTATGTGAAACTCGGGTTAGACATAACATCCCTGTTCCAAGCTATTGCATTCGGTATGCGGCAAAGGGTCACTGTAGGAGAAGCAAGTAGGTAATCATGGTACATAACTTTGCAAATAGCATAATTTTAACAGCTTAGCCACTCATTCAGTTGGCATTTGTTTGTGAACAAAACAGAATTTATAGATACTTGGGTAAGAGGGCGGAATTGGGCGTGAGTAAATTCGTGACTACGATAGCAAGACTCATTAGTATGATGATGATGATGATGATAATAATAATAATGATGATGATGTCCAAGTGCAGTCCGGAAAATCGAAAGATTTAGTAACAGATAACCTAGGCAGAAACTGAAAAATGGCGGAATTTATCACACAAGCAGCCCCCCATTCCACTACAATTCACAGTGGCCATTTAGACCGAAGGAGACAATTGACCTAAGGGACTTCATCTCCGGCCTTTTGAATTAAGGTTCTACCTTGAAGGCAGCGCGATGACTTCACCGTTATGTCCCGTTGGGTGCCGGTGGGCGATTGTTCAATTCATACGGCTTTCGGCTGAGGCCAGACACTCCGAATGCTCACTTCACCATTTCATCACAGATGTTGGTGAGCATAGTGTTGTGCATTTTTTGACATGTTTGAAATGCCGGAACAAAGCATGACTGGAGATGCTCAGAATAAGCTGACCCTTGCTCCATGCGGATTAAACCTTGTGGCCGTCATCTTCACTTTATGGATTTTTTAATAGCGTCACACTGTGCATCGTTTCCGGTGAAGGTCTCGTGGGTTTGTTCATAGTTGGTTGGGGATCGTGATTTGACAGACTATCTGTTCTATAGAGACCCTCAGGTGTCAGTCAACCGAGTACACAACACCGGGAATTCGCTTTTGTCCAGACAGTTTTGCAGATGCGAATAATTATAACCACCTCAGCAGAAATTGCCTTGAGTCTGTGTAAAATCTGAATGATCTCGAGGTTGCTGTATTGATTTCCATATAAATTTTGACAGCTGTTCTTGGGGTTTAACTCGTAGAGATTTAAGGTCATTCTAAGTCTGATAATGGCAATGGTTGCCGTTGCAATTAGCTGTGATTATCATTGTTATCCGCCGAGTGTCGGTGAAAGTAAGTTTGAAAACCTTCCTATTTAAACTTCCCTCACCAAATTTTCTAATTTGCTACCAAATTTGAAACATCAACTTGATTTTCTAACTCTCTGCTCCAGACCATCTTATTGGATGCAACATGATAAGCAATGAAACCAGTTCATTCGATCCCACGGGAAATGTACCAGCGCAATCACCTCAAAGCTCTTCGCACAGCTCCACTGACGATGAGACTGACAAAGGTACCCACGTGACTTGTACGAGATCAATAACAGTGATCACGAAGCCCTTTGGCTCACGCTACACATCGACTGTGAAACAGGGGAAAAAGTTGCGCAAAGCACGCACTGCGTTTACCGATCAACAGCTGAATGAACTGGAGCACAGTTTCGATAGACAAAAATATCTGGCCGTGCAAGATCGTATGGAACTGGCCGCTCGATTGGGCTTGTCCGATATGCAAGTGAAAACATGGTATCAAAATCGAAGGTAATTGGCCCTAGTGGTTGACAGCTCTAATACACACCGAATTTTCCAAGTTTTTGGCAGTGAGCTTAGCACCCTTTCAACTTCAAATGCAGCGGTCACGAAATCGAGTGAAGTTCATTGGACCGGTTGTTACTTTGAATGGAGCTACTAATATCCAGAAACCCAGGCAAAAACACATGACGTGTTGGATTTTTATCATTCTGTCTAGATTCTGTAAACGATGCTTACTACAGTCGATTTTTCAACTGGTTCAAAGTTCTTAAGAGGACTGCACTTACAGTTTCGGACAACCTTACTTGAAATTGAAGTGTAACATGTGACTCAACTACTTCGCCTCATAATTTAGCGGTCGGTATCCAGGATGGGAACCCACCCGAACAAAAGACCATTTTGTTGGTAAAGTTTAGCATGAATTTATAAAACAGTAAGTCAATACTGAAGTACTTCCGGTTGTTTGGGTGTCGAACAGCGCAGATCAAGAACCGCGAGACACAAGTATCTAGGCTGCATTACACTGGGAACTTAGAGCTTAAATGCAGTAATGAAGACGATAACAGAGACAGGGCAAATTATATCAACTAATATTTGAATGAGACCCGTGGCCCTAGGTAATAAAGACAGGAAACCGCAAAGAATGGTAGAAATGAATGGACCACTATCTGCGAGAAGTACGGACATGTCCCGGAACAACAAAAATGTTATGGCATCACGGTAAGTGTGCCCACAGGAATGAAATTTCCTTCTATTCATATAACTATGCATTTGTTTTTAACAGATTAAATGTACGATTTTAACGAGAATAGATTTCCTTCTATTTGTGTGGAGAACAGACTAAACACGAGATACGCTCACCAACGTGTTGGAATGCTTACACAAGAGTACATACTGAATCCTTTCATCTTCATTGCTTCACAAGTAACAATGGGATGGCGGACTATTTAACTTGGCGTGGCATAGTTTGGCCAGTGCCTCCTCGGCACAGGTCACAGAACACTGCCACCCGAACTGGAGTTGGTCACAAGTGATAATGCGTACTTTAAGGCTTCCATCTGCCGTTATAACCCACAAAGTACACATTCCCCCAGTAGTATACGGACTCAAGGAGCTATATTGTCAAAATTATCCAGAAAAGTCCTTATTTTTATGCTTTCCGATATTCATTGGATAGCCAAAAAATAATTCCTATTCAAACGTTCCATGTCAACCTATAACCTGTTTCACGGAATAGTGGTTTATCGCCCACTGGGCATCATTGGACAGGAACAAATCACGTCTATATTTATGCATTATTTTCAGGACAAAATGGAAGCGCCAAACAGCCGTGGGTTTAGAACTGTTAGCAGAGGCGGACAATTTTGTGGCCGTGCAACGTTTGCTCCAACAGAGCACCTACTGGGCTTACCATCCAGCCGCACAATGTATTCTGAATGGCGGGGATCGGCTGACGAGACCTCATGGCTACAATATTGGCGACGGTTTAGCCCAAACAGATAAACATAAACCTGATAATGATGGGATAATGCCGATATTCACCAAAATGCCACAGCAATCCGGCTCTTCATCATCTCTGGGATCTAAAGGGGAATGTGAAACTCGTCCAATGTCCCCGCTTCTGCATGGAAACACTATCGCAGTGCAACTACCAAGCACAGATGATAATCCTGCCTCGATTTTGGCGACTAACAATTCGACAATATCATTCCCCATGGACACGGCGATTCCAAATTGCAGGACAACACACCCAGTCAATCCAATAGATCTATTTTGGCTGTCAAACTGGTTATCCCAGATAAAAGGAGCTCATTCACGGCACACTGGTTTGTCACCAACAACTCAGTCACCCCAAGCACCCATATCAACCATGTCAACAGTAACAACACTAACAACGTCAACGAGTGAGACAGCAACTGCAGCGACACGTGAAACATTGGTGACGCCCAGACCACTGACAACTTCGGTGACCCCACCAACTGAATCCGGAAGAATACACTGTCTGGTACACGACTAGCTAGAAGAGAAGACAAAATATAACGCCTGATCATTCATCGTACAACTATACGCGTTTGCGTAGAGCTGTACGAAATGAACACGAAAGTGCAGTATGTTTGCCAAGGTCTCATTCCTACCTGTCCTATATTCACTGCCTCGTTGCTTTCCACCCATCATTATTCACCCTCGATTTGGTCTCAAGGACGTTCGCTTCTATTCTCTAAACACACGAAAATTGACATTACATTGTGTGACACGATAGTAACTAAAATAAAACTGATTTATTTTTTTGATAATTCTATGACCTGACAGTGCCCGAGATAAAAGCTGAACGAATGCAGGTCTGCAAATAGATTTTCAATAGTCTTAGAAGGAAAGTTGATGGAGATCAGGGAGAAATATTACGAACTCGTTATGTGTGTAATTTTGGGTAGCTCAGATGAGTTTTCCGTTCAGTTGAAAGCTGCAAATTAATCTTAAGTGGCACAATGCAGTACTCGAGAATACAGTAATTCGGTCAGATACCAAGACCAGTGCGCACCTCAGACGTTCGCACACTAGAATCTGCCCTCACACACTTGAACTGGACCAGACAACACATCAAGATCGACGAGACGGCTAAATCTAGGCTGATCGGCTATCGCGGTCTGACCTCTTGTACTTTCCCGTACTAAGCCGATTCTACAGGCAACGAAGTATGCGATTCGTATCAAAGGATCTTCAGAATTATCCATCAACTTGATTTTTTTTTGACAAAACAACTGCCTGCATTAAATGGCTCCTTTTGCAACAGCCCGTAAGGCGGGACGTGTGAAACTACATTCGAAGATACCGGCAAATCGGAGAGAGACGTAGTGATTCAGCGAGAAAATGGAAGTGGTACGAACACTGAAGAAAGATGTGAAAGCCATATTTCTGAGCCTTGACTGGATAAGAGAATCCCCGGAGATATGCGCAAGATAAAAATTTAAAGCCTTTTAAGAGCTGATTTGCACACAATCAACTCAAAACTGCATGGTTTCACCATCACCAAAACTGTCTGTTCATGCCCAAAAATGCCGAAGCTCCAACGCAGAACCTAGAACTTGGTAGAGAATGTGCTGATGAGTAGCACGTGCGGACAACGTCCGTGAACATCTAGAAACCAGCAACAGGTAAGGCTAACAAGCCACACAGTTTTTACCAAACCAGCCATTAACGTCCAACCCAAGGATAGCCTAGTCAGTCAGAAATGTCTGACCAATATTCTTCCACTGGGATTTGGGTAGTAGTTATCGGACTTTGGACAGTGCATCGGTGTTTGAGGATGGCGACATGAAGGCTTCGCGGAGATACCATGACTTTTAACTAAACGGTTCATTATTCAGAGACCAAAAGGGAGTGCCAAAATTTGCAACAATGCAATTAAATTAATCTGTCCCATGTGATGCAGTTTCTTTAGAAAAAACTAATGCTTCGAACAATGTAAATGATAGAATGAAACTTATTACGACTGATAACCCTTAATTAAGCGGGCCGTTTGATAAAGAAAGCCTGAAGACATTTTTGTTAGTTCCATTGTTCCTTTGGAGAAGCTTGGTTAGCTTTCGAGCATATTCTAAAAGTCCTCGGTCGGTGATAATATTACCGCGAGTCACAATTACTTTTTGCTTACCTGGAACACAACAGCTCCCTGACTGTCAAATTGATTTATTCCTGTAGATATTAGGACCGAATGACGTAAGGAGTTCTTCGTTCGCTGCTGAGACGATATTTTCCATTTTGAAATACTTTAGTCCGCTCTGTTTCACACATCTTTCTCCGTCCGAAAAGTGGAAAATAAGTGACATGATCAAGTGTCACCGACTTGCATTCCTATTGCTATTCGAAACGTCAAACACTGCACAACGCCACTCACTTAGACTTGCAAGCCTTTCAGTCACTGAGTTCCTTGAATTGCCGTCTCAAGATAGATTCTTGTATTACGGGGAAAGGTCTCGCGAAAATCAATGTGTATGAATAGAACGTGTCACGTGACAAGGCGCCACCAGTAATTGCCGAACAAATCGTCTCTGAATCGAATTTCGATTAATATATGCACTAACGGGATTTAATTTTCGTTGATATTCACTACCTGGCAATGATTTCACAGAAGGCACTTGCCTACTGACCAACATTTTAGTAGCGTTCTTTTAACTCAAAATATTTGAAAACCTAAAGCATCGTTTTTTACATTTCACCAGCTGGAGATAAACTCAGCCCCAGCTACAGTTTATTTGAGAAGTGCGATATTTCAGTCCAGGTCTTGTTTAAAATCTTGTCAGTATTAAGATAATGGCACTAAACGAAGCCATTCAATGCTTCCAACGAGAATACTCTGCTCCGCGCATGAAATGAGGAAAAAGTGGATTCTGAATTCCAAGAGGTTTCTTATTGGTAACCGTGCGCTGCATACTTTAGGTATATTCGCTGTCTTTTTGAGGCATGGGTATGCGTTATGGATAACTGTTGCCAAAAAGAAATTATGCTGTGTGTCATAGAGTATAACTTATTTAGGAACTAACAGTTATCATTAGCAGGAGAGTTGATTTGGTTTTGCGGATGATTTACCGTACACGGTCAACATTCAACACATCACTGAAATCGTGAGATCACTGCAGAGCTGTTTTATCCTTGTTAGAACTAATCAGCAATACATTCTCAGCAGTTTGTTGGACATCAATACTGTATGATATAGGGTTCACAGCCGCCACTGGATTTTACGGGTTAAGGTCCACTACGCATCGGATGAATGGAACCAAAGCGATGACGAAAAAGAAATTTGGAATTTATTTGTCAGGTCAGTGACATCTTCGAAAGATTGTCCCACTAAAATGAGAAAATTTAGTCCAGGAAGAGTTATAATCGAAAATAAAATCTCATAACACGTAGGAGATAATGTTAGAAACGTAACAGGAATTTCAAGTTCACCGGTTTGGTCCAGTCGCAATCTGTATTTTCGTTATTCCACAGACAGCTGAAAGCCCCTAGGAGTAAACCACTCGGTAAAAACTGGTTGCAATTGTGTCTATCTTGAATAGCCGGGTAAAATTCCAACAGTAGTGCACTGTGGAGATCTTACAAGCGTGCAGCAAATCCCGCAGAACTGATCAGGCCGTATTTCGTTATCAGTCAGTCATTGTAAACCAGAACACTTCAGTTTGGTTCAAATATCGGTGTAGTCATTGGCGGGAATTAGAGCAACGCAAATCTCCATAAAAAGCAGTCTCAAAATGTAGAGCTCTTGAATGGTAACAAAACTGAAGTGAGTCCCGTTCATCAGTTAAATTCGTCAATCCGTATTTGGGATTCACAATGAGGATTGATGAGTATACGTAATAGTTGATCCAGTCAACTGGGGAATCAAAAATGCGCTGCCATCCGACACTTTGAAGCAAGCGGTAAATCTCTTCGATTTTCTTCAGAATAAAATCATTGCTTCAGTTAAAGATGTCTGTCTTCGTATCCCATAGGAACCAGATAGTACTCAATGTGAAATCTTTTGGCAAAATGGATTGAATATCTATCGAATCCTTCACATACATACCATATGAAATGAATCCAACTAATCAGTTGCCCTTCTGCCACCAAGTGAGCTGACCTAGACAGATTAGTGAGAACTGCTGTCTGCATTTCTGTCACGAGGTAGAATTTCGGTGCAGACTCAGCATAACACAGTTCGGCATTCATCCCATCACACTGTTGTACACATTATTCCATCTATAAAGTGTTCCATAATTTATAGATTCACGTCCCATTTTCATTAGGTCAGTAATATCGAAACGGTTACTATTGATACCAACTCACAAATCCCAAAACGGAATCCAGTCCCACTCACAAGCTATGGATTTACGATCCCAGACAAACAATACTAAGTGCAACCCCCTGTTCTCATTGGGTTTGCGCTACTTGGTCAGGTCTCGGTCACGGGCTCGTATCATCCACTCATACTTGGGTCTAGGAGGGGATGCTGTCTTGCGGCGAACAAGAACAATCGGTGACCGTCAGCCCAAAATCACCTCGTGATCATTACACGGTGGTTCACTGGGGTCTGAACTGCAATAGATTAACCTTCTTAGTAGTTCACAATAAGAATGAAACAAGTAGAGATTGTTTCCATGGTCTTCATTAGTTAACTGATCAGTGATACCAAATGACGAATAACTTTGCCTTATGAAATCTACGTCAGCAGAATTTTCGAATGGTAGGGGTAACTGGAAGTCGGACGTGATGAACAATTCACTTTCACTTTCCACAGCTGAAAGTCGACCTCCTTGGGACAAGTTCGAACCGACAATCTATCGGTCACTGGGCGGAAAATGAACAGAGATCGGTCATGGCTTCAACTCAATAAAAATTCTGGCCTGTGCAACCACCACAAGTATGATAATTTGAGTTTGGTACTGGGAGTCAAGCATTTGAAAACCAGATGAATTGCACGAACCAAAATCAGTCAGTCTTAGAATCTGAGAAAAAATGGATAGGTGGACAGAGAAGGATGGATAGAAAAAAGGATAGATTAACTGATTGACTGACTATTTTGTCTTTGCAAATGGATGACCCACGCATTCGCCGATCACGTGATTCTTTTTTGCATCCTTCTTGCGTACATCTTGCATCGTTTGCACTGACTGACTGTGCATAGCATGTGATTGATTCAGCATCTCCGTAATTGAACGTAATTGTGATCGATTAGGTGTTTTCTGCTCATGGAATTTCTGTTTCAAGGATCTAAGGCAATGTATAAATTCGAATGCTGTTTACTGTACTGGAAAACGTTTTTTTCCTAGCAACATTTGACCGGGAGCATTGATTTAAATCTGTCATAGAGACTTTTATTCGGCTGTCTAATCTGGATGCTTCTTTTAATTTCTACCTCCGGTGGATCCTTGTACAAATCACTTTCCTTGCTAAGTGGAATGTGAATGAGATAAAATTGCTTAATTCCAGAAAGCAATGACTGCTCCCTGGGAGCAAAGTTTTTACATCCTTATACTGTGCTTAGAGTGATTATATCATAGTGTTTTCCCATAACCAACAACTGACATAGCCCAGTGATATTAGTGCGTCGAACTCCAGAGATTCCCACGTTCTGTGACAAAGGTCCAATGTTTCCAGATAGTAACCTGACGCAACTCCTCAGTGTACCACCAAATCTGCGATAGCCACCATTTCAGTTGCCGGTAGCAGATTTGTTGTTTGGACACCTTTCGCACGGGATCACCTTAGAGTATGGAGCTCCGAGAAGTGGTACTCTATTTGCTATCCTTATCGAATTAGTTTTTAGATAATGCAGATACGTTCGCTGCTGAGAATGACTAATGGTCATTCACTAATACTACTGTTAACTATTGCTAATATGTCCGGATTATGTAAGAATATTAGGTCCACTATAACGGACGACAAAAGATATCACATACATACGCAGTTTTTCTCAACTCTATGCGCGGTCGTTAGCTAACATGAAAATTGCCCCATCGTGAGGGCATAAGTTAAAAGTTTTGCTTTTGAGGAGTTGGCTGCAAGAAATAGCCGCAAAAATCAACCCATTCTATAAGTGCATGGATGTTCGTTTGCAGCTTGTGAAAACACAATCGCTACGTCGGACACACCTAGCCCAGCCGGACCACGGTGAGGTATTTTGAGCCATTTCTGTCTTGGGGTATGTTTTATACTCTTATGTAGTCCATTCCACTCAAACCTGGGCAATGCAGTACGCATACCATGTAAATCGGTGGCTCGAATAATTGATTCTGATCGAGCCGTCATTTTTGAAATAGAGCACAATTGAGTTCGCTGATTCTTACAACTTGTTTTTCGATAAACAAGTTTCTTGCTAATTTTATTTTGGCCCCTCCAGATAAATATTGCCGGTATCCTTTCTCTGCGAACGGTTATAGGAAATGTTTGGGCAGCGTTCAGTTGAGACTGGGGATTATAGTGGTTAGAAAGTAAAACAGAAATTACCCCCCAGCCTGCCGTCTCCATTTTCGATTGAAAGGCTTATTTAGTCGAAATTTCAATGATATTATGGTCGATAAAGAAATGGATAGGAAAATCAACCAGTCGTCCACAAGAAGCTGCAGATTAAAATTCGATCATCTTCCTGGGTGGGTGGAACTAAAGAACCAACTTCGAACGACAGATGATGATATGGCAACTTGTCAGCTATAATTACGGATGGGGTCATGCGTCTTCATGATTATGTTTCCAAAGTGCTTCTCGCGGTCCTGTACCCAGTTTGAAGAACAACCATCACAGTTGGCAGGTTATGTATAGTGCTTGAAATTTAGAATAACTTGACCTATGAACTAAACCCAAATTTCTCGGCATGGATCCGAAATTCAGTGACTGATGCAAACGATTCTTGTGAACAACACCAACGTAATGCCTAATGAGATTGCAAAATAAAATTTTTCCACCAACCACTAAGTAATCTGTTGCTACAGCACACGAATTATTTTTGGGGAAGGTGGAGGGGCAACTTTATGAAAGCCTGTTTATCTCTTGCAGAGTCCAAGTGTGATTGAAAAGACCTGATAATCACAAGCAGGGTAAATCCAAGAATGCCACAATTGCGTCAAACTGATTGGTGAATCAGGGCGTGCCGACTAGTTATGAATTGTCCGGTGAACTTCAGTTTACCTTGATCATGAGACGGGTAATTTTCGCATTTGATTGTCGTAGTAACCAATACAATTTCATTTCTAATCTGACTTCGCTCGCCGAAAACTGAGGGCTTTCAAACGGATGTGAATGACACTTAGTCCGCAAGATTCCGGTAATGGAATTAGCATAAATATTGACTTCGAGTTCATTATCACCCAGTGGCTACGTCAGAGACAAGAAGGGAAGCTCGTCCAGTGCGACCACCCATTAAGAGCCAGGATTTTGCTACCAGTTAATAAAATCAATAAGCACAAACAGTCAGACAGTGAGTGAGAAAGGTCTTGAGGCTGGTCGAACAAAATCACTGTTTAAAGCCAAAGCCATTACAATATTTGTTTGAAACTGAATCGTTGTGCCGCAAAGGACGTGCCGAAATTCACATATTAATGAGAGCAGGTAGGTGATCTGCGAGAATTTCTGAACAATTAGAACGTAAAATAAATACCTCACATCAGTTTATGACAAAGACCAGACACGTGAAGATGCATCCGTGGAAGTGACCAGGTAACTATGTCCGGTACAACAAACAGACCAGGTTAGGCTAAGCCAGAGTTAATCGAAACTAACGACGATAGATTCGTGGATAAATTAACTCGTGCGGAATCCCAATAAAATCCTTTTTCCTACAGATCGTTTACAACCAATCACCGTAAATCTTGTGCACAAACAACGAACTAAAATAGGAGTACACGTGCACGGGGATATAAACACACCACAGAAAGAATACGCAGAACAGAGCAATCAGCGCCAATACTTTTGCAAATTTCATCCAAAGAGTCCGAAAAAGTTTAGATATTCATGGTGGAAAAATTTGAGCATTTATTTTAAATCGATATGAACTACCTTACTCAATAATACATTCAAAGCACTCATACTACTTCACTTTTTTTAAACAATCAAGTTGATATGTAATTCCAAAAGCAGTTTAATCGAATTATTGTTGATGGATAACTAATAAAACCAATTAACTAATTTCGCATAGGTCAACAATGGATTTCGTCGTTCCTAACCCGAGCAAAAAGATGAAATGCTGAGCTAGCCAACTGGGCCAGTTATTAATGAAGAAGTTATTAATTAACCAACAAATTTAAAATCGAATATTTTCCTGCTAACATCTTAGTGCTTAAGGACTATTCTGATGAGGCTTGCAAGAGCATTCTCACCATCTCGTACTGGTACGTGTCCGAGAGCTACTTGAATGTTTTCTTTAAGCCTACAAAGTGTTAGCGGCAGCAGTGTGTAAGCCATGCTCCTCAGTCGATTCCATAAGACGTTCATCGGAGTAAGATGTGATCTCGTTGTCCGCCTGATCGACTGGCCACTCCCAATCCACCGTCCAGGAAAATGTTCATCCAGTCAAAATGGAACAAGCTTTGCGAAGTAAAAACCAGTGGTTCATCCTGTTGAAAGTATGTAAGTTTGTGTTTATCTTCTGGTGATGACAAGTATTGCGGAAAAAATGCGATAACACATGCAAATAGATTGAATCGGTCACAGTGACAAGGAAGAAGTATGGCCCAATGAGGGTCGTGCACGTCGAACCATACGAGTAATTTTGGGCTGAAACGGGGATGCGTATACAATGTAACTCGCCGACTGTTTCGTGACCAGACTTGATTTGTAATTTACTGCACCATGAAGATATAATAAAGCTTCGTCCCAGAGGATACTATCTTCACACAAAGCAGACCGTGTTTTGAGTGACTCGTTAAACCAGTCACAAAAATGTTTTTTCCCTCTTCGCATTTCAATCCAATATATTGATGAAATTTAATATGGGATGCAAAATGTCTTGCGCAAGAATTATTCACAAGAAGCTGATGTTCCGGTTTCCTTGTGAAGACCTGCGGATCTGCTTGAACAAAATTCTGTGAAGCAACTTCGACTCTTTGAAATTGTGACCGGTCTGCGCATTACTGAATGACGCATATGATAAACGGAATCCGTCTCCATGACTTTGATCTTCGGTCTCCTCTTAGCGAATGGTGTAGGTCTCGTGCTCAGGATGCAACCCTTCCAGCTCATCGTACGTGATTGACGAACTGCAGCTGGACACACTTAATAGGACCAATTTAGTTTTGTTATTCAACGTTAGATCCATAACAGAGATTGCCTGAAAATGAAATGACCGATCTGAGTGTCGTCGAAAACCGTGAGCAGATGAACATTATTTGAACTTTACCCCCTTAGCGTCTTCATCTTTACATGGACTCCGGATGCACTCAGCTCATCTTATCTTGATTGTTTGCATCCCGATTTTACTGAGAATCTAAATTCGTGGGCCCGTGAGTGGCGATGATGAGCACAGTTCAAACTAGCTCACTTAGCCGACCAAGTGAAAAGTGAGGTCATTGCGTGTGACATCCGACCAAATCTTAGATCACTCTGGCACCTCGGATTCAACCGGGCATCGGTGAGTTGGCACATGATAACGCATCTCTGTGGATCATCGAGTCGGTGTGCAGCTTGCAGACAAAGTCAGCTTCCATGCCTATTTACGCTGGGGCGAAAACGAATTTTCGTTTAAATCCGGTTTCAGGCACTTGCGGTTATTTTGGCGCACAACTGATGGTTCAATGGTTGGTGAGTCTTACCGTTCAAATACGGTCAGGGCCGGGTACGAAATCCCTGGTTCGGTTAGCCCATTATTTGTTGCTCGTCGGCGCAATCCCAAAAACTTCATGTATGACAAGCGGCTTAATCAAGTTTTGAAAGCAATGTTTTGTTCGCAACGCAGACCGCTCGTCCTTCCCACATTATTAACATCTAGAACTTGTCCCTGTACATAGGTACGCATCAAGTTCGTTTACAAATCAATTGGGAAAGGTTACAATCCGATCAGGCGAACTGAAATTGCACTAACTTATTCCCGTGAGTGGGCAAACTATCTTCTTCATCAGTACGGTGAGCCACAACGAAAAGATAGCTGCGACCAACATACTCGACATAGGCATACAAAAATGGATTGCGGGTATGAAGTCCACTGTACTCAATTCTTTCCCCTCTGTTTTCGTTTTACCACAACAGTTTTAGGCTCAGTGATTGTTAATCAAATGCATCTATCTAATTCACCAATTTTATTCACTCGTTGTTCACATCAACCCTTTGGTGAATGATCCTACTAGTTTAAATGGAAACCACTCCATTGATCTGGTAACTAGAACTATAGATACTCTTTTATCTTTGCATCTTTGTAACTGTGTTTGATTGTGATCGACCGATCAACTATACTATGCCCAAAATGTTTTATAAAGTGAGCTTAGGTTAGATTGATGTAGGTTGACATCGTTGCGTTCTATGGTTCGCCTGCAAGCTGTCTAACATTTAGGATTTATTCATGAGTAACCGTACTTCGACGCAGACCAAACTTTCAGTTTTCCGGGATCCTTGAAAGCTTGACTAAATTTCCAGCTGTGATAGAAAAAAAACATTTGTATTTCAAAACACTAAGATATAGCTATACGTAGGGACTTCTGTTCTCTCTCTGTCACCATGGGTGAACAGAAAAACCAACTTGCATTTCGCAGAAAAATTTCTGCCTTCTGAGGCCGAGTTCCTAAATGTCCGTTGTTATATGAACACTGCAACACGCTCATTCTGTTGTGCAATAAGCAGCACTCACGGTACTACAGATATTCGTTTTAAGAGTAATTGAGCAGTTAGATTTCGGGACAACCAAGTTCAGACTGTACTTTGTAGTGGGTGCTTCAGACCATAATATGCCAGATTGAAATTCCAGTTGTGCTACTGTGTACTGTCAGTAGTTGATGGATGGAGATAATCAGTTAGGATTGTGAAATAGGTTGAATTCGCCTTTGATGTGAAGATGCGTGCTGATACTATCGCTCGTCGCTTCTCGTATGCACTGGTTACAATGTGGCTGCAAGTTAGAAAGTCTAGCGGATAAGAAACCATTTTAGCGAAAAAATAACGATTAGGGGTTGCCAATTTTCCAATGGCATCGTCCTAAAAACCCAGTTCATATGTACCGTTTGAAATTGGATCATTCTGATAGTTGATGACTGTTCATAAACTGGATATCCCTTTTCTTGTATAGTACTCACTACGTGCAATGTAGTACTTATATGTAACATTGAATTGCACAAATATAAGAATTTGATCCGCATTCTGACTATGGCTGTTCTGATTTAATTCTTCGCGCGCGTGGCTATTTCTATCAATCCAATTATGGAATTAGGAAAACCACGATCTCCCGAAACTAATGGATTCGCTCCACAGTATTTCCGTGGCTTTGCTAATGAATCCAGTGTGGCTATTACACAACAATTAATTTCATAGAAAATTCGGATCTTTTGCCATTGAAATTGTCCTCGACGATGACCTTTGCTCAGTCTACATCGCTGACTAGATGACGTGTGTCCGTGAAAGGGACTGGGACACCCAGCCGATTCATCTATCGCTCTAAAAGAAAGTGGGCCATTTGTTGTGTTGTTTATGTGGCATCTCACATGTAACCCCGTGTCCGGGAGATTATTTCTCTAGCGATAGCAAACGACGAAACGTAAAAACCGTGGAATATCTCATAGATCGACGCCTGTACACAACGGTGTAATTCGATGAACGCGAAAAAGCGTGTGATATCGGGTTTGCGCAAGGGTCTATAGCAAAATTCAAGCAGGACAAACAACTTTACTGGATCTTTCGAGGCTAATTGTTCAATTCCACCAAGTAATATCAAAACTCCGGTCCATTGAGCGGGATCAAGCATAAGTACCCAAAGAGAGTTAAACACGCTTAGATCAGCTGCTCACTGTCGACACAGTTGCTCACATTATTACCAGCTAATGATGAGTACTTTTGCATGATGAATAAAATCAAATATCGCGTAAATTGCGCACCCGAAATTAACCCTTACTCTCGCAGATTTTACAAGATCGGAAACGCTGTCCTCGAGTTGGTAAAGTTTCTTAACTACAAACTCAAATCAATTCTGGCTAGTTCTCGGTAAGCTGTCGTGTTACTCTCGATTTACACTATATTTTGCTGAATCTCCCGCTGTTTGTTTGATTCTACTTCTTTTACATCGTTTTGTAGTTTGCAAGTCATGAAAATGTACTGCAAGATATATTAGTTAAGGTCTATTCGGACGTTATTTTGGAGCCATGGTCATTGCAAACTCATCATCCATAATTTCAAACAGGAACAAATGGTATCTAAGGGGAGTGCAGTGGAGTAGTCATGTATTTCAACAAGGTTCATCAAAGCAGAAAGCAGCTACTTATAAACGCAGAGTGAGATGTTAGCATCTGGAATATGCTTCACAGATTCAACTGAGCTTATTCACAATCCAACGGCATCTTTGTCCAAGTAATCACTTATGGAAGCATAACTTCGTAATATCAGACACTTCTTATGGATACGATGCCGTTTAACGGAGTGTCGAACTCGCTGATCTTTATTCCAGAACGCTCAGCACTCAACGGTTTGGTTTGGACAACAAACAGTTGGGTGAACATGGTGTGTGACAAACAAATTTTATCCCCATATTGTCTATCGCCTTACCAAGGTGGATGAACGGCCAAATCACTATCATCATCATCATTCAGCGTCAAACAGTAAGGCAAGCCTCACTGACCGCTGCCTTTCCCCAGAGTTACACGTTTATATAAAAAGAGTGAATATGCAAGGGGAACAGGGAGTGGACCCAAACAGGCGGGAACAGATAAGATGCTGCAGCAGCCAACACACGAAACACAGTCTAACTGTACAAGCGCACGTATTTTCAATCATTCTGATTCGATAGAAAATGACAACACGGTCGCCACTGTTCACGGTTCACTGACATATCTTTCAGTGTCGCCAGCCAGCAAGTCGACGAGTCATTCCGACCCTAACCACGAAGACGATAGATACTTACTTTACCTAACTTCGAAGTACATTTTCTCATTCCTCGTAGCCGCGTCATCTACTGGCCTTCACATGGCTTCTTTCATTCATTAGGAGGAACACAAAATAAGGCACGATATGGTCCAGTCTTTCGTATCTACCATGGATGAGCTCTCCAGTCCTATCGCACACGACTTCACTAACCGAAGTTCGCTGGTGTCGCCCACCGCTGTCGCGTATAAGCTTAAACACTCTTTGACTGTTACCTGATTCACTCGCCACTTCCATCTCTTCGGCTACCTTAACCCACCAGTTTTCGTGGTCATTCCTAAGGCTTATGGTCAACTGACGCTGCAACTGCCGACGCATCTTATTCACTTCCTTGCAGTTAGGCAGCTCGCATTTTGCTCCATTAGACTTAGCGGTGCTTGTGAGATCCAGTGTTTTGATGAATGCTAGGTCGGGGACCGCAGGCGAAATCTGCTGCCAAATGCGTAGCCTGCTTAATTTGATCCCAATGCTCGTCTACATTGCTGCTCGTCGAAGTTCTTAGTTCCTCGGATAGTTCCTGTTCGTAGCTGTTGCGAACAGCCGAATCAGACGAACGTTCGACAGCCAATCGGGTTTGTGGCCTGCGTCGATGGCCATTCAGCTGCAGCAGAAATCGCATTAATACTAACGCATGGTCCGATTCGACGTACGTGGTCCAGTATGATCTACAGTTCTGGACC
>LUCM01007437.1:151824-165911 GCA_008360955.1 Fasciolopsis buskii
CAACGGTAGCTTACTGCAATATGGTCAATCTGGCTCAAAATACCTGTCGAGTTAAAGCGCCATGTCGCAGTGCGACGCGAACTGTGTCGGAAATTCGTACTAGATAGGAATAAATGATTATCTGCACAGAATTAGAGAAGCCTTTCCCCGTTGTCTGTTCGCTGTGCAGGAAAGGCGCATCGCCCGCCTACACAGGACTCCGATGCACTAAGTTTTCCAACTTGTGCATTAAAGTCACCTGCTACCACTACAATGTCAGAGCGTTTGCTCTTCCGAACAAGACTGACGAGGTTATCGTAAAATTCGTCTTTCTCCATGTCAGTGCTGCAGTCTGTTGGAGCGTATGCTGAGATAACAAATAAACTGCGCTTAACACTACTATCCTTTCGGACGCCAACTGATCCCTGCAGTCTCATGGCACACAAGCGACTGTTGACTGGGATCCAGTCTAGAAGGGCTGCTTCAGCCTTCTCACTCAAGACTATTCCTACACCACGTTGACCCACAGCTTGAGCTGCTTCGTCTCCTGAAGTGCGAAGAAAATATCTTGACGAGACGTTTGGCGCAGTTAGCTGAATTACTTTTTTCGAATCCTGAATTCGTGTTTCACTCACACAGCAGACATCAATCGAAAGTGAGTCCACTGTCAAAGCCAAACATGTCTGTTGGCCAGCCTGCATTAAAGTATGCACATTGGAAGAACCGAGATTCAGAGGCTGACGAGGCTTGAGAAAATGTGAGCTAACAAACTGAAAACCACCTACTACACTACTCGAAAATAAATTGTTGCGAGTATCGGGCGTGTTATCAATGGAGATACTACGGGTAGGCAGAAGGGGCAAACAGATCGGGTTAGAGACAGAAGAGACAGATTGAATAAAAGAGAGGGAACTTTGAGCAGTAACATACTTATTACTACCCACTCCAACTGCTGTCGGTGCAATGGACAACACGGTCCTGATTATCCTGCGCGACGACCGATGCAGTATGGAATTATTTGTAGGCGTGTAACTCATGGGGAATAATGGACGGGTACTGCTAGGGAGTCCAACCGCTAAGCAGAAGAACGATTAGGGTTCTCAACCAAAGCCTTTGGTTCTGACAAGAACCTGACCGCAAGGCAGCGGGGAATAGCTGAGTGGGCGCCCATCTACTTGGATCAATTATTCTTCCACTCGTTTTTTCGACTGAGCTGCTAACTCAGATCAACCCCCAACTTGGAGGACCAGGAGACTACTTCGTCAGGCCTCTACCCATTGGCTTTCCAGGCATGGTTGGATCTTCGGCTTGAGATAAGCCATCCTGTATAGCTCGTTGGATCATGGAGGCATGCACGCCGTCAAGGTGCAGTCTCGTTGTGACGTCCAAAAAGAAACGACGGTCTCCCGCAGTGTATACTGGTCGCAACTTGGTGAATTACTCTCTTATAATGACCATCTCGTGCTTCTTACACCATTGTTGAGATCTGCTTAGTTGCAAGTTTCGCGTTCCGGTGTTGATGGCGAAGCCCATGCGGACTGTTTGCACAAAAGAAACTTGTACGCCTCGAGATGGTTCGATTAGCCAGTCACAAAGAAGTCAGACAGTGCATACAAGGAAACTAATGGTCTCTTTTTAGGCAATTATCGCAGTCAAGGCTTCTTGTGCTGGCCACGTCTTTTGACTAACAATCCTATGAGTCATCTGTCCGAAGTAAACTGCAGGTGCTCTAAAATCGAAAAAACACCCCAGCGGCTTCAATCGGTCGTGTCAGTCTCAGTTCGAACCCCTCGCGGTTTAACCAAGCAACGGCGACCAAATGGTCTTCATCCAGTCAACGGTAATGTTATTTGCTTTTCATAATCAACAAATATATATATATATATATATATATATAGGTATATTCCAAGCCAAATGGCACTGGATAGCATTCACCAGATTATGGAGAAGGACGCCAACTTATGAGACGGAACGGAGATGTCTACGGATGATATAGTGAAGTTGATACAACTGTGCATGGAAACATACCTACAATTCAATGGGACAGTATATTAACAAATGAGAGAAACGCCCATGGGATCACCACTACCAGGCCTGTTACCTGACGCAACCATGAAACATTTCGAGACAAACCGCCCGCGCTTATGGATCCGATATGTTGACGATACGTTTGTTGTGTTAGAAAAAACAAATGGACCAATTTCACCAACACCCAAACACGATGGTGCCCAGCATAATATTCACCAAGGAGGAGGAAAAAGACTCGGCTCTACTGTTTCTCGACGTACTAATTATGAGGCAACCAAACAAGAGCAGAGACAACCGCCTAAAAAAAGCCGCCGATGACGGACCGCATACTCAATTTCAAGAGCAGCCATCCAACCTGCCACAAAGAGCTGCGTGCGTACCCTGTTCCATCGAGCCGACACACTGCAGTACACAGCACCTACGGAAACAGGAACAATCTAGGTTGTTCAAGTTACTTGCGGCCAATGGATACCCAAAATCTTTCATCAACGCCTGTATTCGCAGAAAACAGAGGGAAAATACCAAGAGGACTAAATCGGTCGTGGCACTTCCATACATACCGGGAGTATCCGAAGCAGTCGAACGCATCCTACGTTCACTAGATATCACAATCGCCCACAAACCGACCGGCATCCTGAGATCTAATCTATTCAACGGAAAAGATCGCATCAACCAGCACGACCAATCCGGGGTAGTTTATGCCATTCCGTGCTTCGGATGTGCACGAACATAGCTTATCCCTACGTCGCGCTGACCCAGACTCGCAGATATGGAACCACTGTGCACAAACGGGTCATGAGGTCAACTTCAACAACGCAAAGGCAGTCGGCCGAGCAAAGAGAAAGGGGGAGCGACTGATTCTCGAAGCCATCCACTCGAATAACTCGTTCAATCGGCATGTCGAAATTGATAAACATTACATCTACCAACAACGCTGTGGTGTTAACGGTATATCATTCACAATTAAAAATAACGTCATCTTAACAAGATCCATGATGCAAAATAGAGAGACAAACAGACGGACAGTGCACCAAAACGAACGGAACTAGCGATCCCGCTCTATTACTCATTCACACTTGACGAGTCCTAGTTTGATGCAAAGATCTTATCCAGTGAATGAATGAAGATTACAATATCGAATAGTAATTTTGCGAGAACATCCGTAAAATCTTTCGCTGTTATACGTAGAGAGCATGTTGTCGCCACTTGTTCACATCCACTTGGCATCCACAATCTAACGGACTTTTTGAGAATTTTACTGATGCTCTTGCAAAATTGCTGTTCGATATTATAATCCTCAGTCACCCCCACTGGATAAGATCTTTGCCTTGATAATCTAATACAGCTGCGGGGAGAAGTTCGCCTGGGATGTCCAAACATCGGCAATTCCCAACTAATTCTGCATGCATATTTAGTGGTAATCTGACACGCTTAAGAAGCAATGACTTGTCACCGTCGAAGGATATCGTCATCTCAAACAGTGAAAGCCGTACGGCCATGATTTTCAATATGGACGATTCTTTCGTCACAGAAGACGGTAAGTACAATTGCGCAGGGAAAGCTAGTCGGATGAAAACGTTACTGCCAATCTCTGTAGCACAGACCCAGTTGCGGCACCAGAAAGTCTCACTGCCAAATATGCGAGAACCTGTGCAATGCCAAGAAAATGGTACAAACATCCTGAGCCAAACTAGGCGTGCAGTGGATGATGCTTACGAACAGGTAACATTTTATCATGAAGCAAACAAAAAATTGTGCAAGTAGATTATTCATATATATTTTCTATATCACAGTTCGTGATTTCAGTTTATTGCGTTCAGCTCGGAATTCCGCTCGTAATTACTCTAACGATATTGCGCTGAGAAAGCCGGGAGAAAAAATTACACAAACGCGTGAAAACATGAACGTATTGAATGGGGCATGTCCAACAGCCATTAAGATCCATTACACGGGGAGAGGTAACCGGCAGCCATGACCCTGAAGTGGTAACGGGCCGGGCGACAGCGAGGTGCCACTTACCACCAGACTGACCAGATCTCTCGCCCACTTGGGATGAAATGCACCTAATTCACCTGACCACCGTCGACCAACTGTCATGCATCCCAATTTTTTCTACAAACTTATCTACACAAGTCAATCAGTGAACATCCGTTGCGATTCTTACTACTGAACATCTTTGACTGACAAGGCGATTGAGAATGTAATATTTTTCTTGTATTTTTACTAGAAAAAAGTGCTGACAACAAATTCTGAATTTAAAGACTGGATTAGAAAGATTAAAAAAACAACGCAAGCAAAATCTAGCCACGAAAGCGACTGTGATTGAGGGACCTGAGGAATATATACATATTGGTAATGGTTACAGTTTGCAGAGGCGTTTTACTTTTTGCATACGGACTTGTAAATCCTTTATGACCGGCTGTTTGTTGCACACTTTTTCTGCCTCGCTGTATTGGATTCTTGCTTTGGTCAGATCTCCAGACATGGCCTCGATGAGGGCTGACTGTAAAAGTAACTGACATCGGAACTCCTCTTTTTCTCCAGTCCCTTGCGTCGAGCCAGAATTGCCTGGAAGACCCAAATCAGATTGATTATACCGAACGAGAAGGCGGTTTAACGCAGAACGTGCTTCGTCCAACTGATGCAGATCTGTAAGAATAGTGACCACATCCAATTCAAGATGGATACAATTGGGATGCGTAGCTGAAAAGAGTTCGTTGGCCAGTGACAGTGCTTTGCGGGCGTACTCTAGCGCACTGGTCAATTCATTATGCGTGTAAAGAAACCTGTAGGAAACAGAGACCGTGGTCAAGGGTAGGGTAGGAATAGAAGCAGATTGAGATTATGTGGTTTACACGATTTAGACCGCTATTCACGCACCAATGAAAAATTGCTCGACAAAATGCCGCTCTTATTAGTCATGACAACCGATTCATACGTTGGCGTTTGTATAAGGTCCTTAGCCGGGTGACAGCGCAGCTCCTTGACAAAAGGGGATCTGAGTCCCAGTGACTAGATGTTAAACAATCAAAATTGACGGCGCAGTGAACTGGAAAGGGACAAACGGTCGTCATCAGTAATCCAGGAGCAATAACTTCGAAAGATACCATGCTTATTTTGTTCAGGCAATCCGGGTTCACAGGGGGTACCACAAAAATAATCTATAAGTAGACAGGAGAAGCGATCACGTGCTCAGAATTCGGAGGTTCGGTTTACTGCTATCAAAGAGATTACACCAAGATTGAAAGAGAATGTGAATAAATGGTAACAACTGTGCTAATTAATAACACAAACTGGACAAGTGTCGCATCAAATACCTGAAAATATGAGTATAAAGGTGGACCATAAAGAACAGGCGTGCGCGTTTTACGACCCAATTGTCTACGCGGTTTGAACAGTTACCGCCGAATCGATTAAACGTCAGTTTGAAAATGTCACAAAAAGGTCAGATGCTAGCGGGTGTCATCGCAATTTGGTTGCATCTTGTAAAGGAAACGGATGAAACCCGGTGGAAAAGGATTTAGACAGCAGCCAGTAAGGCTGCTTGGAAAAGACTAGGAGGGATTGCAAAACAACTCCAGATGCCGTGGGTTGAACCGCGCGGTGGATTGTAAAAATCAATGGGTGAGAACAACTGAAAAAATAAAGACTGCATCAGGAACTGATAAACTCAGCAAAATCTTCCAGCTCATTCTTTAAGCTTTAGGCCCGAGTTCCTTCTACGTGATGGTAAATCGAAAGATGAGGAGGACGTGTCAGCCAGTTTCTTAATCGAACCGTTAATTACGCTATAGACTTCCCATGTTCAGTGCGACCCTAGCCATACGATACCAACTGTAACCCGCCTAGTAATTCACCAAGTGCCGAGATGATCGACCAACTGAAGAACAGGAAAGCCACCAGAGAGAATAGCATTCCGCCAGAAGTTTACAAAACATACTTATCACCACTGACCGGTAGGCTTTAGGAGCTATTCCGCTTATTACGGGAACGA
The DNA here is from genome assembly GCA_008360955.1 of Fasciolopsis buskii. Lineage (NCBI taxonomy): Eukaryota > Metazoa > Platyhelminthes > Trematoda > Plagiorchiida > Fasciolidae > Fasciolopsis > Fasciolopsis buskii. The sequence goes on from LUCM01007437.1 coordinate 157,826, forward strand.
GATACATGTCCAAACGATTGCGTTACGTGCATTCTACTACTATTCCTAAGCCGATAAAACAATTTAGGGGAACCACAGAGTTTCGGCGTGTTGTCTCTTAGTTGTTTCGCAGGTGCGCGTGAGAGCTGCGCACCATAAGCTATATTGCCAAATATTCAGGCTGTGGTGCACTGGAACTCCATCGTAGATTTCAACAGGCAACTGAATTTTGGTTTATTGATTTTCACACTGATTGATGCATTGCGACCAGAAGTTTGCGAACGATAGTGTTGTTCTCGATAATTCTTCAGTCTACATGCAGCCGATTCTTCATCGAATCAACTTTAATGGAGCGAAAGCCGGCCTCAAAATCAAAAACGATAAGTTGACTTGTTCAATTTTCCCAAATCCGGTTGTCCAGCAGTTGCTCCTCAACGGTTGCCCAGCCGTTTAGGATTATCCGAATACTGGTGCCCACGGCAATTCCTTCGGAAAAAACAGCGAAAAACGTCAACAGACGAAAGAAAAGGGCAACACTGCAATATTGGACAACTATTTATTTCCTCCAACATCTGTTGCGATGCTCCGGACATATGCTGAGGTGCCCTAACGAGGAATCCTCTCGAAAAAATCTGTTTCGAATGACCCCAACTCCTTGGAGGCCAGCTGGAAGCAAGAATCAGCGCTGCTGAGGATTTGGAACGCTTAGGTCTACGACCGATCTACGGCCATCGTTGCTGCAAGCAAAACTGGTGCACGGATTTGGCCTCCAATGCCGGCGGTTGATTCTCGACGATCCACAATATCCACGGAGCCGACCATTCCTCTAGTAGGAAAGTAAAGTTTCATCCGCGTTGCAGCTATTACGACTAAAGTAATCAATTTCATCTCAGCAAACAACTTTATTTGTTTGAGTATACCAGTAACTTCAAAAAACCAACAGGAGTTCAAAAATCGCGTCGTGAACCGCAACAGGTAAACATCTGCTTTACGAATCGCCCCCGTGCGGCCAGATCGCTTGAACATAGCGCGCATACAAGAGCCAGTTATAACTTGATTGGGATACATGTTTCCCATGAAAAGTATGTCAAGCAATATCGACTGTTCGATGTTACATGATGGAGGATTCGCAAATTCTGTACTGGGCTCGGCTTCTGACATTCGATTTGGTGCTTAGTGTGTCAGTGTTATCGAGCATGGAAATCGCGATTCGGGGAAACCATGCTTCGCTGCTATAATTTGCTGAATATTGTTGTCACTACTGTAACATATCGGCACATGGGATGACCATGATAATCAGTAACAAGACTGTCGTTCTTACAAACTGTTGAACGGCTGTAGACGTCTTCTGTGCACTTGTGAAGGGCACGAGTGTTTTACGACTCGCTGCATCGACAAGATCTATTTAACCGTGCACGACTCAATAAAAGATGGAATGTAAGATTTGGTGTGTCTACGAGATGGAAAGAGAAATAAAACAAATAAATATCTGAAATTAAAAACCGCTCACCAACGAAGAACAAAACATTACCACCAAGAGAAATGAACTTGTGCGGAATAAGAGCATCTAAATGGGGCTATCTTACTGCGAAAAATAGTTGTAACTCATTCCCAAAAGGGCTTTTTCATTAGCTAATTGCTCTGGATCAGCTATTGAGTCACTGGCCAACTTGCGTTCTTGTGTGCCGATACAGTACCGGAAACCGATCGCACATTCTTCCAAACGACCTAGACGTTCATAGATCAGCGCAAGTTTAAGGGACAATTCCACAACCACTGCATCCGTGATATCCAAACCGGAGCGGACACAATCGTGCACTGTCTGTTTGATCAGAGCCTCTGCTTCCGAATAATTGCCTAAGATGAGATTTACACTGGCCAACTCGGAGCAAACACGACCTCGTTGTTCTGTGTACAAGGACTCGTCGATCCGGTGCGATCGATAGGATTCAGCCAGATGGTAGAGCAATCGGTGCAACTCCTGATCCGCATCCACAAATTCACCGCGTACGATATGCCACAAGGACTGTGCAAACAGTTTTTTGGTGATCAAAAGTGAGTCGTCCTGTTGGTCTTTGGATGGTGTTGCAAGAAACGGCCAGCTAGCCACGAGCCCAAAGCCAACAGCTCGGTATCTGTGACCGCCATCCAATGGTGTATGGGAGAAAGTGTAGAGAAAAAGAGTCTTAAACCCTGCACTATTTCCACATTTAAAAACAAATCCCGACTAAGTTTTTACGGTTCAGAATCTTCGTTGTCTCAAGTAGACTGCACAAGAGAAAAAGGAATTAGCGGTTAGTCGTTACGAAAACGGAACACAACGATGTCAGTGTGTTCCTGTGATGTGGTTAGATTATTTCTATTGCGCGCACACACACATTGGTTCATGTTTGATCAAGCCATCCACCGTAATTCAGTTCATCCCGGTCCTATTGATTTTTAGGCCTGCTCTGACTGATGTCATACAGGCATGAACATTGATCACATGAACACGATCAATCATCTGGAAGTAGACGTCAAGCTGATGAATTCCTTCCTCTCCGACGGTCATATGCAACATTCTTTGCAGGCCTCCGTTCGGTCGTCTACACAAGTTTTGCTTATCGGTTAGAATGTGGGCATTTGAGAGTCGCTACTGCAAACGTGAACAATCCAAAATTCAACTAAGAACCGAGGTCGCCCTCGTTCCTACATATCTCTACGTGAAATAAAAAGAGGTACTCACAGTCATTCGGACGCAAAAAGCACCGTAAAAACAGCTTGAATGATGAATTATTCAGCACGGTAATTCATAGGGGTATCACCAATTCAGAGAAATTACTTCAATTAATTTTCTAGATGAACAGTCCCATAAATAGAAGCACAAAGAAAGATACAACTGCAAATCATACACACGAAGAATGAAATGGATGGCATAGTAACGATGGCTCATGATCAATTTGCTGTGGGTTTTCAAGCCCTCGCTTGGCGGGCCCATCTTGCGCGTGGCCACCATGAGCTGACCTATGTCGACTTTATCTCAAAGTAGAACGTTTACCAGGGAACCGATACTCGAAAATGAAGTTTATCCACGAACGTGGACAGGAACCATTCAAACTAGCGCAGAGTAATCAGAACATGAATAGTTGACAAACTGACAACCGATCTCATCACAGAAGAAATGCTGCCAGACTGGATCTAATCTCAGTCCTGGGTACTGTAAACGAATGTTTTCAGGGACGTTAATCTCGCACAAGTGACATGGACTAAATAATCTTAGTTTGACAATTTGCTACGCGTGATGTTCCTTTTTGTGCAACATTTCGATTACCTGTGATATAACTACCTAGATAACATAAGCTATCCATCACTTCTACCTATTCGCCATAAGAAAATAATGTGCTCTGAAGTACGGTATCTCTTACAGGTCATAACATTGATGACCAAGCAGGATACTTACCCCACACAATAGCGGAGGGTGGCATTGTAGTGGTCTGGATATAAGTACTATACTGTCAAGAAAACTTGGGAACAATGACCTTGAGACTTAGGAGGGAACGGGAGAACTATATGAGATTAGGATAGATATGGCATAGTAATGGGTAAAGAGGGGAGGATTCACGCTCAATAGAATGGTGTCATCAGCTGGAGATTCTGATTGTCGGGGAAAATCAAACTTCATAATTTGATAGATCAGACAAGCATTCCGTGGAACGTTTCGGATGAAAAAGTAAGGTTGCAGAACAGCACCATTACCTTCAACTAAAATTGGGAAATGATAGCAACAAGATAACTGTTTGAACTGTAAAGCACACTCAACGCATGAGTCATCAGGCAAGCTTTGCAAAGTAATGAGATGAACAAATTAGAAACCCGATTTAACAATTTGGAAAACGAAGATTATCGGTTTTTGGAAATCGGGATGGTATTTTGATCGCTATCAGAAAGATCTGGTCGATCTACCCAATAATGACAAAATCAAGCATGGCTGTTATGCATGCAATTTTCATGCCATTAACCAGATGCGCAATGAGCGAGACACTAACAGCCTCGGTAGTTAGTGCAACTGACATGATGGATTAAAACTTAATATGGAAAGATTATCATGAAATCTGGCACGTGGTCAACGCAACAAGTACGGGGAACTGTCAGTCGATTTTGTTTAAATAAATTGTTGCGATCGGCAAGACCAGTTCAGTTTGCAATCGCTCATCTGGCACGGATGCGCTCGGGTTGTGGTTGCTACCCCATAGCATTGTCTATTCAAGAACGAGAGATAAACAAACATAAGGTAATAAAGTTAAGGAAGTGCCTGGTGAAGGAAAGCACTTAAATACAAGAGCATTAATGTCTGCGGCGCTAAGTGACACTGAACATTGTTTTCTAGTCTACTTTTGTAACATTTCTCGGATTCCACCCTGACATATTCGGTTCAGTACATCGGTTAGCATTCTCAGACCTTTCGCCATGTCACGGATTGGTCACTATGACTCACCTCTCAAAAATGGCCTACATCGAAGGACAACGCATGCTGATAAAGTTTACATGTGAAAACCATTTCAAAATAAACGTGCTCAGCGTCCAGCCTAGTGAATGAATTTTAGGACCTAGTGTTCTCGGAATTAGAGGACTGTGATTAAGACTCAAATTTAAAAGTTGGTCCTCATTAATGTGTTGTTTCTAGTAAACTTAAAATCGAGACAGAAAGGCGTATCAGAGGCCCACTTGTTGCACCAGCCGATCGAGCAAACAATGAACAGGTGCTCCTGGTAAATAAACTTTCGTCATAAAAATCGACATCGGCTTACCTAGAAACTTTCTTCGCTTTCGTAGCGTTGAATTCAGATCGGTCACATTCTCAATGGTCACTAAGGTCATGAGTAGGTCGAAGAATAAATAGAAAAGCGGGGATGCACGACCAAATCCTTAGACAATCTGTACTTTTATATACGCTTAGATTATTAAGGGAATATGATGCAAGTGGCTTTCCTCAAATTTCTCAAATAACGGAACAAGCACCAAGCCAAGGGCTCCGACACAAGCGGAAATACAGGCTGATACTATTCTGGCCAAAAATGATGGTAAACCTAATTAGGGTTGTAACAGGCACGTTGAACGTCCTCGTCTTCATTCTGAATGTGTAAGTGTTGCATATTACTGGTCAGACTCGTGAGGTTGGGCTAATCAGCAGTCTCCTCTCTTTTGGATAATGAAAATCAAGAGGCTTGCAATTTCCTCCGGAGTAGAGCTAAACGCAAGCGTTCCGGTGATGATTACATTGGAAAGGCATTTACAGCCTCACGTGATGCAGCGTTAGCCATAAATGCCAAGTGTAACAATTCGGGCGCGACCAGAACTCACTGCATCACCGTCCGTAACGTCATCTGCGATACTGCAATCACGGCCAAGGGCCACAGCCGATATACTAATGATCGCCAATTTTAGAAAATGTGAGTGTCATCAAAACCTGAATATCTGGCTTTCAGTGCAAAATAAATCGTCGGTGAAAAAATTTCCTCCCACAATGGCTTTACCATGTTACACTGATAACATTTAAGCCCGAATCAGCACCTGTTATTAAACATCTCCATAAAACAAGAACAGAGAACTGATACCGATGACCGGTAAACTGGAGCTCATAGTGAATTGCGGAGTAATTTACAGTCGCCAGGTATACGAACAAACAATAAGGAGACGTGCCTAGAGGCACATTGGCGTAGACAGCCAGTTAAGCCTCGGAAACGCGACCACATTTTGGGGCCGCGAATAATCCGGCTACCAAGCAGACATTGAGCGCGAAAAGCTGGAAACAAGAACAGATCAAAAGTAATAATAGCAAACTTCAAAAAATCTTGAGCACGGAAAAGACAATTAAACAGATAATCAATGTAGACTCCCGGGAAGAACAACGGTGTTGCCAATGCCAAAATCGAACTAGGCTATTAAAACTGGGAATATGGTTAGATAAGTAACAGTCATGTGATCTGTTACGGGACAAAACTGGAGCTGAGAGTATAAATGGGCGTGTACCTTTGCGTACTACAAAGAAATCACTACAGTGGATGAATCACGTTTATTCAAAGTTAATTTGTTCGAGATAAGTCATCAGTACAAAATTCTCAAAATCGGTGGGCATTGGGGTTTTTCTGGCAGTAAACTTAAAGTTCATGCTTTCTTCTTTCACTCCAGATAGGCTAACTACTGTAAAATACGGCTAGCTCCCAATGACTCATGTCTTTCTCCCAGAGTTACATGTCGTAGAAAGAGTGAACATTCGAGGCGGATAGGCAGTGGATTGATAGGAGCAGGGAAAGAAAACAACGTCTTGTGGCCAGAAAACGGGATACAGTCTAACTTTACAAATACAATTAATCATTTTGATTCGACAGAAAATGACAACGCAATCTCCACGGTTCGCCGCCACTTCCTTTAGTGTTCTTAGTCAACCGCCTGACGGATCTTACGGATCCCAATCAGGAAGAGGTGAAGTAACTCATTTATTTAAATCGGCTGCACATTTCCTCATCACAGACTGAACGTCATCTGCTGATCTTCACGTGGCTCCTATCATTCCGTGGACCGAATGAAAAAAACGGACAAGGTATGGTAGACGACTGTTCGCCATACATAAAACTTTACCTAACCAACAAAGTTTACTAAGTTTCATAAGCTTAAATGGAATGGTTTCAGAACAGGCACTTAATACTAGATTCCTAACCATCCAATCAAGAATCAGAGAAACTGACGTAATCAACAGGAAAATCCGTGGATGGATGTGAAAACTATCAGCTGAATCTAGAAACCAAGAGATATGGTTTGTTTCTCTTACATCTACCGAATCTTACTGACCAAATCAATTCATAACAGTTAGTTTTCTAATGAGATGCAGTTTGAAATCAGGACGAACATCATCTACGCATCATCCCACGCCGAAATTGACCAAAAGCGCCTGTCATTAATGAAATACGGGACACAAACCTTCAAGTGCCCCAATACTGGAAACACCGAGCGAGTTAAATGGAAAGCGAGTGTGAATAGGTTCGTTGATGACGACTTTTGTCTAAAAACAGGTCCATCCGAGAGTCTAGACATTCAGTTTGATTACCTCAAGATTGCCTGCATACACGAGTTAAAAGTGACACGGTTAAAGCATTCATCCACATTTACTAACCACCGCCTTGGCATATGAATGTGTTCTGAACGGTAACTTTTATTTCACGGGAACGACAAGCCCTTGCAAACAGTCAAAAAAGGAAACTACCATACTGAGTGCATATTTCCCAAGAAATCCTTTCAGTACCCACATGGTGCATAAGTGTAATTAGGGAAAAGGGTACGATCCATAGACCCTAGGGCCTACTATGTGATAAGAGGAACGGAAGCCATGACTCAGAAAAACATGAGTAAGACGTAAGATCTCAGTAGATCAGGCAAGCTAACGGGTCGAATAACAGCGGATCCCATCTGTCACAACGAGACTACACCTTGACGTGGTGTGACGGCTTGCGTGCCTCCATGATCAAACGACCTATACAGGATGGCTTATCTCAAACCGAAAATCCACTCATGCCTGGAAGATCAATGGGTAGAGGCCTGACGAAGTAGTCACCTGGTCCTCAGGATTCCAGCATCGTAATTCAACTTACTGCGCCAAACGTCTCGTCAAGATATTTTCTTCGCACTTCAGGAGACGAAGCAGTTCAAGCTGTGGGTCAACGTGGTGTAGGAATAGTCTTGAGTGAGAAGGCTGAAGCAGCCCTTCTAGACTGGATCCCAGTCAACAGTCGCTTGTGTGCCATGAGACTGCGGGGATCAGTTGGCGTCCGAAAGGATAGTAGTGTTAAGCGCAGTTTATTTGTTATCTCAGCATACGCTCCAACAGACTGCAGCACTGACATGGAGAAAGACGAATTTTACGATAACCTCGTCAGTCTTGTTCGGAAGAGCAAACGCTCTGACATTGTAGTGGTAGCAGGTGACTTTAATGCACAAGTTGGAAAACTTAGTGCATCGGAGTCCTGTTTAGGTGGGCGATGCGCCTTTCCTGCACAGCGAACAGACAACGGGGAAAGGCTTCTCTAATTCTGTGCAGATAATCATTTATCCCTATCTAGTACGAATTTCCGAC
>LUCM01007437.1:165983-180752 GCA_008360955.1 Fasciolopsis buskii
AGCTACCGTTGGCGCGGTTCTGTCCAGAACTGTAGATCATACTGGACCACGTACGTCGAATCGGACCATGCGTTAGTATTAATGCGATTTCTGCTGCAGCTGAATGGCCATCGACGCAGGCCACAAACCCGATTGGCTGTCGAACGTTCGTCTGATTCGGCTGTTCGCAACAGCTACGAACAGGAACTATCCGAGGGACTAAGAACTTCGACGAGCAGCAATGTAGACGAGCATTGGGATCAAATTAAGCAGGCTACGCATTTGGCAGCAGATTTCGCCTGCGGTCCCAGACCTAGCATTCATCAAAACACTGGATCTCACAAGCACCGCTAAGTCTAATGGAGCAAAAATGCGAGCTGCCTAACTGCAAGGAAGTGAATAAGATGCGTCGGCAGTTGCAGCGTCAGTTGACCATAAGCCTTAGGAATGACCACGAAAACTGGTGGGTTAAGGTAGCCGAAGAGATGGAAGTGGCGAGTGAATCAGGTAACAGTCAAAGAGTGTTTAAGCTTATACGCGACAACGGTGGGCGACACCAGCGAACTTCGGTTAGTGAAGTCGTGTGCGATAGGACTGGAGAGCTCATCCATGGTAGACACGAAAGACTGGACCGTTGGACAGAGCATTTCAAAGACCAGTTTAGCTGGCCACACGCTATCGCATTTAGTCCGACGTCTGAAGCTGTGAATCCTTGGGAGGTGTCACTTGATCTCCCAACGGAAGTAGAAGTGGAGTCGGATATTCGGCTTCTGATAAGGGGAAAAGCTGCCGGTCCCGACGACTTTCCCCCAGTTCTTTTCAAATGGGATGGAGGAGTGCTGATGAAATCACTCGCCTCTTCGCTTCGTGATATTTAGAACGAGGAGTGTATCCCGCTGTCGTAGGATGAGTCACTGAATGTACCCATCTTCAAGAAGAGCACACGGAGTGACTGCAGCAATCATCGTGAGATTAGTTTAATTCCGATTGTTACTAAGGTGTTAGCTCCGATAATGCTACGCCGTTTGACACCGATTCGCGAGAGTAATATCCGCGAACAACAGGCCGGATTTCGGCCAGGTCGAGGCTGCATCGATTAGATATTCACTCTTCGACAGATACTCGAAACGCGCCACACGCACCGTCACCCTACGATCGTATTCTTCCTCGACTTGAAGGGTGCTTTCGACTCCGTGGATCGACCGGCACTACTCAGTGCTCTTCACCGGAAGGGTATGCCAACGAAGTTTGTGAACCTGTTTCGAGCATTGTACTCGCATACCTATGGTCGCGTTAGGGTATACGGTGAACTGTCACGTTCATTCGAAACGACTAGTGGCGTTCTACAAGGGTGTCCCATCTCTCCATTCTTGTTCAAATTCGTCATGGACGAGGTGATGGAAGATGCTTTAGGAGGTTTCCGGGATGTAGGAGTGGAACTGGGAGGTGGAGGGAAACTATGCAACCTAGATTACACAGACGACGTCGTGTGCCTGTTCGAGTCTGCGGACCATGCACAATGCGCACTAGATAGACTGTCGAGATCGGTTGCTCGCTTTGGCATGTGCTTTGCATCTTCAAAGTGCAAAGTGCTGATACAGGACTGGACGAGAGCAGCGCCAAACTTGATACTGGATGGAGAGGAAATAACAATGGTGGACCGTTTCGCCTACCTTGGTAGTTGCGTGTCCAACGATGGTAGCTCGGGATTGGAGGTAAGTATGCGTATATCCAAGGCTCGAGTAGCTTACGCTGGACTGAATCACTTGTGGCGTCGGTCTGATATTTCACTGAAGTTGAAAGGCCGTGTGTGTACTGTGCTGCGGTGCATTCAGTCTTGTTGTACGGTTGCGAGACGTGGAGTATGCTTGTGGGCGATGTTCGTCAGTTGGAGGTTTTCGACAACGGATGTTTACGTAGTATGGCTAGGATTGGATGGAGTGACCGGGTGATTACAATTGAGGTTAGGGATCTGGTATCGGGTGCCACTTCTGAGAATACCTGGTTTCAGTGTATGAAACCCAGTAGACTGCGCTGATTGGGTCACGTGTTGCGTATGACAAACACTCGTCTACCATATCGTGCCTTATTTTGTGTTCCTCCCAAGGAGTGGGAGAAGCCATGTGGAAGTCAGCAGATGACATGGGAACGTGGGATGAGAAAATGCACCGCGGGCTTAGGTAAAGTAGGTTTCTCACATCTCCGTGGTTGGGGTCCGAAAAACCTACTAACTAGCTGGCTGGAGACACTGAAGGATATGTCAGTGAACCGTGAACAGTGGCGATCGTGTTGTCATTTTCTATCGAATCAGAATGATTGAAAATACGTGCGTTTGTACAGTTAGACTGTATTTCGTCTGTTGGCTGCTGCAATGTCTTATCTGTTCCCACTTGTTTGGGTCAACTCCCTGTTCCCCTTGGATATTCACTCTTTTTATATAAACATTTAACTCTGGGGAAAGGCGGCGGTCAGCGAGGCTTGCCTTGCTGTTTAACGCTGAACGACGATGATGTTGAGACATTTGATTATCCTGAACCTGATTTCTTAGTTTTTTCGGCTTACTGCAGTGTGACGTCCCTTAAACTACAATAAACCATCTTCGCGGACACCCGGATAGGTTTCAATGCTGCGATTAGAAAAAACGCCGCTGCTTACATGCTTCGCAATATGGCATTCCATCTAGTCAAAAGCAAACAGCCTAGTTGAGCTGCCGATCTCCTTGTTTAAGTGGAATGACTGTTAAAAAGCAAGTGTAGAAGATGGTCAGTTACGGTTTTCACAATCACTAACCATATACTGGTGAGCCCTAGTTTTTGGTGCTATCGCGCAGCACTAACTAATTCGAAGTGAAATAAAATAAAATTGGATAAAAAAATATTAGAACCAACAAGAATTATGCAAACGAGGGAAAACAGGATGAAAATAGGCTACTGACAATGGCATCCAGTTATATCATCCAAGGTCCCCAGTCGTCGCTTTAGCGGATCTTGTGGACCCCAGGCCAGCAACTTAAGTAGATCTAATCGGGATAGTCTACTTTACTTAGGTCTTTACACTTTTTCGCTACCCTGGTTCCGAACCAACCACAAGCCGCGTACGACACTACTCATCAGGATCTTAGGCAACGCAGTTGACTGGGCAATCAGGATGTCTAGCCCAATCGGAAGGGCGCATGAACTGCGTGGTCTCTCACCGATTCAAGGTGCATTCCGTAACTCTCAGATCACTCTGCCGCTGTATGGGTTAGATCATTTGGTCAAAGGCTAGGAGTAGGATCCTAACTAATTCAACTCCCTACTTTGGTTAGCATCAACACCAGAAAAGAATAAGGGATTTCGATGGATAGCCGAAGAAGTGAAGATGGAGGAGCTAGCATCTGTAGTGTATTCCGCACATTGTTCCTTCTTTTTCATTTCCTTCGCTGATTGATTGCGTTCTTCGTCGTGACTTTATTGGCACAAAACATGTATTCGGATTTGTGCGACATACTTATGCATATATATATGTAAAGTGCAAATTACTATCAACTAAATTAGCTTCAATCATGATGGACTGCGGTAAAATCTACTAGCTTAAGCCCATCTCTGGTGCAGAAATAAACGCAAATTTCTTTCATTCCTACCATGAACACCAAATACAATATTGAAAGCATCAGATACTCTACCGACAGCCGAATGAGTTAGTTACTCAATCTGACCTGATGAGAGCTGATGTAGTATCATGCCACCCTAAGTTTCGGGGTAAAGGTTGCCGCCCTCCCTTCGCTCCCCGTTTAGTGGATCCTAGTAGCAATAGGGCATGTTCATCCGACTGTACTCATGCATCGACCACACCGCAAAAACATCTGCCGCCTGTGGTACCTATTCAACAACTGGCAGTAGTTTCAGCAATGAAAGTAAAAGTTCAACAGGTTCACGTTTATTGGCCAACGGTAACGGAAAGTTCCACAGGTATGTGAATCAGAGCAGTCAATCAGGAACCCCCAATATCTAGAAGTTGGATCCGAACGAATATACTATCACGCTTTATAGCATGGCTATGTGCATTGTTAAAAAAGTGTGAATTAACCGTCTTCGGGATGACCATGCATCCAGATCCCTAGAACGTAAACACAATCTTTTATTTTGCGCAAATCGATCCTCTCTATCAAGTAATAATGAATAAAGAAGTCCTGTGCTGAATTCATCTCCCAAAAATCTACCGGTCGCTCCACAAGCGGATTCATCGACATCCACCAAGTCTAGGAAAAGCTCGTCACTTGAATCGGATTAGCCAATAAATAAAACGATTATCAACAAGGTATAACCGCTTTGTTTCGCTCTTGGAGCGACCGAGGAGCCTCGGTTTGTCGACGGTGTGCATTTGTGTGCAAGTTATATACTCAAATGTAGGACTCATACTGAATGCCATTCCCAAAATAAGCGATTTCGTTGATAAAAAGAGCGAAATCAAACCAGTTCAGAAAGACCGCACTCTGATGTGGTGTCATCGCGATATTTCCTACGCAATATAGGAAACGAAGCAGCTCGGGATGCAGTGTGATGTAGGAATAATCCGGATTGGTAACGAGTCGGGGGCGCTCAGACTGGATCCCGATTAATAATCATCTATGTGGCGAAAGATTTCGGGATCAGTTTGTGTATAAAAGGATGGCTGCATTAAGCGTAGCTTGTTTATCGTATTGACAGGTTTGAACGGACTATAGTATTGACACCCAAAAGTATGAGTTTTGTGACGAAATTGTCAGCTTTGTCCATAAGAGCGAAAACTTCGACAATATAACAGGCAGTTTTAATGCACAGGTTGAAAGACTTAGTTCATCCGAAGTCTGTTTAGGTGGGTGCTGGACCTTGCGCGTTCAGTATTCTGAAGACGGAGAAAGATTACCCCAAATTCGTACAGTCAATCGTTTATTCCTTTTCAGCACGGATTTCCGACAGAGTTCGCGTCGCACAGGAACATGTTGCTCTGACTTTATAGGTAGCCCGAGTAAGAACAACCATTTATCAGCATACTACCATTGGTGTGGTTTTGTTTAGAACTGCAGACCGTACCAATTAATGCATGCAGAATCGAACCCTGTATTCGATCCAATGCGGTTTTCTCTTCAGTTTAGTGGCTGTGGGCGCAAATTGGAAACCCAGTTAACCACAGAACGTCTGCCTGATTGGGCTGTTCGGACCAACTGCGAGCCGAAACTATCGGACGAGCAGGAAACTCCGACAAACGGCAACATTGATGAGCAATGGGATCAAATTAAACAGACCATGCATTTGGCTGCAGGTTCCGCCTGCGGATCTAGATCCGTTTTCTTCAAAGACAATGGGTCTTGCAAGAGCCACTGAGTCCCATTCTTCATGCGACCATCCTACCTAATCCTAGCAGTACTGCGTAAACATCGATTGAAAACCTTCAAGCAGCAAACATCTTCAGCACGCAAACTCCATGTCTCGTAACCAGACAACTAAGCTCACCACGGCAAAGCAAACATGACCTTTCGGCTTCAGCGAAATTCCAGGTCAGTGCCACAAGTACGCCGATCGAACCTTGAATGTCCGAGTGTACACTTCTACTACCATGCTACCGCCCTTAGTCACGTAACCGTCCAGCAGTCTTTAGTGCTTCTCCGTCGAGTTTGGAACTACTGTCATCCAGTCCTGCAACGACACCCTACACTTTGAAGCTGCAGACCATATAACGAATGGAGCTACAGCTTTTGCCGGTTTGTGTAGTGCACGTTGTGCATGCTCCGCAGATTCCAGCAAGATGGTCTGTGTAATCTAGGTCACACAACCCAATCCCATTTACCAGTTTGTTATCAGCAAGCTATCAAGATGACGCTTGACCCCCATCAACCGGAATGACAACCTTGTATATACCTCCGAAAACAGTCGGTCGTCAATTACTATTCCTTTGGATTTGAAACACTAAACATTTATACGCAATAAACGAGTTCGCGCCTAATAGCATATTTCAATCGTCGACATACAATAATAATCAAGTCACTGAAGCCATATAAAATCACAGCAAACTGCATCCCATTACTCAACTTATCCCGGTTCCTCAGTCATGTATAATGATTCCAGTCTGTCTTTTCTGTTCTTAGCTTCGCTAAAAATCGTTATTGGTAATCGAACATCAATTTTTTGGGGATATAGAAAGCTGATATTAACTGGCCTCAGTGTGACAACTGATCTGACGATGCCAGGCTGACGCTAGTTATGGTGCTAAACACTCTCCATTGCCAGGTCATATTGGTTGCATCCTTTTTAGGATGTGCTGCTGCTAACAAAAATCTGAGGTACATACGGCGTCGTAGGCATGATCCTTCAATACGAACATACAAGACAATTATCTCAGAGATTGAGCTTCAGATCCATTCCACAATTCCAATTTCCGAACTCAATTTGCTCCCTTTTGACAGGATCGAGCAAACCATGGACAAAGCGCGACAAACACATGAACAATTGAAGAGTTGTGCGGCAAAGTCGCAATCATGATTTAGGTCGATTATTATCGTTAGTCGATTTGCGGAACTAGCAAGTGACATGTTTGGTCGGACTGTGGTTCAGGGGGTACTGAGAGGCGACAAAAAGCCGATTGCGGCAAACAACGTTAGGAGAACAATCCAACCTGAAGGATATATATCGTTTCTGATCTTATACATGGATGCAAAAAATGCGAGTTGTCAGAGGCAAAAAACAATAACAGACGGATGACGATCGGGAATGTGACAGAGAAACTAAGAACACTGAGAAGAGTGAGCAGTTCGAACCCGCATTTATTTACACAAGCAACTATATTTACACTAACAATATTTAAGAGTAGGAAGTTCACTCACGGCAGGAAAGCATAATATGGACCGACAATGGAAACAAACAAGAGGCACGATAAGCAAGGGGACACGATACTGATCCGCTCTGAGAATAGTGTTGACGAGGGTACATATGAAGATTGGTGGGAATTTGACAACATAAAGAATGTCACTTGGATCAACAGACACTTCGCTCGTGGTTCAGCGCGGAGAAAACACCAACGACAACCGCCTTTTTGAGAGCATGTACTCTGCCTCAATCTATGCGAATGAATCTAGTGGTGGGTTAATATGATGCAACATAGATTGACAGTGGAAAATGAAAAGTAGTGTGCATTATGGGATCGCCAAAATTGTCTGATGTGATCTTTAATTGGTAAAAATCATATCATAAAAATGTACCAAGCGCAGCGCAACACACTGCTTAAGAGGAATATCAATAGTAAGTTACTATTGTTAAGGAAACCATTACTGGTACATCAACATGAATAGCAACAGCGACTCAATTGCGACCATTCAGACAACTGGCACAACCGCCAATTTAGGCTAAAGTGCGTAAAACATTTGCATTCGGCTGATGAAGCGGAGTACTTAAGTCCGGAAGTCATCTTCGGTCACATACCAAATGGGGAATAGTAGATTCAAGCCTTAGCAACAAAATTATGAGATAACTGATTCATCTAAGTGCTAGGTGACTGCATCCACGGTTAACGGCCCTCTTCTGCTATGCGCTAATGAAATCTTGTTGCTAGGACTTCTGTGAATACCCCAATGGCTTGCGTCAGCCGAATACACTGGAAATAGCAAGTTAACGCCCCAGTAATAGCCCATGCTCATCCTGTGAGACGACCCGATTTGGTTGTATCATTTTCCAACGGTTGTAGTCGCCCGAGAATGACTGAACTAACTACCAGAAGTACCAGAAATGACCAACCAGATGGACAGGATCTCTACATGTGAAAGGCAATTGAAAAACAATCTGTTCGAATTGAAACAACTGTTTTTGTGTTTCTTCTAACCGTGCCGTTGGCGCTGACAGCCCGCGACAAGAACATGTTCAGAATGACACTTTTATTCGGTCCTATCTGTTTCTTCAATGTGTTGTGCAGAAAGGCATCGTTTATAATTAGCTTACGCAGTCTCGCTCCAAACAGTACCCCTCAGTGTAACTGATTCTGCAGCAATTGTATCAACACCCTGGTGCCGGAATATTTTATTTTTCGAAGTTACGTTCTCAATTAAAGATGAGCTGGAGCCCAGGGATCGAACTGAGTACAGACTGCCTTTAACGGATCAACTGTTTTCTGGTCGGAATCGCTCATTAGTGGATTTATTCAGTGTCCGACGATCTTTCACCACTGATTCGTACCGAGGAAACATGCGACACACCGTTAGTAACGAGTGTGAAAACCCCGTACTCCTCTCACGCGCGCACTTCTCATTACTGCCTTTCGAATGATGTACCAGACAAAAACCAGCACTGCCTGTGCACTGGAGATAGCTAGGTAACCAGACAAAGACCGCAGCGTAGTTTGCATCACAAATACTGACAACAAAATGTCAACAGAAATAGAATGAATTTATGAAAACACGAGAGACATGTGAGTACATGGCAAATTTAACGCATGATTTATTCACAAACAGATAAAACATACAATTAACGTGTACTGACCCACGTATGTCCATTCTTTTTGAGAGCAGATAAAATTCTACACATATCAGCCAGCCAGATTGGATAAACCAAAGACAATTATATCAGCAAAAAAGATCAGTGTAATGATAAGAATTCTGGCAATGATGACATGAGAACACATGAGAACCAGAAATACGGGTGTGTAGGAGATGCTATGGGAATAACTGCAAACAAAACTGCAGACACATCACACACGATGTCACAATTATATTCCAGTGACTAACGAACGTGGCAGTATTCATAAATGTGCGAATATCACTCATGTATACATACATGTAAATGAATGAATACACGTGTGTATAAAGTTGTTATTGCAGTCAACTGTTCATGTCAAACGGTTAAGGTATTGCAGAACATCAAACCTCTGGCAACCACGGATATATAGGAGTGGAAAGATTAACACACTTAGTTGCGCACGCAGGTTAAAAAAACAACTGAACGCTGATTCCAATAGCAAGGGACGGATGGATGTATCAAAGAAACTACTAGAATTAGGCGTATCCAACCTGGGTAGAGTTACTGAGAGCAACTGAGATCCACTGAAGGCACTCAGAAAACAGCTATAATTAGGAGTTCCCCGATCCTGAGGACTCACTGCCATTCGGTGAAGCAGGTGGTACGCGACAGCCAACGATAACTGAATGATTAGGTTTCAGGTTGCCGTGATCTTCAGAGGTCACATTACAACCAACGAGTGACTTGCGTCGAGAGGCCGCGGGAGATTCAGAACCAAAAGCAGTACCACTGCAACGATTGTCCTCGGAATTATGGTTCTTGTTCGGGTGTGAGACATTTTGTTCCAAGGAGTCTCCTAACCCGGAAATTTGTTTTTCTGGCTCTTGTTTTTGCTGTGAATTTAATCCCACGAGGGGACTTGAGCTGTGTGTTCCGTTTGTATCACTTGTATTTGCCTCACCTGTTCCTTTGAGCTTCCTTGTATCCACATTAACACTTTCCTCCTCTAAGATGTGGACACTTTCCTCTTCGAGAACAGGAGGCGCGTGCGGTCGTCCTCTGTTTACAGCGGCCAAAGGTGGGGCTGGATACTGAATTAGAGACTGGCCGACACGATCACTTGAGATTGGTTTCGGACTGAATGCTAACTTCATGTGGAAAGGATGCGATACACCGGACACATGCACAGGATAGTGGTTCATCATAACCAGTGCCTCCAACGCCTCAGATAACGTGTCCCATTCAACAAGACCTGTGAGACGACAGAGAGCTGGTCATTAAACAATGCTCAATGAAACATAAATAAAGAAAATTATCTGACTAATGAAGACCTCGAATGGTACACGAATAATTACCAGGAGAATGAACACGCATGATTCACCGTGCAATATCAGCACTCAACAGAATAAGGAAAATCACGGGAGATCTATGCATTTGTTCTATTCTTCCTGGAAATCACTAGCAATTGGTACCTACAAACCCGGAGAACCGTTACCTGAGTCTGCAGCCTACAAGCAATCTGTTCGTCACCTTTGTTTTATTCAGGAAGAAGTCGATCAGCGCGCATGTGCTGGTTTTTATTACCGGGCAAACCCAATGAAGGGGGTTTCAGATCACGTGGTGGAGACATGAAGTAAACTATCCTTTTACAAATTAAATGGTGCAAAATAAAAACAGGAAACCCCATGACCAAAGATCATACTATGAGTAGAGGGCAAGCGGGACATACAGAAACCAATTAATTGAACTTGCTTTGAAAATATAAATACTGTAACTGAGTGGGAATGTGAAGCTGAAGTAATTTTTAGAAAGGAGGAAAGCTGAATTATTTAGTCCGACATCCCCGGACAGAAACCTGAGACGAGGAACTGACCATCTATGGGAAAAGGTTACAGAGACGGGAACCGTTGCGGTAAGTATGAAAAGTAAACGAAAAATTACAAAACGGAAATTGAAGCAACCACCCGATGATTAGCAACCAATCAGAAGATGGAGATTTTAGCATACTTCACTGAGAAGCCGGAAGCCCTTCGTCGAACTTGATCGGGTAGAAAAATAGTACTTAGACGCAACATGTGAGCGAATGGTGCCTGGGATGGAAAACAAACCAATCTTAGGCGCAGCACGAGAGGCGAGTACATTACACACAAAAAAGACTAGCAGACAGGATTTATGGAGGAACTCGGCAAAAACAAATTGCAGAAAGAAGCCGATGCAGAGTGAAACTCAGTGAGAACATTACTTATTCTTTGGAAAGAAGTTAACCTGAGTAATCTAGTCCAGGAGTCAAAGTAACAACAGAAGAGATCCAGAGAATAACGAAACAGCGGTTGACGCATATAGACACAGAGGAAAAAGAACTTGTTGTACAGAATCTTCGGAGTTTGTGACCCTGAGTTAAACGCAAAAAGAGCGCAATAATTTACTTTATGGAAAATTTAGGTTAACTGTTAATGTTGCGATTTCCATAATACACCGCAAACACACGTCGAAGTCTGCCAACTGGAGTTGTCTGAAGAAAAAGTATATCAGGTGGACTAGTCGTCGTGCGCTCGATCAAGGCTGTTCATGGGAAAAACGCAATTATCAGATGTTCGCTAAAATTTTGGATAATTCTACTCACTGGAAGAGTTTCAGCTTCAGGTTTAACGACCACCATACTTCCACCAACGTAATCTGGTTTTCGTTATCACCCTAAAATACATTCTACTCAGAAGAAAAAAGAGTGGCAGTGAAAGAATGAATAAAAATACTCAACTGAAAAAGTATACCGAAGATAAAAAATGTCGAATGCAGGAACGCTAATGAGTGTCGCATTAGGTCATACCAACTCTCTCTCTCTCTCTCTCTATATATATATATATATATATATACGTTTACGTTCCAGTGTATTAATGAACTACATAATCATATATGTATATAATTAGATGTATATATATAAGTGGTACTTTACAGATGAATAAATTAAGAGTAATGAACCACAACGAACTAACTGATTTTTGTTTCCACCATACACATTCCGTAATTTTTGGATTATTTTAGGGGGACTAGTTTAACAGACAGACCACACAGCATTCGCGCTACTGAATTTGGTTCTGAGCCATATCTCTCAGCGTCTCCAACCAACAACAATACTCATCTGTTGGGCCTCAACCAGGAAGGCGAGAGGCACCAACAAAAGCAAAAATCTAACTTCTTCGTATTCTTACTCCAAATCATAGCCTGACCACGACGTTGCTTCTTTTAGCCTTGCCCGGTACGTGTAAAAAGAGCACGCAAAGGCAGAAGGCGAGCAGGCAGTACGTGTGCAAGCTACCGAAGGCGACGTAGAACAATTATCTCAGTCAGAGGACGAGCGTCCTTACCTAACACTTGATGAGGAACCTCACCCGATGTTCCAACCGGACCCGAGAAATGTTTCGGAGACATCGGTAGTCGAAGACAAAAAGTCGCCGGGCATCCTCAAAGCGGATAGGCCAAGTAACGGAATCGTAAAGCAGAACACTAGGAATTGTAGCACGGTACACCCGTCCGTCGAGAGAAAACCAAATGTCATGACGGTGCGACAAGTGTCGTAGGTGGGCGGAAACTGTTCTGGCTTTCGCAATTCGCTATGTAACCTTTTCTCCAACACCACCAGGTATGACCAGACTACCCAGGTACTCGAAGCTATTGACTACCTCTAACTGATCACCACAAAAGGTAAATGCAGACACAGTTTCTTGCCATTATGGAAGAGTACCTTGCATTTTCAACGTGCAAAACACACACCGAACCTACAGACCTCAATCGCGGAGCAGCAAAAGGCGAGTTGCATTACATGTGCACTGCCACACAGCAAAGCAATATCATCATCATCATCGTCATTGTTCAGCGTTCAACAGCAAGGCAAGCCTCACTGACCGCTGCCTTTCCCCAGAGTTAAATGTTTATATAAAGAGAGTGAATATCCAAGGGGAACAGGGAGTGGACTCAAACAGGCGGGAAAGGATAAGATGCTGCAGCAGCCAACACACGAAACACAGTCTAACTTTGCAAACGCACGTGTTTTTAATCATTCTGATTCGATAGAAAATGACAACACGATCGCCACTGTTCACGGTTCACTGCCATATCCTTCAGTGTCTCCAGCCAGCAAGTCGACAAGTCTTTCGGACCGCAATCAAGAAGACCTGAGACACCTACTTTACCTAACTTCGCTGTACATTTTCTCATCCCACGTTCCCATGTCATCTGCTGACTTCCACACGGCTTCTTCCACTCCTTGGGAGGAACACAAAATAAGGCACGATATGGTAGACGAGTGTTCGTCATACGCAACACGTGACCCAACCAGCGCAGTCTACTGGGTTTCATACACTGAAACCAGCTATTCTCAGAAGTGGCACCCGATACCAGATCCCTAACCTCAATTGTAATCACCCGGTCACTCCATCCAATCCTAGCCATACTACGTAAACATCGGTTGTCGAAAACCTCCAACTGACGAACATCTCCCACAAGCATACTCCACGTCTCGCAACCGTACAACAAGACTGAATGCACCGCAGCACAGTACACACACGGCCTTTCAACTTCAGTGGAATATCAGACCGACGCCACAAGTGATTCAGTCCAGCGTAAGCTACTCGAGCCTTGGATATACGCATACTTACCTCCAATCCCGAGCTACCATCGTTGGACACGCAACTACCAAGGTAGGCGAAACGGTCCACCATTGTTATTTCCTCTCCATCCAGTATCAAGTTTGGCGCTGCTCTCGTCCAGTCCTGTATCAGCACTTTGCACTTTGAAGATGCAAAGCACATGCCAAAGCGAGCAACCGATCTCGACAGTCTATCTAGTGCGCATTGTGCATGGTCCGCAGACTCGAACAGGCACACGACGTCGTCTGTGTAATCTAGGTTGCATAGTTTCCCTCCACCTCCCAGTTCCACTCCTACATCCCGGAAACCTCCTAAAGCATCTTCCATCACCTCGTCCATGACGAATTTGAACAGGAATGGAGAGATGGGACACCCTTGTAGAACGCCACTAGTCGTTTCGAATGAACGTGACAGTTCACCGTATACCCTAACGCGACCATAGGTATGCGAGTACAATGCTCGAAACAGGTTCACAAACTTCGTTGGCATACCCTTCCGGTGAAGAGCACTGAGTAGTGCCGGTCGATCCACGGAGTCGAAAGCACCCTTCAAGTCGAGGAAGAATACGATCGTAGGGTGACGGTGCGTGTGGCGCGTTTCGAGTATCTGTCGAAGAGTGAATATCTAATCGATGCAGCCTCGACCTGGCCGAAATCCGGCCTGTTGTTCGCGGATATTACTCTCGCGAATCGGTGTCAAACGGCGTAGCATTATCGAAGCTAACACCTTAGTAACTATCGGAATTAAACTAATCTCACGATGATTGCTGCAGTCACTCCGTGTGCTCTTCTTGAAGATGGGTATATTCAGTGACTCATCCTACGACAGCGGGATACACTCCTCGTTCTAAATATCACGAAGCAAAGAGGTGAGTGATTTCATCAGCACTTCTCCATCCCATTTGAAAAGAATATTCGACTTCACCTCCATTTCCGTTGGGGGATCAAGTGACATCTCCCAAGGATTCACAGCTTCAGACGTCGGACTAAATACGATAGCGTGTGGTCAGCTAAACTGATCTTTGAAATGCTCTGCCCAACGGTCCAGTCTTTCGTGTCTACCATGGATGAGCTCTCCAGTCCTATCGCACACGACTTCACTAACCGAAGTTCGCTGGTGTCGCCCACCGCTGTCGCGTATAAGCTTAAACACTCTTTGACTGTTACCTGATTCACTCGCCACTTCCATCTCTTCGGCTACCTTAACCCACCAGTTTCCACGGTCATTCCTAAGGCTTATGGTCAACTGACGCTGCAACTGCCGACGCATCTTATTCACTTCCTTGCAGTTAGGCAGCTCGCATTTTTGCTCCATTAGACTTAGCGGTGCTTGTGAGATCCAGTGTTTTGATGAATGCTAGGTCTGGGACCGCAGGCGAAATCTGCTGCCAAATGCGTAGCCTGCTTAATTTGATCCCAATGCTCGTCTACATTGCTGCTCGTCGAAGTTCTTAGTTCCTCGGACAGTTCCTGTTCGTAGCTGTTGCGAACAGCCGAATCAGACGAACATTCGACAGCCAATCGGGTTTGTGGCCTGCGTCGATGGCCATTCAGCTGCAGCAGAAATCGCATTAATACTAACGCATGGTCCGATTCGACGTACGTGGTCCAGTATGATCTACAGTTCTGGACAGAACCGCGCCAACGGTAGCTAACTGCGATATGGCCAATCTGACTCAAAGT
>LUCM01007437.1:180905-195474 GCA_008360955.1 Fasciolopsis buskii
GAGAAGCCTTTCCCCGTTGTCTGTTCGCTGTGCAGGAAAGGCGCATCGCCCGCCTAAACAGGACTCCGATGCACTAAGTTTTCCAACTTGTGCATTAAAGTCACCTGCTACCACTACAATGTCAGAGCGTTTGCTCTTCCGAACAAGACTGACGAGGTTATCGTAAAATTCGTCTTTCTCCATGTCAGTGCTGCAGTCTGTTGGAGCGTATGCTGAGATAACAAATAAACTGCGCTTAACACTACTATCCTTTCGGACGCCAACTGATCCCTGCAGTCTCATGGCACACAAGCGACTGTTGACTGGGATCCAGTCTAGAAGGGCTGCTTCAGCCTTCTCACTCAAGACTATTCCTACACCACGTTGACCCACAGCTTGAGCTGCTTCGTCTCCTGAAGTGCGAAGAAAATATCTTGACGAGACGTTTGGCGCAGTTAGCTGAATTACTTTTTTCGAATCCTGAATTCGTGTTTCACTCACACAGCAGACATCAATCGAAAGTGAGTCCACTGTCAAAGCCAAACATGTCTGTTGGCCAGCCTGCATTAAAGTATGCACATTGGAAGAACCGAGATTCAGAGGCTGACGAGGCTTGAGAAAATGTGAGCTAACAAACTGAAAACCACCTACTACACTACTCGAAAATAAATTGTTGCGAGTATCGGGCGTGTTATCAATGGAGATACTACGGGTAGGCAGAAGGGGCAAACAGATTGGGTTAGAGACAGAAGAGACAGATTGAATAAAAGAGAGGGAACTTTGAGCAGTAACATACTTATTACTACCCACCCCAACTGCTGTCGGTGCAATGGACAACACGGTCCTGATTATCCTGCGCGACGACCGATGCAGTATGGAATTATTTGTAGGCGTGTAACTCATGGGGAATAATGGACGGGTACTGCTAGGGAGTCCAACCGCTAAGCAGAAGAACGATTAGGGTTCTCAACCAAAGCCTTTGGTTCTGACAAGAACCTGACCACTCGTTTTTACCGACTGAGCTGCTAACTCAGATCAACCTCCAACTTGGAGGACCAGGAGACTACTTCGTCAGGCCTCTACCCATTGACCTTCCAGGCATGGTTGGATCTTCGGCTTGAGATAAGCCATCCTGTATAGCTCGTTGGATCATGGAAGCACGCAAGCCGTTACACCACGTCAAGGTGTAGTCTCGTTGTGACAGCAATATCATCGGAATACTCTAAGTCAAAATCTACATTTTCTGCATAAAAGATCTAAAAAAGTGTTTTACAGAACATTCTCTATGACAAATTTGAAAAGAAATGGGGATATAGGGCAGTCCTCCCAAATTCACTGCAGAAGACGATGGGTGGCGAAAGCTGGTCACAGGCCCTAATCCGACCTGAGGTAGAAAGGTATAATTCTTTGAAGACCGACACATTCTTCACAGGTACTCAATTTATCAGCAAACAATGCCATAGGACAGACCTACGAACAGAATCAAAAGCTGCACGAATGTCCAAGAACACGGTGATAGTAGTAAAATGGCGCTCTAGCAAACATCATAGAGTGAAGACTTGGTCAATGCATTCAAAACCAGCACGAATCCCAGCCTGCACCTCACGAGTTTGCCACCCACATGTGTTGAACAAACTGTGAACAATGACCGACGAAAGCAGCTTTAACGCTATCGAGATTAGGTAAATGCCCCAACGGTTTGTGCAGTCACTGCGCAAGCCGTTTTTGAAGATGGAAAAAACGATCCATTCCCCCACGAAGAGGGGACTTCCTCAAAGCACCAGACCTTCAAGAACAAGACTTGAAGTTCTATTCCTCTACCTTCAAACAGACCCGTGAAAGGCCATCGGAGCCCAGCGCTTTTTGACATCCTACGGCTCGGATTTCCCTGGGGATTTCCGTCTCAGTTGGTGGATCTGCTGTAACAGGCCAATAGGTGCTTGCCGGAGTAGCTGTGGGAAGGGCTGACGCTGAGGGCTAACTAAATTGTGCCCGAAAGTGCTCCACCAAACGTGAAAGACGTTGCTGCAGGATGTAAATAGGCGAGCTGCGAGCTTCACAGATCGTTTTGCTCACACTCAATGCCTTTTTACAGGTAGCTCGCAGGAACTTCCCATGGTGGCAGCATGTTCCACCTCAAGAGCTCGGCGAGATCAACAAACCTCGTGACGAACACGCAATCTTGCGCTGAGTTCATGTCTCGTTACCAGTCGTGCTTCAGTATACTCGTTACCAGCCGGGATGGACTGGCGTGCGTCAGGAAGGCACCCTTGCCACGAAGTGATGGATTTGTGAGAGGCACGAGTATTTGGGAGCATTTCGAGAAGAGTTCAGGGCGAATAGCCGATTCGGAACCTGAGATATCTAACCCGAACATGCTAAGGCCATTTGTAATTGGACGAAAATCTCACCAAAAAATGATCATATTAAACAGAGCTGAACTTCCTGGAAATTAAAATGAAAAACGACTCCAATTCGATTATTCATTCAATTTGGAAATTCAGCGCCCTAATTAAGAATCTGTGGATCAACACACCAAGGGAAAAGGTCGGTACTCCAGTAAGTCACAAGAAAGTACATCCAAGTGAAAGTGCCGATTAGCTTATCATCATCAACATCACGGCAAAGAACTAAACAGTAGGACTGCTGCCATTCCCACAATACTACAAGTTCCCACAAAAAGAATGAATATGTAAAATGGACAGAATATCACGGCAGACAACATATGGAATACAAGCACTCTTTTGACAATTCTGATCAGACAGAAAATAACAACACGATCTCCACTGTTCACGGTTCATTGCGATATCCTTCAATGTCTCCAGTCAACCCGTTCACGGATATTTTTGATCCCAATCAAAAAAGATATTTACCTGACGTAAATTTACTTATTCGCCCGGGGTCAAGCCATCTGTTAACTCTCATGTGGCTTTTTGCACTCCGACGTACGAGCAAGGCGCGGTATGTTAGAAGCGTTTCCCATAAGCAACGGGGCTCTAATGACATTAATTCACAATCGTGAGGTTTGGTTTAAGGAGTTTATGGTCTTGCTTCAGCAGGAATTTTTAGGCAATGAACGTGAACGGCGTATCCCAAAAGCAATTATAAATATATCGGATATAAAAACTTTTTGATAAAGGTCGACTTTTGGAATTTTCGTTACCGTTATCACACGGAAGCGCAATGTGTGCCACTAGGCACGAATGAGTGCAAATAAGGTTTTAAATTTAAATCTTAAGTCAACACAGCACTTGCCTAATGATGTCTTTTGTCCGTGTTTAGCCGTAAATATAACGATTCGAGGTGGGCATTTGACGCCTGCATTGGTAAAAACAGTCGCCACGTCCTCCGGTGTGATGTACAGTGGAGTGTTGAAAAAGTGGAGTGTGCGAGACGGTTCCAGAATCCGACTCCGAGAAGCGACGATAACATTCCGGAAACGATTATTAGGATCGTCTTTAGGAAGAGGGGAAGGTGACAAGACATAAGGAACGGATGTAATAGTACGGATAAGTAAGATGTAGAGAAATAAGAAATAATTACTGACAAAAAGGCGTAGAAAATTGTTGATCGTAATCAAGGACAGCAAGCATCTGTCGTATACAGCATGGCCGATCGTAACGGTTTGGATGACTCCATCGTAAAACCGACCATATCCTAACTCGAATTGTTCCGAAATCGTTATATTTAAAGTGGTGTTGTCGACGAGAAGGACAAGGAAAAATAGGGTTGGATGCTATTTTCAGAAACTGAATGGACACCTGAAACGGTCGTATTGCAGACCAACAAGCTCGGGAAGGTGTGATCAGAGGAACTAATGAAGCCAGCTCCTAAGGACCCAGCCACAGCAAAGTAAGAAAACGCTTGTCTGGTGTACTCTGAATTCAAATGTCACAAACAATTAGATGCATGCACTTCGTATTTTTAAAGCGGCCCAGTAATTACTACACCAACAAATAGAAGGTGAAAGCCTCCAAGAACGAGACCTTATTTGTTTTAACCGTTGCTTGATTGACTACCAACCACCCAGTTGCGTCCGAAAGGCATAAGTTACTTTCAAGTAACCAGTGTTTCAACCCCAAACCAACGGTCACATCGGCAGCAGACAGCAACCTGCTGACATCCGATCGGTTAATGGGTGGTAGACGGCAACTCGCTGTCGCCCGGCTTGCCGCAACACTTGAGCTAATAACACCTAATATGGCTCCGTGTCATTCAAAGTTGTGGGGTCTTGGTTTCCGGCTCCCTCCTATACCCCCTGTGTACTGGGTTCTAGTTACTATAAGGCATGTGTCCTCGACCACACTCAAACTTCAAAACGTCACAAAAAACCAGGTCGGATTTAGGGTACCTTAGAGGATACTACACCATTCTTGGTTGTCGGTTCTCACTCAAAGATGAGGTCTGTTGAATACACTCCCTGTACAGCACATACCCTATGCAAAAAATAAAAAGCTAACAGAGTCGAGGGAAAAATCCAAATGGAATTTTAACCTGGTCTATTTATTGGTTAGACTAGATAAAACTAAAAAACGTGCATTGGTACTGTGCTGTCAAAAGTACTGCGAGGTACTAACCAAGACCGGAATCAAACACATGCACAAGGCATAAGTCTTACGAAGGCCCACATCCGACGGTTCCAAAAGTTCACAGCATTTTGCTTTGGGTGTAATTTCAGCTTCGCCATTTGTTTACCGGATGAGCAGTTAAATCTTGGTCGCTTGCCAGTTTTCGGGGTTTTTTGTTACTTTCTGTTATGTTGCCGAGTTTGGTTGGTCTATGCACACACTGAAGCACAAGACACAAGTACTCGCAGTGCACGATATCACGGGAGCACACAGCCTGTGGTCTAGTAGGACACGAACACACAGAGGTTGGGGACACAAAACGTTCGAGCTCAAGACTCAAGGCCCGTAGTCGCACAGCGAATGGGACAGATCCGCTGCTCTCTTGAATGAGCAGCCACACGGAACAATAAGCGGCACGAAATACGAACAGCTAGCCCAGCCCGCTAGCGGAAGAGAGAAGACGAACACAGTACTGTCGCGCGTTTATTGGTGATCCACCAATACAAGTCAGAATTCAAGTGAGCTCTATCGTTCATATAGTTTTATTGGGTGGCCTTGATCGATGTGTGGACTAGCCAATCACAGAACGGGCTTTTATGAATCATTTCGCGGACATATAAAAATATTCAACCGCGCAATATTTAAAATAACGTCAATTTCAAAATATTGAGAAAAGAACAGATTCTTTTAGAAAATCAATAGCAGAAATGAAATCTGCGGTTCCAAAAACCTTGGATTGGTCATCGACCATAACACTTTCCCGATGCTGATCATAAGCGCCCTGTGTAAGAGCTGAAACGATGATTTGTCGAACATTTTAAATTTCATCGGAGAATTTTAGAAACTTTGGATTTGTTCCAAACCGCCAAAGTACTTTTTCTTGATTTTTTGCTGTCGGAGCTAAGTCGTCTGACGCGCTTACACAGATCACTTACAAAACAACGACGAACTCAACATCCTCACTATAAATCGCAGACTCAAATGCAACATTGATTTTACACCAGCTTTCTAGCCTTCATCTCTTGTTCATTCCTCGATCGAAACGTAGGTCTCGTTACCAGACACAATCATTCTCAAATTCAAAGACTACATTTTATACTCCTCTCCTTTATATAAAGCCAGTGTCCACATATTCGTCCAAGAAACAGCGGCCACGCTGAGATGATAAGAAAGACTTTTCCAATCATGTATTTTAGTTGTTGTACGTGACTTCTTCAAGTCGTCCCTGTTGAGTTCTTTACGATTCACTAAACCGCGGCGACCCCTCATCGCCGAACACTGAACGGGTACAAGATGGATTTCAGCTGACCCCTCAAGGTACTTCAAATTCATAATCCGGGCGAACAAATGCACATTATGATTTCGTGAACCTGCACCAAGTAGTTGACCTCCTGACACGTTTCACGCACCGAATTAACGACCGCCAACAAAATCCTTACATTATTGCCGATTCTTTCCGTCATAAACATCATCACCGTCCACAGCTGAAATCCAAGACATGCTGCCCGCGTCCAACGGATATAAGTCTTTATAAAAAGAGTGAACACCCAATGGGAACAGGGAGTGGACCCAAACAGGCGGGAAAAAATCAAAATGCTGCTGTGGCCAACACACGGAACATAGTCTAACTGCACAAACGCACGTGTTTTCAATCATTCTGATTCGACAGAAAATGACAACACGATCGCCACTGTTCACGGTTCACTGCCATATCCTTCAGTGTCTCCAGCCAGCAAGTCGACAAGTCTTTCGGACCCCAACCACGAAGGCGTGAGACACCTACTTTACCTAACTTCGCTGTACATTTTCTCATCCCACGTTCCCATGTCATCTGTTGGCCTCCACATGGCTTCTTCCATTCCTTAGAAGGAACACAAAATAGGGCACGATATGGTAGACGAGTGTTCGTCATACGCAACACGTGACCCAACCAGCGCAGTCTACTGGGTTTCATACACTGAAACCAGCTATTCTCAGAAGTGGCACCCGATACCAGATCCCTAACCTCAATTGTAATCACCCGGTCACTCCATCCAATCCTAGCCATACTACGTAAACATCGGTTGTCGAAAACCTCCAACTGACGAACATCTCCCACAAGCATACTCCATGTCTCGCAATCGTACAACAGAACTAAGCGCACTGCGGCACAACACGCACGGCCTTTCAACTTCAGTGAAATATCAGACCGACGCCACAAGTGATTCAGTCCAGCGTAAGCTACTCGAGCCTTGGATATACGCATACTTACCTCCAATCCCGAGCTACCATCGTTGGACACGCAACTACCAAGGTAGGCGAAACGGTCCACCATTGTTATTTCCTCTCCATCCAGTATCAAGTTTGGCGCTGCTCTCGTCCAGTCCTGTATCAGCACTTTGCACTTTGAAGATGCAAAGCACATGCCAAAGCGAGCAACCGATCTCGACAGTCTATCTAGTGCGCATTGTGCATGGTCCGCAGACTCGAACAGGCACACGACGTCGTCTGTGTAATCTAGGTTGCATAGTTTCCCTCCACCTCCCAGTTCCACTCCTACATCCCGGAAACCTCCTAAAGCATCTTCCATCACCTCGTCCATGACGAATTTGAACAGGAATGGAGAGATGGGACACCCTTGTAGAACGCCACTAGTCGTTTCGAATGAACGTGACAGTTCACCGTATACCCTAACGCGACCATAGGTATGCGAGTACAATGCTCGAAACAGGTTCACAAACTTCGTTGGCATACCCTTCCGGTGAAGAGCACTGAGTAGTGCCGGTCGATCCACGGAGTCGAAAGCACCCTTCAAGTCGAGGAAGAATACGATCGTAGGGTGACGGTGCGTGTGGCGCGTTTCGAGTATCTGTCGAAGAGTGAATATCTAATCGATGCAGCCTCGACCTGGCCGAAATCCGGCCTGTTG
Source organism: Fasciolopsis buskii (assembly GCA_008360955.1). NCBI lineage: Eukaryota > Metazoa > Platyhelminthes > Trematoda > Plagiorchiida > Fasciolidae > Fasciolopsis > Fasciolopsis buskii. Next base: position 188,361 of record LUCM01007437.1, read on the forward strand.
TTCGCGGATATTACTCTCGCGAATCGGTGTCAAACGGCGTAGCATTATCGAAGCTAACACCTTAGTAACTATCGGAATTAAACTAATCTCACGATGATTGCTGCAGTCACTCCGTGTGCTCTTCTTGAAGATGGGTATATTCAGTGACTCATCCTACGACAGCGGGATACACTCCTCGTTCTAAATATCACGAAGCAAAGAGGTGAGTGATTTCATCAGCACTTCTCCATCCCATTTGAAAAGAACTGGGGGAAGGTCGTCGGGACCGGCAACTTTTCCCCTTTTCAGAAGCCGAATATTCGACTCCACTTCCACTTCCGTTGGGGGATCAAGTGACACCTCCCAAGGATTCACAGCTTCAGACGTCGGACTAGATACGATAGCGCATGGCCAGTTAAACTGATCCTTGAAATGTTCTGCCCGACGGTCCAGTCTTTCGTGTCTACCATGGATGAGCTCTCCAGTCCTATCGCACACGACTTCACTAACCGAAGTTCGCCGGTGTCGCCCACCGCTGTCGCGTATAAGCTTAAACACTCTTTGACTGTTACCTGATTCACTCGCCACTTCCATCTCTTCGGCTACCTTAACCCACCAGTTTTCGTGGTCATTCCTAAGGCTTATGGTCAACTGACGCTGCAACTGCCGACGCATCTTATTCACTTCCTTGCAGTTAGGCAGTTGGCGTTTTTGCTCCATTAGACCCAGCAACCCTTGCGAATTCCAGCGTTTTTGACGAAGGCTGGACCTAGGACCATAGGGGAAATCTGCTGCCAAATGCATCGCCTGCTTTATTGGATCGCACTGCTCGTCTACATTGCTGCTCATCGAAGTTCCTAGTCTCTCGGATAGTTTCTGTTCGTAGCTGTTGCGAACAAGCGAATCACACAGACGTTCAACGGACAATCATGGTCTCCAATATATAGGCGCCGAACTGACATGTGAATCTGTGGCCTAGATTACACAAAAGTCCCCGCGTACTTGGTTGAATCAGTGGAACATGCAAAGTGTGCATTAGACAAACTGGCGAAGGCTGCATCTTCATTCGGCATGTTTTGAACCTTCGAAGTGAAAAATGTCATTACAAGCCTGAGTGAAAGTGGTAACAGATTCGATGAAGAGGAACTAACGACTGTCAATCATTTCAGTTACTTCAGCAGATACCCGATGAAGGAAGGCAGCAATGTAGTTGGGGCGAGAACGCGTATATCCTAAGCTCGAGTGGCATACGGTGGGTTGGAGCACTTGCGGCGTAAGCCCGATAGTCTACTGAAGTTGAAAGATCTTGTTTACTGTGTCATAGTGCGTTGTTCTGTTGCATAAATGCGAGACATGACATTTGTGGGCTGCAGAGGTTTATTGCCTAAAGGTTTTCGATCATCAATGTTTACGTAGTGTCGCTAAGATTGGATGGAGTGACCGCACGAGCAATGTGAAGGTTGGGAATCTGGTACTAGGTACCGGTCTCGAAAATATTCTAACACCGTGTATTAAGCTTGGCGAAATTCGCTCGTTGAGGCACATGTTGTGCATAAAAAATATTCGTTTACCGTACCGTGTACAATTTTTTTCGTTCCTCTCGCAGAATGGAAGAGATCACGTGAAGGTCAACAGATAACGAGGCAATGTGGACTGAGAAAAGGTATAAGTAAAGTGTGTTTCGCGTCCTCGCCGTTGGAGTCTAAAAAACCGTCAACTGGCTGACTGGAACCACTGAAGGATATGGCGGCGAACCGTGGACAAGTGGAGAGCCGGTTGTCATGTTTTATCCAATTAAAGTGATTGGAAAATGTGTCTGTAGAGTTAGACTGTATTTAGTTTGTCGGCTACAACGGGATTCTTTCCCGATTCCGTCTCTTTAGGTCAACTACCTATTCATCTTGCGCATTTATTCTTTTTATAACGAGTTATTCTGGAGAAAAGACTGCGGTCAATGGGGCTCGCTCTAAAGGTTAACTCTCGACGATGATCATGATGGTGCTACGGCTTTTTTCAATCCAACTGTACTGAGCTATCTTACACGTCCGCTTCCTTCCGTCCCCATTTCCTCCATTTATTACCTTTTACTATCACTAATAAAATCCGCCAAGCGATACATCTTCTGGACGTTTGTAAACCATTCGATTTGAACCGTACATTATCGTTAAAGTATTTGCGTTTGAGTTGACCCTCCTTTGAACAGCCATTCATATTTTTCTCTCTAATTTACTGCTCTCTGAAAACACCCCGTGGCTCAAGTGTAATATTTCTGACCAAAATAACTATCGTCTTATATACATCGAGGATAATCAGAACCGGCAGCTTCAACCAGCTGCGTTCGTTTCTCGAAAGATTGGCTACTGAACGACCGACAATATGTATCCACTGACCAACTGGCTTTCGTCTCACACGCCTGGTTGGCTGCACTCGACAAAAATGGAGGACCACATACGGCCTCGGGCTCTATTTCTAAGGCATATGACTGAGTTTAGCAAGAAAGTCTTCTGATGAAACTATCTATTTTCAAGTTTCTCCCATTTAGCGTGTCATGAGTACCAAGGTTTCCAGTAAGCAAGCGGTCTCCGTCCGAGCTGACGTGATTAACTCAGCAATTTCTTTTACATTTTGACGCCCTTCGAGGTGGATTACCAGTGTTTACGTTCGTCCTGTTATTTCCTAATGACCTATTTAGTACTAATACACAAACTCATCGCCTGCCGACGGTGCTGCTCTTCTTTGGTTCTGTTGAACTACTTTTCACAGATCTTGTCTCCTTTCGTAGTTTATCTATGAATTCTCTTGTCATGGTTCTCCTTCATATCTCACCTTACCTCTCGTGTTACGCGTGAAATTGACCTCCTATTCTGTGCCAGGCGCTTCATTACCCCCAGCTCGTTTCGTTGCACAAAGCTAAACCCTTCATGCAGCATTTGGATACTAAATTCACGTGTTACTGAACTCCGTTTACTTCCCTTTCTCTTGCTGATAGGGCTCGACGCAAGGCCAATCGGCCGATTGATAATCAGTTCTCAGTATCCAGTCTGCAATCACTAGCCCATCGTTTGGCGGTTGTTCAGTTCTCTTTTCTGTCGTCACTACTCTGGATTTTTCCTCCGGAGGTTCACTTGACAGTTTGTGCTCCTGTTTATTTCTTACACTCATCGTATTTCTATCTTTCAATATTCTTCCCTCTCGGACTGTTAAACTGTGGCACATTATAACAAGTTCTGTTCTCCCACTCATATACAACCTTCCTTTGTCTGTAGGTGGGTATTAGTAAGTTAGCTTTTATGTGAATGATGCTCAGCGATCGTCTTTTAGAGTATTTTAATAATGGAGTACACTCTTTGCACCCCACTTCACTTGACGTGCAATATGGAAAGTGAATGCTTTTCTTTCTTGGCAGTGCCTTGATGTGATAGATTTTTTACCTACCTTCCGCATCGTCTAATTTTATCATTAAAACCTAGACTTTACAGTTTTAGGGCGAACGATGGTCACCGTTTAACGGTAGTGTTCGTGACGGCATGCTCATTTCGTCTGATTTACTACTAAGCTGTTAAACAGATATGTCTGCATGTTTGTGACCGCTTGTGCGCATCAGACAGTTCATGGGTTTCGTGGTAGACGGCAATTCGCTATCACGAGGCTCGTAAACACGCCTGATTTAGCGGAACCTCACGTGGTTTTACGCAAGTTCGGATTTCAAGATCCTGGAAGTTGGTTTCCAATGTGGTGCGAGTCCTTGATGCCACGGAAGATAAGTCCTATCAAACCACATGTTCACAAAAATAAAAAGGTGACTGGTGGTTAAGGCATGTAGGTAGGAAAGTTGAGCCACAACCATACGTGTTCGCATGTAAAATTCTATCAATATGTGAAGACTTACTGCCAACGAGTGGCTTGGAGCATCGGTGCCCTAAAGCAAGTTAGAAGCGGACTTGGAATATTGCGGAAAACATCAAACAGGACGAATCAATCAGCACAAACTGATGATCAGCCCTCTCTAATATCGGCCGACGAAGATCAGAAAGAAGTTCAACTTTAGGAACGTGAAGTTCGTCATCCAGGACGGAAAAGCATTCGACAGAATTGTTCGAAGCGTAATGCCCTTCAGATGGACCAATGACAAACACGTCAAACTGGTGCGTCTTCGTATGCCGATGCAATCGGTTGATTAATCGTCAGATTCTAATAAAGAACGAGAGTCAATTCAATTGAGTCAGTAAACCAATTAGCGGGGGACCCCCTCAACCACGCGAACGAAAGGCAACCAATCAGCACTGGCTATAGATGGCCGATGACCTGCATAAACGGAATGATAGCAAAGCGTTTGCAATGAAGTTCCCCAGCTCGAGGAATAAACCAACACCAGTCAATGTTACGAAAAAGGATATTGCCCTCCGGCCTGAAAGTGGTCGTCGCCAATGGGATTCAAATTGTTGACCTCAGAGGTAAAAAACCCGTGATCTCCTCCTTGAGTATCACCAACTAATGCCGCTGTGAAATTTATTCTGAGTGTGATATTTAAAATTTACTCGCAATGGCAGATAAGTGCCGAGACGAAATCCAACAAGAAGCCGAATTTAAACATGATGTGCTAAGTTGGAACAGAGACCGGGATAATACACCTTGTAATGATCGGCTCACCAAGGAATTGTGGCCATCCTAAAAAAGTAAGCGTCTTCTTTGAAAATGTTCCGTCCACTGAGCAAAAAAGAGGCATCAAGGAAATCATTTTAGATATGGAGACCATATAGTGTTACTTACTCATATAGTTCTTCATCACCGGCGATCCATCATCCAAAACTCCAGGGTTTTCGTGTTCCGTCAATTCCGGTTGCTTGCTATGATAAAACTGTATTGCTCGATCGAATATGGTCACGGAATCGTAATAACGATGAATGAGGTCGGCCGCTTCCGCGTTTCCAACTTGAATCATGGCACATCCTGGACGTGTTTTGAGATATTTGATTCGAGCTATATTTCCATACAAACAAAGTAAGTTGAATAAATGGTCGCAGTTTAAATGAGTTGGTAAATTGCAAGCCATAAGCACCACACCCTCCATAGACTCGAACACAGAAATATCAGTTGGGCGGGAGGAACTAGTTGAGTTCAAATTGGACGTCGCATGACCTAATCCGATTCCTGTAGAAGAGACTGGATGCGTGGATGGGGGTGTTGGTAAAATTACCACCTTCGAAGCCACAGGAAAAGTGTGCTGAGCGGATGGCTGTGGCGGTGCGGGTCTCTGGACTGGCATATTGTAACTCATATATGGTGCCGGGGCACTGTACATTCCTGGATGTGGGTGCATTTGTCCATACATTGGCGGTGGGGCCTGAGGTGGAGGTGGCATATAAGGGGGCATAGCATAGTAACCGACTGGTGCAGCTGGAGTGGGAGGCCCAACTTGTGGAGGATAAGACGGTGCTGGTGGAGCGTAAGTTGGTGGAACGCACGGTGCAGGAGCTGGCACTGCTGGCGGCGCAGACTGCATATGTGACGAGGGGGTCGCACTCCCAGCGTTCGTATAAGCAATGCTCAAAAGCGTGCGCTGACTCGAGGGATTATTCAAGGGGCCTTGAACACTGGCATTGGGACCAGTAAAGTCCCATGATTCTGAATCATTCTTAGTGACGTGAATTTTCGGGATTTGTGAGTATGTCACTGTTAGACTGCAGCATCCCGAATATATATCCGCGCCGTCCAACTGTTGCTTGACTGTCTTAGCTTCCTCAACTGATTGGAATTCCACAAGAGCTTCCAAAGAACGATCTAGGTTTTTCTTTCCTATGAAAATTCGTTGCAACTGACCATGGGGGGAACAAATTGCTTTGACGACATCAACCGTTATAGGGTAGTCGGCTGCAGCAATATCTAAGTGTAAAATGCGCGTTGGTTCGGATGTAGTGGCGGGCTTTTCGCTTACTACTTTAGGTTCGCTTGGTGTGGTGATGGTCTCCGTAGAAAATTCTAATCGTACCATGCTGGTTCCGACAAAAAACGGGTTGGTTTTCGCCATATGCACTAGGCGCGTCGGCGTTGAGATGTCACAAAATTCCACTAGCGCAGCGCGACCGCCGCAAACAATCTTCGCATTTTTCACTTGGCCAAATCGAGAGAATAAACCCATTAGTTCTTGTTCGGTACAGCCACTGGGAAGTTCACAGACCACAATGGTACAACTAGGCTGAGTGGTTATCAAATAAGAAATATCAGGAGCCAACTGTAACTGGCTAGGAACAGTTCCCGTTGTATTATAAAATTGAGCTGTAGCAACAGCAAGAGCACCGTACCGTCCACGTTTCGGGGCAGAGCTCATTATGAATCCGGATAACACTAAAATTGACAAGAAAAGGATAGGGATTATCGAAATCAGAAGAACAATCTTAAGCAAAACGAACAAACCAGGAGCACGGTTTTTCTTACTACATATTCGATGTATGAGCACAATGGAGGGGACAAACACTTAGTTTGCAGGGTTCGCTAGAGAATGTGGCAAGCATAAGTCTAGATGCTGAACAAGCATGATCTGGTTTCATGACCCAGATGGCAAAATCGTCGTCTACTGCCAATATGACCAGGGGATATGGGATCTGAACCTCGGTCAACCCGGAGAACCAGAAGCTAGCTTCAATTTCATTTTAAACCGACAGCAAAAAAGTCCTCGATACATAGTACCTGAACGTCACGAGCCACGTCATCATGAAACACTCCCAACACAAGATTTTCACTCATTTTAATACCTCAAAACCCCGGCCACAGCAAATGCTGAATGGTGCAGTGAGCACAAACCCTCCACTTGCAATAACATAGATGTACAAAAATATAAATGAATAAACAGCAGAAGTCTGTACAAAACTGCGTGATCATGATCTTCATAATCATCACCGCCACGATGGTTCAGCGCGAAAAATCAAAGCAAGCCGCAATGACCCATGCCTTCTCCTAAAGGTTACATCTTTCTACAAAAAGAGTGAACACCCAATGGGAACAGGGAGTGGACCCAAACAGGCGGGAAAAAATCAAAATGCTGCTGTGGCCAACACACGGAACATAGTCTAACTGCACAAACGCACGTGTTTTCAATCATTCTGATTCGACAGAAAATGACAACACGATCGCCACT
>LUCM01007439.1:0-124640 GCA_008360955.1 Fasciolopsis buskii
TCACACAGCGCACTCTTTAGTGGGAATCAAAGAAAGGTGCACAATGGTATAGGGATGGTTGGACGGAAGAGTAACAGGTTCGTACAACTGAATAGCGGTAATAACCGGGAAACCAGCCATAAACTGCCAGGGAGATTTTCCTCACCCATCTTTATGTGAAACCCACCACTGCTAAGAATCACGTCGTATACTTTGTCACTTATTTGAATTTCTAGGTTCGATCATTCTTTTGGTGAAACACAAAGATCGAGGTGAGTACCTCGTTCGTCTGTGCAAATCGCTAATGAACTATATATTTGCTAGTGCTTGTTAATATTTGCATATTTTTCGTGGCCAGTGTGGACTGGGCAATGTGGCCTGGTTTAATGCACGGTTGCTCGGTCATCGTCTGACATGCCGAAGTTCCCATTGTTGGTGATTTTCCGAAAGCTTGACCACGTAGGTGGACGGATCCAGTCGAGTCCAGAGTGCCCAAATGGCTAACTGGTGTGATTCCCATTAGGTCTTGCTATGCATTTACAGTTGTAAAATTGATCCCACTCTTATCCGGATATTGAAGAAAACATGGATCTCATCTCTGGTGGTCATTAGCTTTCACCAGCATTATCCGGCTTTTTTCCATTTTTCGATTACATGTTATTCATTTTTGCAAGAAAGTTCGATAACTTTCTTTCTATTCATATGCGTTTATTTGCTGCTTGCTTAAACTGAAATTTTTTGCACCTTGTAATCAGTTGCTTTCAATCATTTCAACCCTAACTTTCCTTATTGTTGCCATGGTGAAACCCATTTATTATTCTCGAGTTTGGCCGTACTGATTGTGATCGACATACCGAACAATGAGCGCTTCAGATCAATCTTGAAAAAATATAAACTTTAGGTACTTTCGCCCTAAAATAATTCTCCCCATTTGGCAGCTTTTGTCCATCGTGCAGTGACCCTTTCATAATGGCATAATAGCTCAGAGCATCGCTCGGCCGCCACCGGCAATTTTCAGCGTGTAGAAATAACAATGCTTCCTTTGAAGTAATCAATATTGACGAAAAGCACAATGGTCTGGCATTATACGTTTTCGGGTCATGTATCTCGTGAGTTGACGGCTTCAGGCAGGTGTTGTCCCGATACTTGTTAGAACTACTGTAGAACGAATCTGATAGAAGCAACAACATGTCACTTTTCATTCAGTTTCTGACAGTGTGCGGTAACCCAACTGATGCATGATCTACGCGACCACCATGTCACTTGAGGCATAGTTTGAGAACGATGACTCTAGTTTTCGGATTGACTCGAATTGTCCCGCAATACTATGTCCCGTCCTGTTTACGATCATGAGATTTGCCTTGAGAAAATTCCAAGAATCCTTTGCCACATTTAAAAGAACCACTACTGTCTTTGTGAAACCCTAAATGTTCAGAAAATGCAAAGTGAACGTACACGCCAATGTAGACACCTGACTGTGAATTGGTGGTTCCGAAATGGACTTGGCGAATTCAGGCCGTTCGAATGTCTGTAATTTGAGTACAACTCAATATACAAACCGCAAAGCCTGATGAGTTTGGGCGAATTCAAACCCGCTCACAGTGCAACCCATGTTGTGTAGTTTGCTGAGCGGGATTGTATTATGCAGCATGGCTAGTCATTACCGGAAATCTTTACACATAAATTAAGGGCAATTTTTGGGAGAAATAACTTGTAGTGTTCTACGAGGAGTATACACGCAGGAAACCAATCATTATAAACATTGCTATATTTAGCTCACCATAACCTGTGAGTAGTGTGTGGAATTAATTTTTCCTATACTTGGCCGACTGTTGTTCGGCCTCCGCGTTTTTTCATGCAAACATCAGGTCATCCGCTCAACCTTACACTCAGGAAGCATCGGAACCTAATTTCAACTTTGTTAGTATACCAAACTGGTGTACATACAGCAGCGCATCCATAGTTTGAACCCGAGGCCCGCAGTGACAAGAAATGCGTAATTACAAAATTCCAGTGACAATTAGTACAACAAAACTCCAATAGATTATACTGTCTAATGTTTTGTGTAAATGATGCCACTTGCAGACAACTCCCTTACGGTGTATTTGAAGTTTGGCCAGTACACTAACATAATCAATGTTTTGAATGCCCTCTGCGATTTAAGCACAATCCGGAGATGTTTGAATTGGAAAATATTTTGGTTAAAGTACGATTGGGAATCAAAAATAATTTATAAGGAACTAAATCCATTCGTTTTTCTAAGACTCGCGGCAATTTCAATTCCGCGCAATGTCAGTCGGGACTCACTGGGATTGCACAGCAGTCACTTTTTCATTCCCCTGCACTGATTTAACCTTCGGGGCAGAGTTGCGGTAGTTTTATTGCTTGGTTGGATACAGACTGTAAAGCTGTCTCACTCTGTTTTGAAGAGAGCTTACTTCTGCTACTTTGAAGTGCTTGACTGTAATATCTATGGTTCAACCAATTGTTACTCACAGAATTGAAAGCCAAACTGAACAAACAGTGGGCTTGGGTAGCAGACTTTGTTTGCTTCTTTCATTTCGTGCTTTCCGGGTTGAAATCAGTGAACGGATGTCCGGATATTTTGTATATTTTATATGTATTACATTCTTTGCTGTCACGTATGAACAAGCTGTGAAGTGAATCGAATAGAATAGTGAGCCGCACCAAGTGATCACTGTTCGGCACACCTCACAATGAGGCCACGATTCAGTCTACTGCTATTCTTTATCAGTACGGTCTTGCCACAGAAAATCTACTACCAATAGTTCTGAACGCCAATATTTCCCTTCTCGGAAGCCGTGATAATGAAATACTAAGGATTGGAATCCCGCGGATCAAGGCATCCTACTCTGACGTTTTCTACTTGTTCTTTTCAATAACCAGAGCTAGAAAAAACTTGTGATCAACTGATGTTTAAACTAACATGCTCGGCGAATTTAAAACAGTTTGTCAGTGGTGACCTGCTGCCGACTGGGCCTGAGCACAGGCACACGATAGATTGTATGCTCACATTAAACTACGTAACTATGTGCCAAATGTTTACCGTACTCCGGAATCATAAAATGCTAGAAATATGGTACTACCTATGGCAATTCTCATACTTGAGCAAGTACAACGTTGTGCTAAAAGACAATTCGTTTTTTTTCGATTTCATTCAGTGCTTAATGGGCAATAAATTTTTTTCTTCCATATGGTGAAATACAAGACAAAATGCTTGCCATGTAAAACCGTATCACCTTGGATTGACCGTTGATTCACTTAAGTATATAAACATAGAACATAGACGTGAACTGAAGAAATATGATTCCGGTAGACATCAAGCATTGCTTTCTAAATATGATATAATTGTGTTTGAGATCCGATAGTTGATGGCCACGCACATGCAAGATTTTTCAGTAAGCACTCAATAGTGGCTAAACATGCATCCCTTACGTCTTAGTGAATTGTTCAATATTAGAACTGGATGGTATGTCTGCAACCGATATAAGTTGCCAATGAATAACCAATGTTTATGATATGCAGACAAAACAGGTATTGCACGATCTATGCTTTGACAATTTTTCTTGTTGGGGTCTGTAACTGAAAAACCGGTTTGAATCATTTGGACTTTGGACTGGATTTTACCTTTGCGAAATAATGTTAGATATTCTGAATTTTGTACAATTCAACCGGAACATTGGATATGATAGACTGATTCATGCAGATGTTTGTATTCCAAATAAAAAAGGATACACTCAAAATCTTGAAATATTGAGCGATACTCACCAATTGAATTGTCTGATTCGTCATGTTGATGTTTTTGTGTGTTAGCTGAGACATAGTTTTAGTTTTGCGAGGCTACACCTTAGGTATGGAACAGCGTGGGTATAGTCCGGAATGAATTTCTGTAAGTGTTCATATGACAGAACACTGACATTAGTGTGCGGAGAATGAGCGGAATTTGAAAGCAATTTGTGTGCAACTTTTTCCTGTCCAAGCTAATTCTGATTAGATGAAATTCACCTTAGGTGTCCTGGCCACTGATAGGCCTTTGACGCTGAACAATTTTGTGGATATTAGAGGAAAACATTTTGTTTCAAATGGGACTTTAATGTTATTATCGTCGGGTTTTGTTTGACAACACATCGATAACGTGGCTGAGCAGTCTCTGGAATGCACCAAGCGTTTCCACCAGCCTGTGCTATCCGTGGCTGGACTTTACATTCATTATTACACTTGACTTAATGGCTCTCCAGTTATTTACCAAAGTGGACTCGAATGTTAGTTTCCAACTATCGACTGCCACTGCATTTACTTTCAATGAATCACAAGATCACCATGCTGGTGAACGTCCACGTTTGTCGAAAAATTATCCGATCCCTTTGTGATTTGCACACGTCCTCCCTTGCACATCGTTTTGTTTGTTTACCTATAGTCGCCGACAGCCAATAACCGGATCCAAAAATATGTGGTGAAAACACAAATAGGACAATTAGTCTAATAAGTCTGTATTGCAGATTCCTGGAAAACCGATGAAAATGGCCATCGGTACAACTAGACAGTATTTGTCGATCAATAAATCCAGAATGTTGTAGCCCTTTTTGTGAAGAAACAACTACCATGTGGGATATAGAGAGAATTGAGCTGGACAAGTTGATCTGACTGGTGTGCATGAAATAAAATATGCATTAGGTAGAGTTGATGGGAACGAGTTGACAAACTATGATGAAGTACCTAAGTTAAGTTTGTTACTTTCCAACTTGATTTCCATTCGTATTGTGTTTGCTTAGTGTGACAATTCAGTGTTATATCAAAGAATCCTGGTTTCCTCACCTTAGTTGATAAAGAGTAAAATCAAGCAGTTTAAAATTGCTTCTTTCTATTTGACATTCCAGTATTCTTCGAATGGTTCCTAATGGTCACCGGTTCCTAGCAGCTGGGTATCTGCTTCGCCAAAGCTTCATCACTATGGGTCAATGTGACATTGACCGTGGGCGTGTGCAGTTAACAGAAACTCCATATACTGTATACATGCGATCATTTGGACTAGACGTCACTGGGTTACATTTCCCAAGTCGAAAGCCTATCCGCGAAGGACAAAGGTCGCCTTGACCGAGGTCGAGTAAAACACCAACTTCTAATTTCGTGTCCAAGCCAGCCAACGTGTACCAGGGCCCACACTGATGATAGGCCCACGAATACAGAAGTCCAATCCCAGTTGTGGACGTCGAGATCGGCAGTAATGACGCGGTTGCCAGAGAAAGACCGAAATGAACGATCGTTAACTGACCGAAGTTAATATTCCCGCATGTATTGTCTTCAAGGTGAATATGTGAACACAGCAGTGTTCTATTAGTTGAACCTCAGTCGATTCTGAGGAGCACAACTAGTTAGCAGCTCCTCGTCACTTTGTATCACTGATTGGTCCTTCAAATTATTATTCAGGTGGAGCTTTCTGTGATACGCATCTATCGATCAATGTCAAGATATTCCTTGGATTTTAACCCACTGGATCCAGGACCTAACGCTTTGTTGGGGCTCAGCCTGTCCGAGAACACGAAGTATTGGGTGCTTTCTGACCGCTGGTCAGTTTCACTCAGTTCGCAAATTCACAATTTGTAGACACCCGTTTTGCACGGGAAGCTCACTCTAGTATGACTTCTAGCGTTGGCATAAATGCTAGACCCAATAAAGTCAATGGTTTCCACAAAATCCATGGAAGTTCTGAAATCTTCTATCACCGTTTACAAAGGAAGATTGCCTGATGAAGCATACACTATCGCGCCGCCGATAGACACATTCAACTACATGATTTACCAATATGAGGCATATACTAATTCTACTAAATATTTGACAAACTGGATGACTGGCATCGAATAAAATTAGAAACGAAAAACTAACCAAAAATCCATTAAGTGCAAGCAAAAGAAGACAATAATGAATAAGATGAAAGCACAAATATAAATACGTTTACACATATATATGAAAGAACCTTCGAGGGAAAATCCCAAAATAAAGTCAAACGGAGTGACTCTTCGGTGAGTTGGGTTGACGTAGCAACAGGAGGATTACAAATAAAGGAGAAAGCGTATAAATAAGACGAGACTTTATTAAGTGAATGTGCATGCAGAGGAATAGGTGAACTAAGAGGTTGAAAGAAACTAGTGGATACATAAATGGATAGATAGATAGATAGATAGGTAAATGGATAGATAGATAGATAGATAAATAGATAGATGGATAGAGAGATAGATAGACAGACTGCGTAATTTATTTGATTGATTGAATTAGTGAGAGTGTGATTGCTAAGTAGATAAGGAGGTTGGCCAACAGACTGTTTGGTTGATTTGACCGGCGAATTAATGTGCGGCCTAATGATTGTTTGATTGCGGAAGCGACTGTTTGATAGATCAAAGGCTTTGTGAATAATAAGCGAAAATATATATGTCTATTCATCTAACGAGATAAAATATCGCTTCATTCAGAATCATTGCGTAAGACAGACTACTTGTCCGCTTCGTATACAACAGTGTTAATTCAATCGTGATAAACTGCCAAGTCTAATTGGAGAAATTACAGAATTTTCAGTAGTCCATATTCACTCCAATTCCCGGTGAACAAGTGAATTTTCAATAACAGTCGATGGCAAGAACTTTTGATTTCGTTTGCTTCTTTTCGTACCATGGACAGTGACGCGCGAATGAAAAGTATTTTGTACAAATTTGGGAGTGGCAAATATCAAGCGAATTTGGTTCGATCAGTCCTTTTTCGTCAGCCTGATTACACGATGAAACTGATAAACTTATTGTGCAATTAAAGTAAATATTACTGAACATACAGATACATATGCGAACTTGCGTTGCGTGTTCATCATTGGAAAATATTCTCGTAATCTGGACAACGTTTTTTGCATTGCCTCATGACGAATGTTTCATTTGATCAGTTCGTACAAAACAGTAAGCTTTTCCGGTAAAGGGGTGGGAATACCAGTGTTCGCGATGCTGACGGTGACGTTTAAAAGCAACAGCTGGATGCGCCTGGACTAGGCCAACAAAGTATCGTCATGTTCCAACATGAATGACATAATGTGAATGACATACTGTTAATTAAAACCACTACATGGAGCATCGATTTTCGATATATTCCTTACGTCATTTGGTTCATGAATGACATATTCAAATCTTTCTAGGACAGACCGATTTCAGCAGGGTTCTCGTGTTGCGGACATGGTCTCAGAAGATACACATATATCTGCATTATCGTGGAAATAGAAACAAAATGGAGGCAGCCAATAAAATAGGCGGCAGTGATATATCAGCTTTTATCACGTTGCTGGAGATAGTGAAATACTATTGACTGTTTACCACGGGGAGAAGTACTTGCTAAGGAGAGGATTCGATTGTATGAATTCCAAATGCCCACAGGTTATCGACTTGACCACAAATGTTTTTGTCAAACTATAGATAAATTACTGAATCTTTGTCACCGCACTTTTCAGAAAATATTCACGCAGATGTACACGGTATGCAACTAAACAAATAATCAATTGAAAATCGATTCCCACGATTAATTAACCCAGGTATTGTCGGTTAAAATTTAAGGTTGCAAACGTGTGAATGTTGAGCAGTGCGAATCACTAGAACAGTTATTGACAAACGGCGTTTGTTTTTCATATAAAGAACCACGAAGTTCATTGTCATTTATGTTTAGTTTTAAACGGTGAAATCGTCAAGTAATTAATTTCCTGAACAAACATTATCTAATTTGCCTATCGACGACTCTTTTACAAACCAGCCCCAATTCCAGAAGAACATCATAAACAATCTGGTGAGCGTGGAAATTGGCAGAATTAGTGAACTCAACGACTCTTGGACACAAATTCGCAATTCCATTTCCCGTGTTCAACAATCTCCTAACCACCTGACACTTTTTCTTAATAATAATAGTAAGATTACAATCATTATAGACGGATTTTTAGTTTAAGTTTAGGATCCGCTATTTGAAGGCGTTGAATGTGGCTCAAAACTGATTACGCAACTGTTCACGAGGTTTGCGTCTTCTCTTTTCATAATCAAAAATCTTGTACCTCAGCCAACGTCAAGGACTGCTAGGAACTGTTTTCGGTTATGACGGATATCATTTTTCGGATTCCTGCAAGGTTCAATCTGGAATATCAAAAAGCAGTAGCGCGAACAATAACGGAAACGATTCCCAATACCCTGTACCTAGGCTGCTGCAATCGTCCAGAAGCCATTCACTTGTTATGACAAAAATACAATAAAATAACATGTTGATTATTGATGTTGTGAGAGATTTTCATCTACCAAAGTGGTCCAGTAACGAGCTATCCTTGTTGCATGACCTTTTGAATCGGAACACAAATACCTACAGGTGAAAAATACTGTTCGTCAGTGCACTGTTAACGAGTTTTTATTGACAGTCCAATGTTTACAATTCACTGTTGTATGGTCAACTCCTTCCTCTCTTTGTCAGTTAAAAATGACCCTGCCTAATAAGACTAAGTAGATTCGCATAGGACAAGAGTGACGTCCAAGAGGTAAAGAATAACATACCGGAATATGCCGAGTGTCGTTTGTCTAATTACTTAAAACACGTCTGGTACATTCGTGGGAAGATAAACGAATGTATGCACCAGATTATGGAGCACCATGTCGTAAGGGAGTCAGTCATTTATATGCTCAATTGCTTTTGTGGTCCCTTTCATTGAAAACAAATTCTTGCCGATTCACGCTCCGAATTCCTTGAGAGATTTGCCGTCTGACATTTCCAAGAATCTACAGCGTGAATCACTGCCTATTGTTCACCATTTTACCAAAACATTTTCTTTGTTTACTTCAATGAATAGATGCCAATTTCAGTGTGTCTCGGCGATTGTTTGTGCACGTATTTGAAATTGCTTAATTTGATTTTCACGTACCAGGTAAATGTCGTTATTGAAAGTCACTGGAGGAATATCAACAGGATTGCCTCCGTTTTTCAGTCTTCCGTTTTACGCAACTCCCTCGTGAAGTGTTGCTAATGAAATCTGAATATCATAAGTTTCACCGAACATCGAACTGTGAAAGTCAACTTTCGCTAAGTCCTTGTTCCCCTGGACTGATGTAGCCACGTTTGAGAAAAGTAATTTGTGAACTTTGAATCCGCTTTGTCTTATCGTGCTTTTACTTCATACAATATTATCATTCAGTTGCTACCTAGCTACTTTTCAAAATGTTTTTCAACTCAACAAATGACCAGCCATGTTGATTTTGAGGCCCAAAGCATCTGCTATGTCCATTGTGGCACTTGAACAAGAACTAACTTCACTGACCAGGACTGTACCGCAGAATGGCAACATAAAAAATCTACGAACTTCACATCTGCTATACCTAGAGGATTTATTATCCAAAGTCCTATTTCCATCGCGCAGGGGCAGGACATCCCTCCTATCAGCCTTCATCGGAATCAATAAGTGTACTGCAAAGCCAAACAGGTTCTTACAGCGGAGGACGTATATCGACGTATAAAACAGAAAGTTTACTCCCAACTGCAATTGGATGTAAACCGAAATCCTTCGACCTAAACTAACCCAAACTCTACTAAGTGCCCCAACGGAAAGCGCACTCGAATTGCGAATGCAAAGCATTCAATTTCTCGACTATTTTAACTATCCTGGTAAGCAAAAGCGAACTCAATAGGTACGAATGTAAGTACTAGCTTTCGGTCTGTAGTAAGTAGTCAAAAGGTGTTGTGGGTATTGTTAATCTGCTATATTTTGCTCGTTTTCATTTTGGGGACCACAACAGTGCTTATCATTTTCTAAAAGGGAGCAATAAATAACAGCGACTATTAAATCGGGAAGATTACCGTCCGTAGGATTCGAACTCTTGCACATCATTTGACTTTCACCGGTCAGTCGACTTCGCTCATTAGTTGGACGTGACCAATTATACTTAATTTCACGTGACTAATCAGTCCTCCCGTGGACTGCTAAATTATTGTTAATACTAGTGTCATATGCGATCTACAAATTTGTCATATATGACTTGAAAATAAATAGACCTTATTCTAGCGTGATTCTTCCAGACCAGTCAATTAAGTTTCGTCTTTTTGTAGGGGATCATGCCAAACAGATCAGAAGAAACTTGATCAAACGACGATCGCGAAGGTGTTTTTCACTCAGAAACACGTGAAATGAACGTTGTGATAAATATTTTGTAAAAATGTACATTAGTTACAGCCCTAGACTTGAGGCTAATTAGTGACAATCAGTGGCCTTTAAAGCGGAAAATCATGTGGACATTTTGTCACAAGATATCGGAAAAACCAACCGCGCGGGGGCATTTAATTGTCTTTTACTTGATTCTTCCAATCTGGATTTTCTCGATAAAAATTCCAAGCCGATTCCAACTAATATTGACGAGTCGTCAGCTATATCTAGTTTAAACGCTGATGAAAGTAGTTCCATCGTCCATTGTTTCCTTTCAGCCATACTGAACTAACCTTTTTCGATAATGACTTTCCATATTGAATTACTGAAAAGAATTTACAACAATAGCTAGCCTAGCAGGCGAAAACTGCCCCTTTCTGAATGTAGCAGAAACACGGATACCTTCATCATAAACTTTCCTTGAAAATGAGATCACTTTGGAACAGCACGGCGAACGTGATGTGTGGAAAATGGCGAGTTGGTTTAAACATGCTATAGATTAAAGTCTCCTGTTGCGCATGGACGTTTTACCAGAATCGATCAGTGCCTAACATTGGTAAAATAATCAAGTCAGTTCTGTAGTAACAAGCGTCCAATCACTTGTGCCGTTGGGAAGTAAAATTCTTGGGTGCTGCACGGGAATATCGGAAGAAATCCGCCAAACAAATCTCGATGCATCTTGGGGCTTTGTAGGAAAGTCATGATGAAGCAAGTATATAGTTAAGCAGAATAGCATGCTATGTTCAATTAATATTTGTTGTTCACTATATGCGCAAGTTAGAGTATTATGGAGTACGGTAAAAATGTGTGCTCAAAAGAGTATCCAAACGCACATCAAACGAATGGATGAAAATAACGGAACTATTCATATCTACGTACAAGGCTTGTTTCACTGTTCAAGAACAGTCCGGATTGGGTTCATATAGGCGTCCTGAGGAAACTAATTAACAGAACCATAAAGAGGGATGGGCGAGATGAAATAAAATGAACATTAGCAAACTACCACAAAATCCGACGAGACCGGTTTCAAACAATTATTAACAGATACGACTGAACCGCGTGAATCTGTACCATCACAAGTTCATTTCCAGAAATGTTGTGTGGCCGGCGCAAAAGAAGTGTAACAGAGGCAGAAAACATAACACTTGCAATGTGCCTTGGACGGAAATGCGTTCTGAAACGCCCAAAAACCAAACCCTTCAAATTAACTACGTGGATAGCACGACAAACGACGAGTCTATCACGATTCGTCAACGACTGTTAGCGTTAAGGTTCGAGGAACCAACAAAGGAGTCAAGCTAAAAATCTGTGGACAATCTTAAACACAACTTGCGTAATTTATCGCAACAAAACCCGTTAATCTATTCGCTCAAACTGACGGTGTTCGAAAGCTTGTTCACTTTACATCTTGGGATGGCATATCCTTTCCATTGATAAACTTTAGTAAGTATAAAACTCGCAGTTCGATCAAACGGATTTGGGAGAATAGCGATAATCAAACATGCACAGACTAACTGAGAAAGAGAGTTGCTGAAAATGTGTAGTTATACGCAGTAACCCAAAAAATTTTCGAATTTTTTTATTTTCTCCCGCTGCCCGCTGTCTTGTTTTCTAGCACCCCTTGCATCAGAAATGCAAGCTGATGAACAGAACGAAACAACGTTAGAGGAAATGGTAGCAGACTTTTCAGATTCGGGAATCACTAGGTGCTTTCAACAGTATACTTCTTATCAGTAGATCAAAGCCGGTTTTGGAAACATTGTTTAGTTTACAGCATGTAAGTAACTGACATTCGGATTCGGGAGCTAAGCCTGTATTCAGAAGTAAAATTTGTTACACTAAGCCACACTTGCTAATCTAGTATTTCCAACTTCAGTGTTGTTTAAACGTTGATCGCGATGTGCTTTCATCCAGGGGTTCCGTTTGTAGATACTGTTAGTGCCGGTGTACAAGGTAAGAATGCAAATCCCAAAACGTTCAAGTTGTCTTTAAACAAAAACATTTTTTATTGTGCAGACACTGTAAATGTGCGATTGGATCCTTTTTAGATGGTTAACCTATAGCACGATGTCCTTGCCAAATAATTAATTAAATACAGCTGTTCGCGGCATGTTGTTTCCGTTCAGCATTCACATCCGGGACTGTTTGTGTTCCTAATTACCACTACGGAACACAATGCAATCATTTTGTCGATATCCAATCAAACTGTCCGTGATCTAATGGCATGAGTTTATCAATTTGTATTTCAGTTGATCCGGAAGAAAACGAACAACCTGGTAAGTGACTGAGTCCAACCCAAAACAATTCTTCGTTAAACACGCTCCGACTAATTGGTTTGCATTAACATTGGTTTGCTTCATTTTATTCGACAATATTTATTCTATATTTACGAATAGTTCACGACGACTCGCTGGTTTTCTGTAACATGCTTGAGACGTACCTGCATGCCCCAAATCAGCTAGGGCCTACTGAATGAATGGGAAAGTGGACAACTATGAAAACTTGGAACATGAAGTTCCACAGAACCACTTAAGGTATCAGTGGCTCCGCCGGGTGTCAGCGGATTGCCGTCTACCGCCAAAGTGACCGGCAGATCTAGTGATCAAACTTTAAGTCATTTCCGGTAATTTACTTGACAGCTGCGTATTGTATCTCTTGGTGAGGTAATGCAGAAGCAGTGCTAGTATTACACTGAGGAAAGCCTATCTCACCCTCGGTTTAAACCAAAAGTTAGAAGAAGGCGCATGATATGCTTAAAATTAAGTAAGTATTTGTACAACAAAAAATACATAAATTCCCTTAACGTTATAATAAAAAGGTGTATGCGATGTTCAAAACGGCATCATGTTCGTCAGAATAATCTGTTAGGCAATTCGTGTAAAGCTAAAGATTTTAAGGCCGAATCTGAGGAATGTAAAATTACTTAGACAAGGCAATCAACTGTTGGGCAGTCCGAATGAAAGCAGACACAAGCAAATCCGTATGCTGAAAGGAAACAGAAATCCTTTTGCTTATACAACGAACATATTTGCGTGATGTGTGTTGTTATTTATTTGTGACAATGATCATTTAGGTTGATTCATAGAGGCATTTAAGTTCGTTTCCAGTGAATGGCAGTTGTGTTGTTACATTAAGTTGTACGTGGGATAGAGGAAATCGGTGGTAGATTGAAACGGATGAGTTAGGAATGCATATATCTGATTCCGACTTAATACCATATCAAGACAATAGTTGGATGGGCTTTATTTCTTCCGACATCGGTGGACAGGAGTAGGCCAAGTTAATCTTAGTGTTTGGAACGAATTACTTCTGAATCCATAAAGGGAAATCAGCCAACCGAATGTCCACTGTTTGCGCAGCTACGAGGGCTCAACACTTAAACAGATTTGCATATTCAACTGAAACGCTGTAGATTGGGTAGAGAGTTCGGTTTACATCCACTGGATGGATTTACCCAACCAAAGCATGAAAGAATGGCATTGGTAATTGATTTGGTTGCCCCAGCGTTCAGTCAAACTGGGTTGTATTCACGAACACACTCGGACAATTTCCTAATCAGTAGTGGTTTCATACTCAGCACCACTGCAACCCATGGACAAATATATGCAAACAGAATCTGCATAACTTGTCCCATGCACAAGAACAGTTTCGAGGCAAAAACGAATTTGAGCAGCTCTCCACTGCCGGGGTCGTCTACTTGAATGTTTAGACCGTAAAACAATGCGATATGCTTTACTTATGCCAGAATATCGGCTTCCTCTTACCATGGTGTTCTGCTAGAAAGGCAATGGTTTGAAGATGGGTTAAGGTGTTTAAGACATTAGGCGGGGAAAGCGCATGAATCTGTAAACATTGGATTATTCCGAGCGGGAAGATTTAAATTAATGGGCCGTAGTTAATAAGATTGTTGGAGGCCTTAGAGAATACGGTCAAATGTCTCGGTCAATGACAACCGAGCACACGCAACAGTGCTACATAGATAGCAAAAGAAAAGTGCCCCAGTGCAAGGATAATGGTTTGAAACGCTGAGCTGACAGGAATTCTGTTGGTTAACATAATGTCCCTTGACCCGGACGGTGCCAACTGGTAAAATAACTCGGTTCTTTTTGTCGAATGAAACAGAGTCGTTTCTAATGATTGTGAAACATGAAAAACCTCGTAAGTTTCCTTTAAATTGTACAGTATTTGGTGGTTTGTCTGTTTGACATAATATGACTCTATACATGATAGACCTCTGTTTAGTACAATATTTCCTGTTCGAACATTTTGTGCTAACACTTTTCGACAGTGGCGTTAATTCAGTATTTATGATTCGTCGTTTGCCTAAATCGAGATCCTTGCTGAATGCATTGGCAGGGCGGATCCCTTAGGATTGGTAGCTTATAAAAAATATCGACAAATAAGCTGGAGACCGTATTTTATTTTCCCAAAAGTTGGAAAGCCAGCATCCACAGCTGTATCCACAACATGGTGGGTTCGAATGAATTATCTTCATTCTGGTCAATTACAACGAAACACTCGAATAGTACCAATGTGTTTCATAAATTGATTGCGCACTATTATTGCATAATCATTTAGTTACATTTCCGCGCTAAAGTTCTTAGTACTGTGTTCAATTAGGGATTGGGAAAACACCGGCTTTAGATGATCGATCTAAATGCAAACTGCATTAGGCACTCGGACAAATATCGCCAAACAAGGATATGGCACCAGTACGAAATAAAGAAGAAGCGAGGTGGCAAGTCAAAGACAAGTAAGTGTGTCAAAATGTCCAATGGCTGTTGACATAATTTGAGCGTAAAGCATTCCCCAAAAGGGAAGGACTCACCACATAAACAGGAAACCAAAATCATCGAAACAAAGGCCTTTCCATACACCGCATAGCAGGCCAATTTTATTAATTAATTTGGGATTAGAATTCCGAAAATTAGAATACAATATTTTGAGCATCAGTCACACAATTGTGCAAATTTCCATTCACTTACATTCTTCACGTATCTACTTGTTGTTTGTCACAGTGAAATGGATATTAGAGTTTACCTTGAAATGGTATTTCACAAAAAAGGGCATCAACAAACTGGACGGCAGAATAGCAAAATAACCCAAAAATAGGATGAAACCCACTGAGCGAATTATCCAGCAGGCATCTTCAAAATTCAATCGAACCAGAGGGCAGCCTACGACCTGGGCGCCACGAATAGTCGAATTAAACAGAGATAGCACAAACATGTAAATTACAAAGGGATCAGCAGAAATAGTTCCATTTGGGAAGGCTGTTAGATACGATTAACAGAGGTGCATATTCGCTGAAAAGTGCCTTAAAGACTGTGGAGTGAAATGCCGGCGAGACCGCCGATTTCAGTAGTTCGTTAACTAGCATTATGAAGAAGAGGTGAGCATGAAACGAAACAAATCTTGGAGTTTGACATGAATAACACCAATCAAGAGTGGCTCCTCAGCCAAATCTCCGATTTGTTTGTACACGATATCATCGAACAAGAACCTGATTTTAAATGGGCATCGAAACAGAAACTCGTTGAAACTGTTCATTGGCAGACCAAAACTTATACTGTTTTTTATGTGGACCATCACTTGGCTTTCTTTGATGTATTTCTCACAAAGTTGGATGATGGTGACAAGTTGTTGGAATCAGAAAGTCAACGTCCGAATTTTGTGCCCGAGAGTGTTTGTTCCGAACATTTCAACTGCCATGACCCACAAATGTCCAAGGTCGTATTTGTATGTGTCACTTAGTCATCCACAGGCTCTGAGTTAGCCAATCCTATGAAAGCGACGGAGACAATGACAAACTGTTTGACATAAATATTCACCCTTGATTGGTGCTGTTTATGTCCAACTGTAAGATTATTTTTTAAAGTTTTCCTCGTGTATTTCGTCATCGGTTGCCTGTTTCACATTTGCCGGTGGCTAGTTAATTTATTAATCAACATTGAAATGAGCATCCTCATCTCTGTTTTACAGGCAATATTTTCTGTAATTTCACACCTTTTGATTGATCTTGGTAGGCAAAATCTTGTCTTCGGACACGAATATTTATCGTCTTTACTTGCTTGGAGAATTCGGCCTCCAAAAGTATTAGTCTGTCGTGATTCTATGGATCACATTCAGTCTACAGTGGTAACTATGCTTGGGCATTGTGCGCATAGTCCAATATATATTAAGTAATTACAAAACAGATGTACGATATCTCCACCAACAAATGCATTCCAAATGGTTAAAGCAATCCAACGATTACGACTAAGGTGCAGCCAAACAGATATTTGTACCGACGTACATCGCTCTGTTGTATTTCCGAGTCAGGTTGCCATGTCATTTATCTCTCAAAGTCAGACCAGACGAATATAATGATCGACATTTTACGTTATCAATGAGAGCCATGAAAATGTTTGGGTACTGGGCCATGCCTTCTTTGCCTGTATTTGACCGTAGTAGTTAGAAAAGCAAGATGATGGCGGCTAAATCTGTGGGATGAATATATTTGTCCGCACTGCTCATTTTCAAAATCCCGTTTGGCAAGCAAATTCTCCAATTCTTTCTCAAAAAGAGCTTCACCAAGAATCGGGTAAGTCAAGCGAGCCAATTATCGAGTCAATGCGCATTTCTCCATCCACTTCGTTTTCTTGGTCTTTTTTCTGCCACCCAATGTCATTAGCCCAACATGTCTTCTCGGGTGCAAGCTACACAACTATGCGTTTGTGATTTGTTACTGTTGATCGGCTTCATTCACAGCCGCAGTCCATACGGTCAGATCACGGATCGCTTCAGCAACCCGTTCTAAATTTTCAAATAGCTACAGAGATAATCAAGTTTGCCCGATTACAACCTAGCCAATAGCTATTGTAAATTTAATCAAAAATTTTCGGCTGATTCTAGACAGTTTTTTCGGCTGTGAATCGAGCCTCGAGGAACTGAGGATCAGTTTTTTCATGTATTTCTTTGGCCTTCGGTTCTACATTTAGGAGTAACGTGTCTAGACCATAACGGCGTTTTACTATGACAATCCATCTGGTGCTATATACGCCCAGTTTTGTTCTACACAATTTTGGATCGAAAAGTCCACTCTGCAACAATATCACCGGCGGTGTCCAGTTGCCTGCGTTTGCCTAGGCGGGTACACAGGAGGTTTTGCAAATTTTAGTTCGTACGATTTTTGATTAACGTGTTTACGGATGTGGAAAATCTACAGCTGAATGAATGAAATGTATCTGTCATGTATCAACACCGCGTTTCAATGGCTTGACTAACCAGTGGATAATGGTGATCACGGAACTATATAGTTCCTGATGTTAAATCCCCCAAATGTAAGTTGGACAGTAAATTTCAAATAAAGGTCAAATATCTCCCAATATGCGGTAGGCACAAGAGATGCCCAATCACAAAAGCATGACCGAAATGAACAGACAACAGCTTACTGTTAGAGCGTTGCACTGGTAAACGAATGTAATGATACGTCTGACAAAACTTTTATCTAATTTTCTTTACCTCGGGGTTACTAAATCTCAGCTTGACTGTACCGAACGACAACCTAAAGCTATACTAATCGACGTAAAATTCTGTGGGATTGGGAAAATAATAAACCCCAAAATCTTTCTCTCACATGATTCGTGGAATTCGGTTGTGCCTGTTCAAACCTACTTTTGTTCGTAGATTTATCCACAAGTCCGGCCATGCCTGATGTGAAACACGAACTTCCAGGTAGGTTTTCTGACCGAAGTTACATGTACACATCTTGAGGAACAGTTTCACCTCTGTGTAATATTTATTCTTAGAAATCATGTTTATTATGAAGGAACCTCAAGCGATGGCAGCCTATTAGCCCGTAGTTGGTGTAAGAGGTAGAATCATAAGAGCATAAGACTTGGACTTGTAAGAATTTAATCTGACCAGAAACTTCAAAACTGACTTCATCGATATTTTGATAAGTGACTATCGAATAGCTGAGTCAAAAACAGCAGTACTCAGCCGTTCAAACTATTAACAGCGGAGAGTCACCGGATTATTATTATACGGAGTAATGGATTGATCCCGGGCGTATAATAACCACCCGACGGATGTTAACATTTACTTCCACAGTCGGCAGTATTGGGGCCATCGGAATTGACTGTTAAAGTTTAACCGTAAAGTAAAAAGTAAAAACCAGACCTACAATCAAGAGTAAAGCACGTAGGTATACCAGTTAGCCGATGAACGGCAGTGAGTCAGGAACAGCAAAACAGACAGTCGCCGCTGTCCGGTCCAGTTCAGCAGAGCCACGTCGTGCCATGCGAACGGAGGCGCAGCAAGTGGGTTGCGTATTGTCTCACAAGATAACAACCGTTCAACCAATCAAACTGAAGGTCAGGTTAGCACAGTGTGATTGGTGGGCGCAGCCCCAAATTGGACGAAATAAATGAACAGGCAAACGGCTGATCTGAAATCTATACCGGCCTCAAAGCACCGGCATTCAGACAGCATTAGGGCAAAGCGTGATTGCAGGTTGGCCTGTTGCTTCGGGGGTGTAGACGCACACGCGTGTGTGAACGAGCGCATGTGCGCTTGGACGTACATCCGTCCACGTGTCGTGTTATTGGGCGTGTAAACTGGGCACACGTTTGGTGAACTGGGATTGCAATCCTCCGTTCAACAATCGGGTTGATCCGCTTCTGTTATTCCATTTTTGATTTTCTCGAGAAAGATAACGCCAGCGGGCAGTTCAATCGCTTCTGTGCTCCGTAATGAACGTGACGGTCCAGGAGATAAACCTAGATGGATGAACGCTGATTTTCCACTCAACAACTGCAATTCAGAGCGTGGCAATCACGCTAATTCAAAACCTCTGCCGAGTCCAAACGCATGACTACCGCAGGTCTGAGCAACTGGTAACAATATTACGTCCGTAATATGAATAACAACACACTTTTTTGACCAGAAGCCGAACTCATCAAGTGCAAGATTAGAGGAAATATAAAAATGGGCTACGCACGGCGTCATTTTCTGTTATTTTGAAAAAAATCTGAAGGAAACATTATCTGGGATGTTTCTAATAGTCAGGTTTTTCCATTATCCTGAATGACCTTTCTCAAGGCTGACTTACATTCAGTTTTGATGATGGTATGGACCAGAATCTGATAGTATTCCAATCCGACACGATCGCGTGATCACCACTGGCGGGAGTAAATAGAGAATGTAAGACATCTGGTGACTGACACGTAATGTTCCATTGCATAAAACTCCGATTAGTTTCGTCAGCCGACTACTGACCTTTCGATCCAGTATGAAAATTGTACCTACTCCGGCGCAGGTAAGCCTGAAAATTAAATAGGCAAGACAAACGGATGGTTTGATGAAACTAAAAGGCTGAAGTATGAGGCAGTGCGTTAAGTCCTTACAAGATTTGGCAGGCTTTAGTTCGGACGCAGAACTTTCCATGTGGTAATGTGGATTAATTTTCGTCGAGATTTAGACAAATGCTGATAAGATTTTCGAAATCGCGTAGCAATTCGCGACCTATCCGGGAACAAAAACAAAACGTTGACTGGTCCAGGCGGGAATCCGAGAGAATGAAACCAGCTGGTCTATAACATAACACTGCTCGACCACATAATGTCATGATGATTTATAGATGATAACATGGCAATAGTCAACCGGTTAAATGCGTGTCAATCCAATATGGATGTCACGGATTTCCTGATTTCCATTCAGCGACCTCGACATACTGCTACACTTGTTGGTTGAAGAATGGATGAATTGAAATTTTATTACTTTTATCATTATAACCATATGATGACGAATAATAAGCAAAACGTCGAAGTGAGAGGAGCAAGCAAAATATCCGGCACTGGCTTTTATGTTATTATCGTATAAACTAATACCGCCCTACTTATCAAAAGATAGAATATCGATTGATCGCTTGCAACGCTTCCTTTAAACGACTGCATTTTTTGCTTTCAAGACTGAGGTCTTAGGTTGGCAATGGCTTCCAAGCTGGGAATTTCCCTGATGGCAGCAGATATCAAACCCGCTAATTTCAGGTTGAAACGTCTTATGAGGACGATCGCTCGATTCCGGCCACATTGTTTATACGGCCAATCTCCGCAGTGTCAAGCTTGCAGTCGGGGCATATGCCAGTTTGTTTTCTTTGGCGAAGCAAACATGATTTACTATTATTTCTTCTTATGCTTCATTGTCCGCTTTCAAGATATGCCTGACTGTGCAATCCTTACGAGAGTCTATATCACTCAAGGTGAATTGCGATCAGATTTCCGGTTCTAACTCATCTCCGTTTTGGATATTTATTAATGTAATCCTGAAACTCACTTATGCGCTTGTGTCCTTTCACAGTTGTACAACACGAAGAAAATTCAGGTAAGTCGTTCGCAAAGAAATATTTCTAATTCCAATGCATATTTAACGGATCTGTTTACCATCTTTTCGTTACATGTGGTAGACCGCCCACTTTATTACATGGGAAATGCACAACTCAGATCAATCGAGGATAGTCACGGACGGAAGCATCCTTACGGTGGATTACTCTGAGTCTATGCATACAACTGCCCCGAAATCAATAGCACGTCGTTGTCGGTCGGATGTGCAACTGACCAACTTCTAGCCTTTCTCAAGGCACGGTTTACAATCAAATGATCTTGGGCAGTAGTTATATGCTAACTGATATTACAAGGTTGTTTGTTTGTGTGCGAATGCATTAAACGTACTTCATTTTATGTGTAGTTGAGTGTGTGAGGGTTTGGATCTACATAAAGAAATCAGGATTCCTGATATCAGTTAACATATAAGTACTATACAAATCATCTAACTGTAAACCCCGCCTTGAGAAAGGTAGCCGAAACGTCGGCCACTCACATACCCTACCGGCGGCACTAAGTTGCTGACTTGAAAGACCGTATAAATAAATTCTCCACATGGTGCATCGACTACTCTACACACTCTGAATTTCTTTTGGACTTGATGTGTTACTTTTATTGTATTTTGTCATTCAATTCGACAAATTAACAACTCCGAGGTCTGATTCAAAATAAGTGAACCGTGGACATCTACTACAACTTCATCATAAAACGAAATTTCTTTTCAAGACGAGAACAATTGAGCAGGATTCGTTCGCCAGTTGTGCGCAAAATGTTAACAACAAGTTGTACTAGGCTTAGAAACAAAAGAATATAAACCGGTAGAAATCAGAACCAAAAGCAACTGTCAAACAGGTGGATTATGGTCACTGAGCACGGCTCGGGCCTCATAAGAACAATGCTTCACGGGAAGGATTTCGGTTTTTCCGCAGCATTTATTAAGACCTCTGAGAAATCTTCATTAGAAATGGTGATTGTGGTTATCAAGTGTTCACGCTCACTTAAAGGAAAATCAGACTGAAGTCGGAGTTCGAATATCTATCTGTAGATTTTCATGTCAAATCCTTTGTCCATTATTTTGATATTTAATTATTCCTTAAACATTCGGTCATCTATCTTGCCAAATTGATATTGTACTACTTGCTTGTTGGACTTTTTCGATTATCATCCATGGGGTGTATTCAACGAGCATTATAAAGTCATGAATGAGTAAAACCCCAAAACTTCAATGCATCGACTGACTGAGCTCACTGGGGACAAAGGGTAGCTGACTGAACTCGGTTGGAATAACGTGGATTACCTGTCTGACCTGACGGTGATCCAACAAGCAAACGGTCTAGCTTGTTTTCGAAAGACTGGTTTGCTCTAACGCATCAAATGCAGTACAGAAAATGCAATCATACAATGATCGGCACTGAATTCTTGTGCATACCTCGTTGTTCCGAGGGATAAATAAAATGAATTGAAAATTCCGTGTGATTAGTCCTCTCTCAGTGAATAATCGACTGAATAATAAGGATCCTGCAGTTTGTTATTTATTTTTGAGTCAGTTTAGCATTGTTCAAATGTTCACAACAGAAAAGTTTCGTTTTGCAAACCATAACAGAGGTCGTCAATATAACCCTTGTGGTAGATTACCTTTTTAGTGTTGCGACGTGAATCTATCGCTTACACTTAAGGGCGAATGCCAATCAAATTTGATTTCACGTTACCTCGTCCTCAACTTCTCATTCGAATTACCAATCAAAATAAATTGGTACTTTTTACATACAAAATTCACATCTACCCAGGAATGTTGATGGCCTGCATTTTGTATTTTCACTTGGAGTTACAAGCAGATCTTGGTCAATGTATTTGCAGGAACCTTCGATAAACTTCTAAACTTTTGCTCCCTCAGTTTGAGTTCGTAAAGATAGAAACGTATTGCGAACTAAAAATCACCGACTGATCTCAACCACAACGTATTTGGATGACAGATACACGCGTTGCGTATAATTGTGCATTGTACCGGAGACGACAGAAGTAGACACCGTTCAATAACAATCAGTTAATCAACTGTTAGGAGGTGGAACATTTGGGGATTGGCTTTTACTCTGGTGTTCGACGCTTTGGTGCCAAACTGGAATGAAAGTGTGAGGGACGAGCTGGTTCAGACCAAACAACCTATGATCGAGTTTGAATTACGTGACAAGTCCGGCCTAATTTAGTCCATGCTCAAGGGATTTTTGTGTCGTTCTGTCCCAGTGTAGGGAACAGGATAGAGTGACATTTCAAATTGTCAATATGTCAAAACGGCCTGCGTACGTGGTAGTCCCAAGTCTAGAGAAAAATATGTGACAAAAATTTGTTATTTCACTCAGAACCTGAATTATTGTTTGGTGTAATATAATATTTGGAGTTGTAAAGAAAAAACGGAATTTCATCGGTCATTTAGAGAAGCAGATATTAGTAACCAGTGAGTATCGAACTGGATTGAACAAAAATTACGCAAATATCGCCACAAAACGAAAAGACGTTGGAATATGATTGCAAATCATAGATCTGCATAAAGGTCGGAAATACTCGGATCAGCGGGATCCATTCACATGAAATAATTCACCATGTGATATCATCGCCCAACTCACCATAAAGAACCATGGAAGCACTGTACAGCTGTTTCAACCTCGTTACGTATCGTCATGTGCCTTTTTCCCGGATCGCGTCCCGGTTTGGTCGCGGTGAATATTCACTGCTTTTTGTTCTTGACGACGATGAACTACTATACAATGCTTTCATATTTGCTTTATGCTGGTTTATGCGGTGCTTTCACAAGATGAATTATTTCATGAAATCATTCAATCTCCTACTACTAAAATGTGGAAATCTATCCATTCTTTCCGACCAGTGAATCCTGTGTATTTCACGACCGCTTGTCCCCTGCGATTCCCCTTGGCTGCTTGTTCACGCGTACCAGCATGAAAATCTGCTAGACTTCATCACGTAACTTGCACGTAAACTCACCACGTTGATGTGCTTACTCCGGTCATGTCAGCTGTGTTCAGGGAATAACCATAGATTTGACCAATACGTCAAACCTTTGTCGCGTTTATCGTACTATAAACAGGAAGTACAGCCTTTTCGGAACTAGCTTGCACTGTTTTGTTTGTTTTTCAAAGGCAGCTTAATTAATTTCGTTGGTATCGTAGAGTTATCAAGAATAAAATGGAAATTACGAAAAGCTCATTCAAACGTTTCACGGTGGGATTCGAGGGCGGTGATCGATAACTTGTGGAGCTGACTGCCTCTGTTTAAACGACTAAATTTAGCGAGCAAATCAAAGTTTGAACCGAAACAGGCAGGTGACCATTTGATGATTTGTTCCTGTTTACTCCGTCGCTTTCAAATTTCTCTCAAAGTCCATGTATAAACGGAGGATTTATGAGCGATTCGTCTAGCTCATTTGTTTTTGACATCACGATTTTGCTACCACCGGTGACGAAAGTCTGACAGCCCCGGTTAGAATACATCAACTGGCGCTTGATAATGGTTATCCGTGAGTGAGAACCTTTTTCTTTTCGGCTCTCCCAAAATAAGTCGGTGACAAAATCGAAAATTTGATCACATGTCAACAACTTTTCGTAATAAAGATTGATTTGTGCATCTGCAAAAAAAATGGGAACAAATGATGAGGAACTGTCTCCCAAGTAACGGAATACATTCATTTTTTTAAACCACAGCTTCTCCCTGACACTTCCTTCTGGTTCTAACCTCTATTTGACAAAGTCCTCCTATATACGGACAACATGAGCCTGAAAACTGCAAGCTGTCATTGAAACTAGTAGCGATCCATTCTGTCCTTTACCAACAATCTTTGGTACGGTCACTGCCTTTACACCCCAGGAAGTATCTTCCATTTTACAAATCCGATAATAGTTTAAATTACCGGTTGGTGTAAATGTCACCATTAGGACATGGCGCCCGATGTATTTCAAATTGTCTAACCTTGTCTGTTTAAATGAATAAAAAGATAATCTGAAATATCTTTTTCATTTTGAAATACCCTATTTTCCAGTTTAGGATCCACTTAGGTTTGACCTAGTTTCAACAGATTTCACATCGATTAGCCCGAAGTTTGTATTGGTAACATGATACACGAATGAAGACGGAAAACGGACGTTTTGGCAAGACGAAATGTTTAGACACGTTTGCATGATGTGTGAGACATGTGGCTCGATAACGGATAGCTGGCTGTTTGACATGTACTCGCCTTTTAAACAGACGGGAGAAAACCATTTATAGTTGTAAATGAAGGACACAGCTACAGTGTTCGATTACATTGATCGATGCAAATTTGTTGAAATGTACCTCAGACAAATCGAATAAATCACTCAAGCTAGTCGTAGAGCTTAATTGCTCGGGTAAGATTTTCCATGAAAATAAACTTGCATTGGTGTCTTGTGGTTCATTTTAGGGTACCTTATTTTTTTGCTAGCAATCATTAGTAAAACAATTCAGTTTGACCAAGAAACCCACACAATCCCGACCGGTGTCATAATTTCGGCCCCGAGTTTCAACTTTGATAGCAATTCTTTTTAATCCGTAGGCCAATTCCGGTTCAAGTGTTCACACAGTAATGAAAGCTTAGGCAAGCATTTTGCGGAAGATTACACCATCCCTGTCCAAATAAAACTGCATCACAACAGCAAATACATTCATGCAACGGACACAGTCAATCGACCGCGACAGTATTTCTCCCGGAGGTCATTTTTTACCTGTTCTATGTACCAATTAAACCAAAATGTTTTGCCTAAAAATACTGCTAGCATAGACAACAGCGCTACGTTTGACTTACATATGTCGGGTTTGGAATATCTGCTCAAACCTCCCAAGAAACAGATTTAGCTTAGGGGGGGTGTTGAGGAATGCAGGCATTTGAAAAAATCTTTTGCTGGTTTTATCAATGAAATAATAGTGTACATCATTTTTAGACGTCGGGTGGCAGCCGACAAATAGCTTCCGATCGAGGACGTTGACCGGCAGTAGGAGAATTCTAACCCACAACGATATCTGCCTGACTATGGTGGATCATCAATTTCAGATGAATCCCGATAAGTATAGGGCACGAAAGTCAATTTTAGTTTGTTTTTGTCAAAACGCTTCGTCTAATTTGTAGAAATATGTAGGAAAGTGTTTCCCGAGAAATTTTTATTTGCCTATACAAATTTTCGTTTTCGACTAACAATCATAAGCTAGTTGAAGACGGCTTTAAATCACAGCAGTTTTGACAACTGTGCGAATGCATTTCACTAACGATAAGCAAAGCAAAACTAGTCGGAATGACTATTATCAAGTAGATAATCGTATTTGGCTTGTTAACAGAGTTGAGAGGAAAGGTTACGTCTAAAACGAAAGAGAAAAACCAAAACCAGTAAATTAGAAATTAAGCTCAGATTTTGTAAATTTTGGTCGCTAAACAATGTTCTAGTGTTTGGTGATCACATCATCCTGGATGAATAACCATATCAAGTCATTTATCAGATGAGCGATTTCAATATGATGACTCATTAGTTGCAAATGTGCGAACGATTTTTATATTTCTTTTAAAGCACAAACACAGAAACCATCAGGAACCGATCATGTGGATCAATCGGCAAAACAAGTGGAACATTCCGGCGAACAAGGTCAGATTTGTTAATCCGATTGTCTGTTTATTGAATTGTACTATTCAAAATCGTGAATTCATGCTCAAAGATGCATCACATGTTTGCCTAGCCCGGTGCACAAACGCGATTTATCCGTATCAACTTTGCTGAGTCGAAATACCAATGTTATTCGACATTAGATAGTTTCATCTGAGTTGCTACTCTAGCAACAAATGAGAATTCATTCTTTGTCGAACATCATCATCAAGGCAGTGGTCACAATCACTGCTGTATCATTTACCTTCTGTTTTTCCCCTGATTTGTGCGTCTTTTTTCGCCAAACAGCACATCAGAAATGTTTCACGGATTTTGATCCCTCGAATCTGTCGCGCGATCAAATTAGTAAGCAAACTAAATTTATATTTTCGATCACTGCCTTGGTGTATTCTCATGGTTTATAAAATGCTCACTACAGACAGAACTACAGGATTAAATTGGACTCGCTAGGAATTTTGTGAATTCCCTAAGTAAGCATCAGAAACTTTTCCTCATCATCGATCTCCTGGCGATATTGATTTTTATGTGTTTTGTTGGGCTTTCGAACTTCTGCCTGCGCTGTAAGCTGTTGCGTGGAACGTTAGCACCAAAACTTACCGATTTTCCAGATTCTGCCACTTGATGTTCCGCTAAACTGTTGATATACGAAACGAAAGTTGGAAATATAACCTGGCAGCGGAGTTCGTTGTCAGCGATTAGTAACCAAACCATCACAATACATTACAATAATCAAATTCGAGAGATGCGATCAATTAGACAGTGGCCGGAAATCTTGTTTCAGCTGTATTCTTTTTGAACTGCATGTGAGGCATCAAAACTCCGTTCCCGTCAGGGGCCAAAGCTGTGAACATGAACACAATGACTTCTGCAGATAAATTTGCGAGGCGCGATCCCCATCCTCTGTACTACTTCCCACAACATAAGGGATTGGCATTCCAATGCTCATGTCTGCTCCCGTTGCATATTTCACACCATAATGAAATGGTCTCAACCCTCAGAGCACATGAATTTTCCTCGGTTTTACGCAGAATATTATGCACACACTGTTTGGTTTGCTACCTGTTGTGGAAGTAAAACCTGACTTCTAAAACCATGAGCAAACTTGGCCGCAAAGTTTGATGCAATCAAATATCCGAGGAACAATGTCATCAATATAAAATCGAAGTGCTTTCACCGACAACCAGAGGAATGTTTATCCTAGGCCGAGGAATACTCTATTCCTCAACCCCTTCCCGGCTTGGACATCACCAGGTAAAATTGAGTGTTCCGATCATCATTTGTTCTGCCTGATTGTAAAGGCCTGAAAAAGAATATCTGAAAAGAATTATTAGGTCCAGCTGCTTTTTAGTTGACTGATGAGAATGGTTCATGAATTGACTCAAGGATAATTAAATGACCTTAACTTTATTTTTTTATTTTTATTTCGTCTATTAATTAAGTAAAAGTGTACTTCATCTTTTAAGAGTTGGGCTGCGGTTATCAGAGTGTTGCCAAGTGTTGAAACTGACCGGCTATGGGAAGATAAGTATTCGCGACCCTCAAGACAGAAACCCATGATTTTATTCGCTTCACCCCAGCTTGTCTACTTTTCCACTTCTGATCATAATGCAAATTCAGTTTAATAAAATACGAGAAGACTGACTATAGAACTTGAATTGACAGATGGGGACTGTTTGCTCAGTGATGCTTGCATTTTCATGAGGTTAGTCGAACTACGGTAACACCAGTGAGTTCGTCTGACTTAGTCTTCTCTACTGCAATGTTACTCATTATTCTGTCTTGCATTTTGCAAAATGTCATCACCCCCATTGTCGCATTCTAGAGTCCTTGCTAACGAAACTGCATATTGAATCATTGCCGGCCATCGTTGAGTGTAAGTGTCCAAAAGTTGTTCCTTTCGGTCGATTGTAAAACATCTCATTTGTACATGAACAGTTGGCCCAATGTGATCTAGTGAACAGGCGCATGTGCGCATGCGAAGAGACAAATGTGAAAAAGCATCTTCCTCGGATCAGGTTACGGATAATAAACTAACTGCTGACTACAACGTTTTCGAACTTCTTTGCAGGCATTCTCTTGAGCAGACACCTCCAAATGCATCCCAACAAAAGCCTTTTGGATAATGAGAGTGAAACACTCGGAAATCGCTAAGATAGGATGTAGCAATGACCGTTAGAAACAGCCACGATAAACCTTGTGAATCATTGTACGTTATAGAAAGATTTTTTTACCTGTCATCAACTGTTAGTAGGCAAAGAACTATTGAATTTGTTTTGAGTAGGCAATTGGTTGTGCGGTTTATTACAAGGCGGTCAGTTGTCGGCTTGATTGAAAACTGTGGACGAAACTTTGATTGTAAGCTCTTTCCACTTCCAGTTCATACATTTCAACCGTTCTTGATTAATCTGATGTTATTCAAGGACGTGTTTTAAAAAGCTTAGCAACTTCAGTTGATTAGATTGAGCCTGGCTTTGATCACATTTTCTCATCTACTACAAATGTAATCCTTGGGGAAAAACCTGAACCTTCGACGTTTAGCTTTTTGTCGTACACTTGTGTGATAAGGATTTGGGTGACGACTTTTACCCATTTGAGAGGAGACCTTTTACTAGCATCTGCATCCACCCTAAAATGTATAGCCGGAGGAAAAGGAAAATATTTTAGCCTGTGTTACTTAAGCTCGAAAGCTTAACCGAATCGATGAGTTCGTTTGGACGGATTTACCTGGCTATTGTGTAGATTTGAAAATCTGTGGTGATCGCAGATCAGGTAGCTAGATTTGAATCTTGTACGATCAAAGGACAAATAAACAGACATCACGTGGAAAATTGACTCAAATTTTCCAGGTCTAGGTTGCCAAAGAAGTTCAAGATCAAAAATCAATAACGAACTTAAAAATAGGGCAGAACCCCAGCAAATGCGCATGCGCACTGACGATGCCACCTCGACTGGTGATGAAACATTTCCTATCAAGACACTGAGGTTAATGGTCGGAACCGCATGAAGTCCATCTATTCACAGCTGAAAACGTTTCTGCTGTTCCACTGTCATAATTTTATGGGAACATAAATACCACCCTGATTCATTCTATTTATTACATTTCAGATGCATAAATTACAAACGTTGTTGTCCTCTATCGCCCAATTCTTCATTTAGCGCTCCCAGTTTCCTGGTCCACCAGTCATTCGCGATATTTTGATTGGAATACACCTCAGACATAGGGCTTGACGCTAAAGTTTAGTGATGCCGACCCCCTAGTTAACCGTGCGAGTTTGACTGCCAAACCAAAAAAACATATTTGCCGATTTGAAGCAAGCTTGCCAGAAAAGACTAATTCACTTTTGCATTTACACTTGGCCTTAAATTCTCGCGAAAAGTTAGCCGTATGAGTGACGTGTCAAATTTATCGTAGCTACTGATTACAGCTAGATGAATGACGAGTTAACCAAAAAGCAAGAGAGAATTAGAAGAGGACTAGAGGTATCATTTGGCCTTGCTATCGCAAGTGCTATTAAGAAGGACTTAAGCCTATCCGACAACGGCGGCCGTGTGTCAGGACAGCCAAACCTAGTGGAACAAATGTCTTGGTACCAGTCACATTGCTTGCGTTCGACAAAATTTGGTAACCAGGGTCAAAAAAGGGACAAATGAATGCATTGGTTGAGAGTGCACACAAAACAGGCATACAAAAGGAGTAGAGAATGGGATAGTCAAGAAAGGTGTCCAATGAATTAATCTTCTCGTACTCCCATCAAACGGACATACGAGGGAATACAAGCCAGGCAAAAATTCGAAGTTCTTCAAAAAACGCTGGCGATTTTCATTTCGGATGACGACTGTTAATGAAACCAAAATATCGTGCACTGGCTGATAGTTTTTAACTCATGGCAACAAATAATGCAAACAAATGAACTGTTGTAGAAAAATCGATCACTTTCGGACATCCTTTTTCTTTCCGCAATCTATTGTGATGGTCGATATTTATTTTAAGATTATTTTTTGTTGTTTTTGCGTTAGGATATTATAAAGTCTGCAAACTTCCACTTGGACGATACGTTGGAAAGATTTGCATTTGAACCTGGTTTACCACGATATTTTTCGATTGTGAATTGCCTCCGCGGGTATTTCTTTTTCGGGGCTATTTCGAGACCACGGGACAAACAAATCATTTATCATCTCTGGACCAGCCTAAACGTACTTTGTCATCCGTGGATTCCGAATTCAATAGGAGGAAACTCTGAGGGTTAACTTACCTAACACCTTGCACTGACTAACCGGAGAGATGTTTTCGTGAAAAAAGTTGCTTTAATTGCTAGATGAAAACCACTAACCTTTGAGTTGACAGAATTCAATATCCGTAAAATGGTAGACATTTCATAAATGACATTGAAGACGTACATTTGTAAGGTTGGAGTTCCGAACAAATGCAATGGAATTTTTAACACTTAAGAGAACTGATCACAAACAGGACAATAATTGTATTAGCAGAGATCATTAAGATGCATATAGTAATCACTCTACTTTACACCCAGTTTGTTCTACCATATTCGATTAATGGATTCCATCATGTTTATTCCGCCAAGTAATAATTTTGCTGACAAGCCACTGAGACAGAATGGCAAGTTTCGTCATAATTTACACTTGGATCACACAACAATGGTCAATCGATAAGACCGGTTAGCTCCCCACCCGACTATTCGCATTCGGGTAGCAGAATAACTAGCAAACAAATATCGCGCAGAGTTGTGAATTCTGTCCCAATGCAACATTTTCGTTCTCATTCCACTAGAACGTATTACATTTTGTACTCGCTAAGTAAAATGATTAATATCATTTAGGAGAGCGAAAAGTTTTTCTTCAATGGATTTGCTAATAAACAGAATCCAAAATCATATATTCAGTGAAGAAGTAAGGGCGGTAACCGGTTAGCAAGAGTGATCAGGATACAAGTATACTATATTCTACTGACGACATTGGAAGAAACTGCCATTAAACAATTTCCGAAGGCATTGGAAATTAAAAGAATACAGAAATTTGTTTTTGTGATATCCAAATAAATGAAACCCAAAACGAAGATGAGCATCGCGAAAATGTAATTTTTACGTGAATTCAACAGCACATATTCAGGAAACTCTGGCCAACAAACTGAAAGAAACACCCATCGAAATTGAACAAGGTTAGTCTGCTATTTTGCAACGAAGTACCACACTTGGCAAAAGAAAAAACATACTAAATCACGTAGTCGAAGACGGCGTGTGACAATCGGTATCTGAGTTGTTCATTGCCCGCGTCGAGATAGTCACCAGCGCCCACGTATTGGGCGAGTTTACCGAGGTTGCATGATTAAATGCACGCGTTTATTGTTGAGAATTATCCCTCACGTCCGCGTTTCACACGAATCGCAGAAAAGGGAATAGACTTGCAGTATCAGAGGCATCGGGTGTTTGTAGTATGCCTTTGACCAGCCACAGACATACTGAATTTTATTTATTTACACAAATTCGACTGTATTTTTCATTCTGTCTCTACCCTGATACTCCCAAAGTTTTAGTCGTCAAAAACAACCTCCCTAACTAATTATGGTTATATTCAGCTTATTACTGCTGGGATCAAATTTGTTTGAAAGTTATTTCGAGAAAATAATCCGCGATGTTTTTACTAAACTATTCTGTCTATGACTTCAACGAAAATTTCCATATTCCAGTACATGTGTCCGAATCGTGCCTGCATTCCTCATCTACTATGTAGATCTGTGCTGATAAGCTGCTGCTGCTGCTGTTCCCGATGATGATGATTCGGATGATGATGATGGTGATGGTGCTAGCGATGACGATAATGATGTTGATGATTTTGATAGCGTTTTGGATGATGACGACGATCGTCTTGTTAACGCTTATGATGAATGTGGCGAAGTTAACGAAGACTGCGATGATAAGCATGTTCATTCGGATGCTGTTGTTGATATTGACGAAGATATCTCTGGTCAAGCTGATGATTTTAATAGTGACCGCGCTTTTGAAGAAGCCGACGGCGATCATGATAATGATAATGATCTTGTCGATGTCAGTAATTACAATATTGGCGGTGATGTTGCTGTTGGTGATTACTCGGGTGCTGATGACGACCTCCATGTGGATAAATACGACGACATTGATGTTGATGATGACGACTGTAATGATAATGATTATGATAGCAAATATCAGCATTGTAAGCATGCTCCGAATAATGACAACTTCAAGGTTAATGACAATGACGTCGAGGAACATAAAGACTCGGATGATGATGCTGTCTGTTGTGATGGTAATAATGATTAGTTCGACTTTTGTGGTGCGCTTGATGATGACGATGATAAGGATGATTATGCTGAAGAACATAAAGACAAGAATAACAACTCGAATGACAACGATCTGTATGATGATTGTGATAACAATGATGGTGATGATGTTCCCAATGATGACGATTCGGAAGATTGGGATGCTTAGGGTGTTGGTCATGTTCTAGTTGAAAATAAGCAGAGTTGCTTGCAGAAAGCACTTTGGTTTGGATAATATGGACAAATGAGTATAAAATCAACCATTTCCTCGACCCACAGCACAAAGTAATTTCACCCGAAACAGATGACAGCGCTCTGTGTCCAAATAGTTTCCTTTGCCTGATTAGTGTCTTGAAACAAGGTTGCTTCATGACATGTTTTGATACCATCAAAACACCCAATCATCAATTAAACATTCACTCACAACATTAAATAATAGACCCGAGTGAACTCGAGAAGAAATGAAAACACAGTGTTGCAACACATGATGTTAAATATTAGACAACTAAATAATCAAGCGCAAAACGAACATATGTCTAACTACGAAAAACCGAACACACAATTACGGAGACAGTTCATCTCAAAGTTGATTCCGGCCAACGGATCCATTAGGCGATAGAGCATAACTAGTGTAAGAAACGCGAACCTCATCGGCCAAATCGTTCGTTACTACACATTTCCACCGATAATTAGATTTTGATAATTACCTTTGTCAATTTTATTCAGATTAGCACTTCGGTTGCTCAGTTTCCATTTCATTCAATTTTTTTCTCTAATTTGCAACACGTTTGTTCGCCAGAAGAAGAGGTGGATTACCCGACAGTAGTGGATACGCAACAGACAAGCATCATTCCTGTTGAACCGCATCAGATTGAGCAAGGTAAAAATTGCAGTCCTAAGTTGTGTTCACCTTAGCATTTGCCACTAAGATTTGCAAAGTTGCTTTCCTTTCATTTTTGAACGTACCTGTCTATTTTGAATATAATTTGTCCGCCTAATTTTTGTTATATTTACGCTTTTCAAACCGCCACTCTTTGCTTTTGACGATTTTGCTTTAGCATGTTTCTAATTTTGTACCATATCTGATATACTGGAGCGCAATGTGTGCTTTGGCAACGCTGGTTTGGTCGCTGAGAATGTGCCTCATTCTTGTTCAGTCCCGGGAGTTGAATGCCTCAGCAATTGCATCAGATGGATAGGGCAAGCACTGAGTGCACGCAGATCGATGAGTTAGTCAGGTTAAATAATCCTAGGGGTAATGTCGAAGAATTCGTTGACCTGCTGTTCGAGTTCAAGTAAACTGAGATGAAATCCGTTACGGTGCGCACGAGGTTGTAATACCGTCTCGGTGCCGCACTCCAAACGCAGCAAAACCCAAGGGTCAAGCACATGCGTTATTTAATACGTCATATAGTCGTCAGTTCGTTTCAGAATTAAGTCAAAATTCCTTGAAATCCACTGCGTTCCGTACAGAACGATTACGTTCTGTGTGGAAGTTAAGCCTATTTCAAAATAAACTTCACAAATTTAGGGTACTAGCGAATATGAGTGATATAATTATGGTCTGCGTCAAGATGCACACTTCTGTGGTGGCTATAAACGTGAATGTCTACAACCAGCAAAGGACGAATCACATCTCCGGACTTTATTGGAGTAGAATAAACAAGCATGAAATTAAATATTTTTTATCTGAAATCATTTTTCCTCAAAAATGCTAATTGCTACTGCGAATTCGTCTTTCACTTAGTCACCGTGGATGAACCTGTCTCGGAAGAACACCAGGAAATTCCAGTCGGTGAGATTTTCCATGTGGACATTCAACAGTGAAATTTGCGTTGCACATGTGTCTGTTTGGGTTGCTAAGCAAACAGTTAACATATTTGTTGTAAGCTCATCCAAGCTCAGAGGAAAATGTTCCTTCAGTTTCGAACTTATCAAAGGAACACAAGTGTGGCCCATATCAAACCGTCTTCTCTTAATTTTATTACCAGTTTCATGTGCGCCTT
The DNA here is from genome assembly GCA_008360955.1 of Fasciolopsis buskii. Classification (NCBI taxonomy): domain Eukaryota; kingdom Metazoa; phylum Platyhelminthes; class Trematoda; order Plagiorchiida; family Fasciolidae; genus Fasciolopsis; species Fasciolopsis buskii. The sequence goes on from LUCM01007439.1 coordinate 34,551, forward strand.
TTGCAACCTTAGAGTCAATCAATATGTGGGGCAACGTTTTAACCTAAAACAAACGCTCCGGGGCATCCAACTAGTTTTCGCGAAGCAAAATTGTTTAGCAGGGAGTCAACAATTTTTTTCAGAGCATTGTGAACTCGCAGACCCACGCACTGTTGATAGCACCTCTGCTGGTGACGGAACTTTTGTTATCTAGACGCCAAGCTCAGCGCTCACAAAACTTCGAACACTCCCAAAGTGAGCTACGGAACGCACCACATTATTCAAAGTCGCTGGAGAAATCAAAAACTTTAGTCACTCAAAATCATCTGACTGAGCAAGTCAGTTCGTGAATACACACGTCTGATTAGTAGTAATCACGCCAACAAAAGAACTCGTAGGTCGGACCTAGACCGGAAAGGATCGGTAGATGGACTAGCTCTTAAGAACAAACCACTGTGATTCCTATAAACAAATAAGCTGAAATAAATTGATTTTGGCCAGAGTGGGAATTAGGACTTGTGCTTTCATAAGAGAGCATTCTATTTGCGATGAAAATCGGTACTAGGCGAGAATATGCAGGCAAGCACACTACACCCGTAATAGTTTGAAGCCAATCTCGTTAGTAAAAGCTAACCGAGGGAGGCAAAATTTACACGGAAAGTTTAACATTCGGGTTTTTCCCAATTTAAGAAAAGGATCAACTAGACAAATGCATTGGTTAAGACGGTATTAGGAAACTCTAGCAAATGGAACATCACAAGAATGCCACTTTAAGTTGTTCGACATTGTGGAACGTCGACCTGGTTTGTACCCAACAGAACCTCACTTATATCAACTGACTTCTCGTTCCCTTGTTGACCGTGAACTTGTACACGTCTGTCAGTGGTTAATTGCTGTGCATATAAACATGTGCTTGGTTTGGAGTCAGCCGGTTCAGTCACCGGCGAAACATGCTGAAATTTCCCACCGTGCAGACCAGGTGGATTTGTAGAAGTAATGGAACTCTGAAGTCTCGACAGGACACCGCTGGGCCACCAGTGAGGTCATGATAATTCTGGATCCTAGACAACCATGCAGCTCGGTGAACTAAAGCGAAAGATGCGCGGTTATTCTAAGGAACTTCAAACTGTCAATCAGCAACACAATGCCACGAAAAACAGAGGTATTAGAGACGGATTGTGCTCTCAAAATGCAAGCAATCGGTAAAGAATAACTATTACGGACAGATAGTAATATCCTCAAAGCTTCTTGTATTTTACGGGAAACGAAGAAAATAAAATACAGCCAAATTTGACGTGAGAGTTCCTGTGAGATGTCCACGCTTTCGGGTATAATATATAATACCTTCACCACCAAGTATCTCTATAATTTGCCGAAATCAAGGCCGAAATCTTGTTACATACTAAGGACCGAAGTTTCGGATTCTGCAGCCAGCATTTGTGAAAATCCGTCTGTGAACTGGCCCAGAAGACCAGGATAAAACGAATTTAGTCGTAAACACCACTCTACTGGTTAAATGGGAGGGGGATGAAGTTGTGCGGTTAATTACAGCGCTGCTGACAGACTCTACTAGAAGAAACGTCCTCACACACTGAAACGTTTCATTCCATTTGAAAATGCAGAGTGCCAGTTTATCCAGGCTCGAATCACAAAATAACGTTATCTTTGAAAAATGACTGATTTTGTTTTGTAAAGGAAAAGACCGATTCAAATGAAAATTTTTGACTTTGGTTTCATTCTGACTATTAAATCTAATGGTTTTAATCACGATGCAACAGGATGAGGTCTTTTGTATCCCTTCCTTTCCTGTAGAGGAAGAGAGCAGACCGGAACAACAAGACAATTCCCGTGAGTTGAGTGCTGTATCATGAATTTCGTGGATTTTACAAATTATTGGTTTTAGCTCACGAAGACGGAATCTAATGCAAAACGATCTAGCTTGATGCATTACCGCGCAACTCAGCACCCAAAAACGTGGAAACAGCTTGGATAACAAATCTTAGAATCTATCCCGGTTCATATATGGTACCAGCCCGAAGAGATTTAATGAGATTCAGACGAAAAGCTGCTGCTACGGGATAGTTACTCTATATATGTTTGATTTTTTCGAAAACATACCTCTGTGAACTCATAAGCAAATTCTGCCTTTGTTGATATTTGCCAATAGCATGCATATAAATGATTTTGTCGCATATACCAACTGTTTACAGAAGAGGTGAAACCGGACCACGTGTACGTACAACTACCACAAAAGGTCTTAGGCAAGTTCAATCGTGTGATTTGCTATCAGAATCCACCAAATTCATCGATTGTGATCATTAGGTTCCAATTCGGTTTCAATGATACATTTGAATAGACATTTTTGGATAGGATGCTTAAACAGTCCATACGAAACGAAGATTGGTTGATAAAAGTTAACCAGTTGATCAGTTTGATTGCTCGAACAAATTGCGGTCAAAATACGTTTGTTTAACTCCGTACGTCAATCATATTTCGTTCTATTTTCATTCAACTGTCAGCCGACAGAATGGGAGAAATGATATTTTCACTTCGCTCGTTTCAGATGTATTGATGCAACTGGGTGAAAAAACCCCTGAGAATACAGGTGAGCTGTTTGTGTTTTTGATTTAAACACGAAAACACAATGTATGCAACAGTTCTTTGCCTGATCGTTTGGCACCTGTAATGGAACATGAAAAGAATGACGCGGTAGTTGGAATTTGGTGTAAATGTACGAAATCATAGCTGGAAACATTTACAGTTGTTGCCGTTTACATGAATCCCAGTACATGCATCGAAAATCAAAACGGCCTAAATGCCACGGTCGTGTGCCACACAGACAGGTCGTTTACCAAGCAACAACACAGGAAGCCTGCTTGCAATCGAAGTAGATCAAACAAACAAATCATGATGAAACATAGATAAAATGGTTGTAATATGTGAGTGTGCATGAGAAACTGATCAGTCGGTCTTTCGATGAAGCTAGTGGGCACGCGTCAGAATCACCGGATATGACCAAATACGTGTATGGCGTTCGGACGTGGGAATCAAGGGTTCCAATCCCCCCACAGTGGGTCAACTTCTCCACCTGGCAGCCTTCTGTTGATCACGGCCCCTTTGTTGAAGAATGATAATAAATGAGGTCAAAGCTGATTACACACGAAAGACCGCGAAATGTATTATGGACAGGGACGGATGTAATCAGTTTACTAGCCAACCCGCAGTAAATATCATTCAAAAATGGAACAGAATTAAATCGATACTATATTGGAATATAACTGTCTTAACTTGTAGAAGGCCAACTTGCAGAACAGCACAACAGAGTACACACCTGTCATTCTTTATTTGAGCTGCGGATCCAGAAAGAGATGTGGTAGTCTTGATTTTTGTCTGCCTGTTACATGAAATTTAACGTGTTCGGAAGCATTAGGGGTAAGGGTGAAACTTTTAGTTCTCTGTGTTTCAGGAATAAATTGTCAACAGCAGGTTGCCCAAGCCAAGTCTTAGGAGCTGTGAAGATCGGTGACCCGATTAGGACAGTATCACACAGCGTCTTATTTCGCACAGACTACCTTTTACACGCTTTGTTCGACTTGACTCGCGCTGACAGTTCACGAAACTGGTAGCTTTGTTTCGTATTTTCCTAAACCCGGATTACTGGTGCACTGACATGTAGATGCAATTCATCAAGGATGGATTTTCTGAGCACCGTACATGCATAATTCGAGTCTCTGGTCCACAGTTGGCGGTAAAATGTAGCAGAAGCTTCAAAAATTTGACCAGAAGAATATTCCTTTCATTTTTTACCTGGGATGTGACTCATCGTGGAAGATATGTGACTCGGGATCTTCCTGTCCAGCTGTCACGCAAACTCACCGCGTGTGGCCCTACACGCGTGCCTCTTATTTGTTTGCATTCCTCCGGATTGCAGGTATATTCCCAACCGAGTGGCCCTTTCTTGAATTGCGTGCTAAATTTGGGAACTTGTATTTATTAAAAACCTTTTTCAAATTCATTTGACCGTTAGATATCTTGTCACGGTCATCAGCATTGATCTTATGTCGTAAACGGTCACCATGTTATCTGTTGTTGTTCCAGTATCTTTGATTCGTCGAAGTGTCAAGGCCGGAGGTTTCTCTCTTTCACTGGCAAAGGAACAGTTAGTAGGATTATCGATAGCTGACATGTTGCTAACGAGACAATGGACAGAGGTGGAACCCGTATCATGTACAGTTTAATGAGTCCTCGCTTCGAATCTTTTGTGCCTTTGTGCAATTATTCTTCGATCTTAGTTTCCACAACTGTAGCCTTGGGATTTGATTGTTATTTAATTGTAAGGTTTACTCTTTAACTATGTATATATGTGCGTGAATTGGATTAGTCACTGGATATAATCAAGAATTTCTGAAGAGTGTGCATCACAGTCACTAATGCTCATGACTGTGAAATCGACTGTAAAACCTTAAATTAAATAAAAAAAATAATTTATTTTCAACCGGTTACTTGTGGTGCCCAATATTGGCAACAGCAAATTGTTACTGACTAACAAAGTGACCGGAAAATCCAGGAACCAAACTCCTGGACTCAGACGAAGTGAATGTTTAATGCGCTTGATTGCTAGTGATTATGGATATATGAATTGGATTTTCGTAGAAACTAACAGTCACTTCCGAGTTTATAAAGCTCATCGAGTGTGTTCTTAGCTTGCTTCTGACAACATCACAAGTACGTCTGCGTATTTCGTAGTCATTTTGCAACTACAAACTTATTTATTTCAAGAGGACGGGAATGGAATGTTCATCGAATAATCGCACTGATGAATGGCAAACGTCTTCGTTGTGGTTCAACCTTCCAAACAAGTTCACGGTTCCAGAATTTTGGTTGGATTTACGTCCATCAACAAAGATTCCCGTTAAAATCGAAGTTGAGTAACTTCATAATCAATATTGCCTCCTTCAGCAATTACAAACGGGAATCGAGAACACACTATTTCCTGCTCTTTTCGCCTGTTCTAAAAAAGGAAACTATTGAAGAATTAGGAGAAAACCCAACAGAGCATAAAGTACTAGATTATTTGTCAATACGACTGAGTCTCAGTTTGACCATGCCAATAACTGCGCGATTGCCCGCATCACATGATGTGTCTAAGCAACCAATTCTCAGAGGTGGTAGGAACATATATATTGCCCTACTAGGACAGTCTTGCAGATAAGAAAGTCTATACCTTTTTCTCATCACTGCACAAGATATTGATTTGTAAACACCGTTGATCGAAGTTTGCGTATGATGGGGGTATCATAGAATTAAAAACTATTTATTTCAGACGCCTAGAGCTGGTTCTGCTGATATATTAAATAGTTTGTAGTTTGCACGACAGTAAACCACGTGAGCTTTGTCACAGTATCCATCGGGGTTGATTGTTGGCCGTTGTTTTTGTCCCTGTGTGGCAATCCTACAATTGTCACTTTTTACCCTGCTTTCAACTCTATACCAACAAATCTCATGCAATTCCAAAAACCGTGCAACACTGTGGACAGTGAATTTCCTAGCTGTTTACAGGCTATTTGAATACTGATTACTCTGTCACATCAAACATTTCCGATTTGGAGATCACCGATGAGTTCTTTGAGGAGCACAATTCATGTCTTTTGATTCTTCAGTGTAAAGGCTGACCAATATGACTGAGGTTTGATTGGGAAAAGTATAGTCAGTAGAGAAGTCAGTCAAGCAAATTGCCACTTTTTGGCCATATCGTTACAGACAAATATGCACTTTGATGTATGATATTTTCATGGGATTTGAGAACTTATTCTATTTTGATACATCATCAGAGGAAACGGAGGAACCAGAAAAGGGGGAAGTCGATGAAACGGAATCGGATAGCCATGGTAAGTCTCTAGGTAATATACTGCACTTATTATCTGGAATGGAGAAATATTCCAACGATTGCATATAAACGTGGTGTGTTTAGAGTAGTATAATGGGCGATTTCCGCCGCTCAAAATGTACCTGGCAAATTACGAGGATCCATCGATTACGACGATGTTTGTATCAAACGAAATTAGATCAAAGCATTTATCTACTAAAAATACAGTGCTGGCTTTACCAATGACTTATTGACACTTCTGATTATCGGATTCATTATTCATGAGGAGATAGCATAAATTATATTTAAACGAAGAAATGCAGTCAGCGTTGATTGGGTTGGAAAAAAACGGCGTTCTCGCACAGGACATGCATTTTCGATATAAATTAGGGATCTGTACAATTGATGATTTGTGTTTATTCAAGTCAATCACCTCACATGTTTGGATTGATTGTATATCAGGAATAGTCCGATGTTCGGAAATCAAATATCCCGTCTGCTTGTGAGAGTGAAGATCTAACAAGCTTTTCTCCTGGTGCAAGATTATTAAGTCGGAAAGTCGATCGGCGATGGGAAGGCTCGAATGCACACCGTCGAGTGGAAGGATAATTGCTTTGACCAAGTGACCAAGGACAGTCATTTCGAATCACTCACTAGCACCCAGTATCATCACCCAGATCTATACGTCTGAGGCAATACAAATGGTGTAATAAAAGAATTATGACAGCTAAGCTCATTTAGTCATTTGAAGCACACAACTCTCTGTGACTTGTGCAGAGTGACAAAGGTACGCTAGCAGATAAAGTAATATTTAATTAGATCGATATATACGAGAATGGAAGACAATTCACAAAATCAATAGGTGAATAATGTCGGTTGGCGAGGATAGAAATTGCGATGGGAAAAATGACGAAGGCAAATGGGATAAGGCTTGACAACAGTGCTTGGTAACATACAACACCGGACAAAAATGGATAACATTGCCGGCTTCATCATCTAAACGTGAATATAAGTAGCAAACGGGTAAAAAGCAACGCAAATAACTATATATCAACCACTGACATAATTCTTAACTATTATGGACATTTGTCCAAAATCTAACCCTTGTCCAGGTTGACCGTATTTCATTTTTTGACCCTCATGAACTGATTTTAATGAAGAGCGGTCGTACTTTTTTTGGCAATTTTGTGCTCATGCATTGGTGTAAAAGATTTTTCCCCAAAAGAAATGTTATCTACCAAATAAAATGTTGGGACTGAGACAAATGTTTCGTCTGTCAAACTGGAAGAGAACTAGTTACAAGAATGTATGAACACAAATTTGCCACAAGTGGACATGATCTTCTTACACTAATAACCATTTACGAGGATCAAGAAGGACACTACTACGTTGTGGAGCAAGAGAAATAAAAGGCATTCACGAAAGATTTTGGAAGCTTGGCACTCGTCAACAAATTTCGGCAACGAGCTTACTGAACTGGACCAAATACATTAGTTTGTAAATACTAGGACCGAGTGACGTAAGAAGTGTATCAAAAAATCGATGCGTCATATGTAATGGTTTTTTATTGTGAATGATATAATGGTAATAACACAACCTTGTTCGTAGGCGTAGGTTAGTCTTTGTACTGACTGAGTCCCACGATCCAGCGTATTGCGCCTAATCTCTGTTTCATCGAAAATATCATACCAGTATTATGGCGTCTAAATGCCGAAAATCTTCGGATATGTTCTGCTCCCAGCGGAAATTCTCTTGACCAGCATAGCAGGGCTACCTTAGCGCTGCCGCGCAAACTGGACCTTTCTTCAATAGCCGGATCTCGTGCGGAGATACATGCGAACATGCTCATGTGTATGTGCATAAAAGTTGGTCACTGTAGATGAAATAAGTATAATGGATTGTGTAAATATAATCGACGATTGTCGGACGTTGTGCAAATTAATCAACTGACAGCCATCAGATGGTAAAAGGCGCGTCCAATTTGTATGAAGAAAAATTTTGCACTGCCATCAACAGTGAGATAATAGTCTCAGGTAGAGTACACATAAAGTTCTCTAAAATCCGCAAATTATCTATTTCAATTTAACAATTGATAAACCTAGTAAAATCTGACTAAGATCTGTGCTGAATTCCCGACACAAACCGTTTTTCCTGACCGCGGTGATACTTTTGCTCATTTCTATTACCGACACATCCTATGAAGCAGGCGACCCTGAACCACCGGCTGAGGAGCATGAAGCCGAAGAGCATGAAGCCGAAGAGCACGAAGCCGAAGAGCATGAAGTCGAAGAGCATGAAGCCGAAGAGCATGAAGCCGAAGAGCATGAAGCCGAAGAGCCTAAAGAAGAGTCCGTGCAAGAGCCTGAACAAGAAGAAGCAAAGTATGAGGAAGAACATTCTTCGGATGATCAAGATAAAGGTCAGTGCTCCTTGCTGAATGCGACTTAGTTTGTGCCCGTAGCTTTTCCTGAAGCTCGCGTAAATTCTTGATGAAGATGTGAACACTGGGGCTTCAGATGGGAGAATATTAAATCAAGACATGCTAGAAGGTAGCTACCTCTGCCTTGATAGGCATAATTCAGAGTTGACAGACTAAAAATCTCAAGAAAAAAATGCGTGTCGGGGTCAAATAGCATTAAATTTTTAAAACGTTTGCTTCAATATGAGTAAAGCATGGCTCCAACTAAAAGATTTTGATTTCCAGTCCAGAAAAAATCTCGACTACGCATAGGCTGCCGAGCTGACTAATGGTTTGTAATTATGCACTTAAAAACTGCTCAAGGCCATGGTATTCAACGGATGATCTAACTTTTGGTTTTTCAACGGCATAAGAAACAGACCCATCAAAGCGACTGGATGATGCCGTTAGGTTGAGCTAATTTCACTGCTTTTGTCAGTTCTGCTATCAAAAGTTTGTGACTCAGGGAACAACCAATTTTATATATTATCTCTTTGGTTGAACATTTTAAATTTATGCTAGGAGTGCCTGATTGAAATTGGGCAATGCTGAGTTGTTCACCTCAATAGGCTCTTCGGAGCACCCGACTAACAAGTGAAATTTGTGGTTCACCATTTACCACCAGCAAATTTGTCAATAGCTTAATTTGAAACCGAAGAAGCTTTTCCCGCGTGAGAATCATTTCGCGCTCCCAGGATAACGCAGATGTAGTGACTGAACTAACTAATTTCTAGTTTACCCTCGTGATGGAATTAAAATCCCTCAACCATCAACAAGTGCGGTGTGTGTACAAGTATTAGACATGAATACTACTTGAGCAAAAACGGAGTTGTAATGGTAGCAGCATGGGAAACAGATCCTAGATAACGCAGGCCATAAAATAATTCGGTTTTCAATTTTTGGAAGCAAATTCTAGGCATTGGGGCATTTGTCTGAAGGGAAAAATAATACTATATTAGTATTGTAGCACTAGCTAACGTAGCCTCTTAACCTCAGTGTGTCTTATAAGGTTATAACATGGATACGAGTACCAAATTGTCTCAAGTTATCCTTGCATTTTCTATGAACTTTTTTCCAGTGCGTTCATTTGCTGAAATTCTCAATCTTATTTTTCATTAACGGCAAAATGGCAAATGTATAAACTTGTCGGATTATTTCAGTAACAGCAATGACCACCGAATAATAGTATGGTCTTATGTTATGAAACTCGAACATTGAAGTGCCTTCGACTTCTTGGAGAATTAATCCAGTCAGAAGTATTTTGCACACGGTCTCCGATTTGAATACTTAGATTCGTTATGGTGAATGAGAAACAGACAGCAATAAGTTTCACCGAAATTCTCGGGGTTAACAAGTCGCGGTCACCGTAATGAAAACGAAGCCTCCATACGAAACGAACCAATTACCCATTCGGCGTCTGTCTAACTCAACTTTCACACACACACACACACACGGCTTGTTTTGACTGGATTGAACAGAGACCCTGTGAGGAACCCTGCCGAAACGTCGAGAAGTCAGCAGTGGAAGCATGAGGATTCCTAAAGAAAAACTGCGGCCCGTCGGACAAATATATGAATGGAGATGGAAGAAGGTTTTCAAGCAAATATGGAATAAGCAAATTGTCTTTTTGACAAATTTTGGGAATTGAAGAGTAAAATTGTGTAACTTAAAGCTGGAACATGTCTTACGTGAATGAAGGGTGGATGACACACTTAATTTGCCAAATGGAACAATCGCGTCCAGTGCCATTTATTTATCCCCGGGGCACGATCTTAGTATCATACGACGTTCGTTTGAGTTCCCGCAATGCGCACAAAAAATTTTTAAAAATTGCAAATTCTTGCGGAGAAACAAAACCGTGCCCATATCGTTATAATCTATGCGTTTCGCTACGAACGGAATAATATCCTGTAATTTGACGAGCACTAGGCTTAACGATTACGATAGGAATGTGATCCAAATGAAACATTTGGCAGTTCACCTGTGAGTTCCTTTTTGGTTTATGAGAAAGAATATGCTAACCCATAGCATGCGAGGAAAGAAATTCCCAATCAGTATTTTATTCACAAAACATATCACTGATCAGTGTAAAATAAATAGCAACCATTCGAAAACTGTGGAACTATTTGCCACATGGCCGCTTTATTTAGCTTGTTGGAAATCATCGTTTATGTCTAGCAACCGGTTTTTAAACAATTTTTGTAAAAGGCTGCCCTCTCAAACTGTTTCGCTTCAGGTGTGATTCGATACATGACCCGCCGCCTCATTGTTATTGATGAAGAAAACACATTGTTTAAATCAGAGCAATGAATCTTTGTTTAAGGCTGTGCAATCATTTGGTGCTGAGCGACTGTTCGATCAAACAGATCTCGATCTGAATTTAGAGGGATGGTCGAAGAAGCAGAGAGATTGGTGATTGATGAAAAGGGCGTTTACATTATCAACTTTTGTCACAAGTTTTCAACCTTTGGCGACAGAAATTTAAGCTTTTGGACAAGTTTACCTCGGTTTCAGAGACCGGACATTTTGAAATTGACAGTATTCGTTTCATGTGGATGCCGGTGGTATGCACGAGTAGGTCCGTGGGACAAGATCGCAATGCAAATGTGTACGAATGGATTTTAATCTCAGATCCTAGCTGTTCTGGCCAACTCCCTTACTCAGGTGGCAGGCAGTGTTTCCTCCGCAACCAATTTCTCAGGTTAATAGCTTCCTGGTAAAACGTTGCAGAATAGACTTGGCTACATCTCTAACGGCTCTTCAGCACAAATGCATTTACTGCAGATGAGTTGAAGGAACGTAGCTGTAGTAGTCCATATGTTACCCGTTCCACTTCTATTTGCCATGTATTCTGCTCTGACTTGCATCATCTTGGGGTCAAGTTAGCATACTTTATCATGGACTTCATTGACACCACGTGGGTTTTTGTACAATGGGAACAACGGAACTGACAGATTCTAGTAGTATGCTATCCTAAAAACACGGTGTTTGTTGTTGAGAGTTCACCTCCAAACTTGTCTCCAACAAGGGCTCCCAAACGCAGACCTTCAACAAAAATTACGAAACTAAAATAAATCAATGCATTTTGGATATTCATTCACTCACCGGCTTCCCCAGTCTGAATCCAATGCATTCCACAGTTGACGACAAATTAGAAATCCATGAGTTTCCTTTTCGGGTACTGTCAGGACAGGCAATAGTTATTTTTTTGAAAATTCCCACAGAACACATTGGAAACAACACAACGTGACGAACAAGCTCTGTTTCAGTTATTCGCACTCATGTCAATACATGATATTAAATAAGGCTGGGAATGGGTCCACAAGTTTGTCGGATCACGTTCGCGAACGCCACTCGCCTTGGTTGAGCAAAAGAACAGTTAAGATAATTACCAGCACATTATAACCACACCTTGTTAAATCAAATCACTCGGTGAACGTGAAAACTTTTCGCATCTACAAAGGTAGAAGCACATAATCAAGAGCTGTCAAGTACCACAACTTGAGGAGGAAATATGTATCCGTTTGTGTAACCCCCCTCTGTAGGCCCAGAAACATTTATTTTCAGACTCTTAAATTTCCCTGGCCCACTTGTCATCATCCAACAAGTGGTTTGCAAACTGATCGTATGACAAATTGATCAATTACACATGCACACATCACTACATTTGTGAACTGGTGTGTGACTGAAAGCCGAAAATACCCCGCTGATTCATTCCCAACGTTATGTATTGGCTGGAGTACGAATTATTTTAAACGAGCTTTGTTCGTCACATTGTTTAATTTTAAAATTATTTCCTCCAAACGATTTTATGTCGCCATGAAATTACTTCAGTTGGCAGAATTCAGGACAAGCTTCTACAAAGCACGTGTTCGCATTACCTGGAGTAGCGCAACGATGAAAGATTTTGGTCGGAACTAAAAGTAATGAATACACATCTATTTCTAATTGATACAAATAAAAAAAGATGAAAATAAAGCTGTTCAACAGCAACATACTGTATGCTTCGAAATTCAGTGAAATGATATCTAATAGCAAACTAAATCCGGTGAGTAACATAAAATATGGTCTCCACATTTTAGTAAAGTTCTATAGGCTAGCGCGAAGAGGTGAACAAGCAATGCACAACTGGGTAGTAAGCCGAGAATAATGAATAACGTACACCCCGAAATAGCGTATAGCATGTAATGGTGGAACAATCAATCGTACGAAGCCCTATGTAAAGTGTTCTACAAAAATGCATACTCTAGCACGTGTTCCAATGTGTTTTTATTTCTTGCATACATTATCCTTGATAGCAATAAGCGGTTAATTTAGGGAATAGGAAAGTAACAATTGTTGTCCATCATTATAACAAATGCAAACTAATTTGCGACAGTCTTCGGCAGACCCCGGGGAATTCTGTTGCTTACGTTTTTTTCTCGCACTGATCTGCTCTAATTGGCATAGACTATGATCAGTGTTGAAATTTCATTCACTAATTTGTAAGTCACAGAATGATCAGTCTTTGTAAACAGTTTATCAATCGATCTCAAATACAAATTAGGAATTTTTATTCCCTCTTCTAAGGAATTATCCAGCACTCAAACTGTGTTTGTGAAAAGAAACTCTCCATATTGTTCTCCCTAATGCAAAACTTTGCCACCACGTTGATCGCTCGAAAATGTCCGGTAATATTTTACATCTAATTACTTATTAATGAATATTGTTTAATGAAATGCTGATCAAAAGGTTTCCAATTGGTTTCCTCTTGATTGACGAATCACTACGGGGTTCGTTAATGGATTCACCATCCATTCACGCTCGTAACGATTCAAATGAAATTCAGGTTAATTATTATTTACCGCACACCGTCTCTATAATATACATGTCCGAATCGACCATGGAATAAGGGGTTCATCAGCCAATTTTTTCATATCAGAAATTTAACAAGCTAATTTGTTCGTGACGTGCACATGTCACATGCCGATCAGATCAGCAAAGATCATCAGCAAAAGGCTCCATGCTCCAGGAGTGAGTCAGTCGAAGAATACCAAAGGTATGCATTACCATTTAGGTTTCTTTTGGTGAACTCTATAGTCACGATGTATGCAAAAAGGTTTCACTGATTGGAAGCTACTAATTCCTGCCGTTTGCTCTTAATGTCTATGGTAACAATACACCCTTATCCGTTTGGAAAATTACCACAGGAAACATTGGTAATTAATCGATTATAACCGATTGTAGCACTGTAATTGTACCGTTAATCTATTCATGTTTCATCTATTCAGAAGAAGAGGAAAGTGAGACGGAGCATGAGGAAAGTGGTAAGTGATCCCCGTTTAAATCCCGGCATCCTGTCTGCGTGGTTGTGGTACCATTTCAATTATGTTCGTGACCGAGTACTATCAAACGGCAAATCACTGGTACACAACATTCCATGGCCGAATAATTGTTTCGGCTTAGGAACACACTATGAATGAATGTATAGTTTTGGAACAAAAGACAACAATAAACAGTGGAAATCCGGCATCCCAGAATCGTCAAAAAATTGTGATTTCATAAAGAATTTCGAAACTCAACTTAAAATTATGTTTTCAATGTCAATTTAAAGTTATCAGTCATCCGGCAATTTTCACCAGTGGATTAGTTAGTAGGCAATTTTCGGAAATTTATCTTATCGGGCTGAACGCCCTTAAACCCAGGTGACATGTTGTGAAATAGATTAAAACAAAAGTACATCAAATGAGGATTTTTAGACGCAACGAGATATTCTGTTATGAACATCATATCTCTGACGAAATTTGATTGGTTTTCAGATTTGGCAAAACTCTTGAAATCGAGGAGATCGAAGTCGTATCAAAATCGACCAGAATGTTTCATATAATAAATCGTCGAACTTTTCGCGTGGACTTGATTTTGAGGTAGTCATTACCTAGGTGACCGACCCAGCAACATACTGATAATTGCTTTCCGCATTCAGTGTACCTCCCAGCAATCGTCCACGATGAAGGTTAACTGAAGTATATACCAGTTTCAATTGGTTTACGTTGAAGATGTAATTAAGTTATAAATCATAGCTCTGCACAGTTCGATGGCAATGACCACATAAATGAATGGGATAAGCAAAAGAAATTAGTTGGATATCGGTTGCGAGTAACATCTGGGAGACGGTAGCAGCCTAAGTAATGTTTGTACACAGCAACTCCAGCACTTCAGATGACTGAACGAAGCACGAGTGTCAATGCCTGAAATGGTTGATCAGACCAGACAAATTCGGTAAGCGTCCCGAATATGCACACTCCCAAGCCAGTTTGTGAATTCTCCAGTCAACCTGGGCATTTCATACTGCGGTACTCTAGGTGCACCCAGAATATCAGGTCTCATTTAAAGCGCTTACTATCAATCAGTTCCTATCGACTAGCTAGTTACGAAATACTCAGATCATCCCAGTAGCTTGTACGCCAGGCCTCTTTGTCGCTGCTCTGGCCAAGGCTCCTTAAATCAACGCAATACATCTGTTTGTGTAGCCAGGTGCAACAAGTCTCATTGAAGGTCGATGGATCTCTTGGGATAGCCAAAAACGTAGAGCTGGGGACTTGGAGAACTATGATGTATGATGGTCTCTATACTCTGATCTCTAAAAGCCTAAGGGCTTAGGGTTTATTGGCCTTACTTTTGCATCCAGAGCATTTGTGCCTCTCTGTGTTGCAGCGTAGTAAGTCTATTTGGAGGAATTCTGATTTCTTGTAAAAAGGCAACATAAATTCATATGAAGAAAGGAATGGCATACAAGAGGATATCAGGAGAATTGATCTGAGTTGTTCACAATCAGTTTTTTGGTCAATTGTTTCAGTAAACGTTAAGTTAGCGAATCCAAAGGAATGAAGTTTTTCAAACTTAGAGGCAACTTTCAAGGACGATAATGTGGCCTCGGAATTGATGGAAATCACAAGTTAGGGATAGTAACAATTGGATTAAAAGGACAACCTAATGCCCAGCTGGTTGGAATCATCAGAGAAACGAACAACACAAGAAATACGTTGCAGGCGAAGTGTTTAGTAATTGGCATATCACGGCTCGCTGTGACAACCTAAACAGCTGCGTCTGATATCAAAGATAACTTCTAAGTCCGGAGATGGAGTTGGGGAACGAAGTTGCATGTGACAAATGTGATTACCCGAATTACGGTCACGAAAGGCATTTCAGTAAATAATGTCTGCATCGAATGGGAATTTTTACATTTCCCGAACCCTTGAAATCAAATGACGAGGTTCTGGTTGCTGATCTCTTGCACTGCAATAAAATTATAGCTTTTGTCGCTCCCAGTGCCCTCGAAATGAATATCGCATTTCTACTATCAACCAAAGATTCTTGGTTCTTTCTTTGAAGCGGGGATGAATGAAAATTTCCCCAGCGAAATATCAGGACATATCAGACGACTCAAACGTTGCTGCGAATCCGGAATTGCAGTCGGTGATTCGATGGCTTATATATTCCTCACCTCATTTTCAGTTTTGTCGCACGTAAAGTCTCCAGGATGTCTTTGAATTTAGGGCACAAATGAAATTTAACGTTATATGTAATACGAATATTGTTCTTACAGCATCCGCTTGCACGGAAATGAAGGACCATATTGTGGGTGAGTTGACCTGGTCGAACAAAGCTGGTTTGTTTTATTGGAACAAACTTTGTTAAACAAATCATTCTGAATTGTTTGTGAATATCGTGTTTGTCATATTCTTGGTGTCAGCTGTTTTATTTGAATGGAATAATGCTACAAATGAACTAGCAAGATTAATTTAAAATAAGCTTCAGCGGAATTATACTAACTTGGTCAAGATCGAACGAGCGTATTCCTATACAAATTAGAATTTGGGTATGTGAAAATTCTCTCTGTTGATCCAATCAGGATTGCGCGCGAGGAATTGTTGTTGGCGCGAATCAACGGTGGTGTTTCCGGGTTAACGCGAATTTAACTTGCAATGCACGTTTCTGGATGGAGCATAGTAGGACTTGCAAAAGTCAATTGAGCTGATTTGAAGTTCCTTAAATACGCAAACAGCATGACCAGCGATTTTTGTCACGATCTGACCTTAGTTAACCTTTCTTCCCTACGGGTACGGAATGCCTACTCTGGGAAAGGTTACCCAAGGTAACCGAAGCATCATTTAATTCCAAACATTAATGATCATGCTGCATTTTTCACATTCGCAAAAACTTAAAATATCATATCACATGGTGCATTGTTGCATAATTAACTATAACGCTTCTGACTTGGATAATGTCTGTCTCATTAGGAACATCAGTGTAATAAAAGTCCTTCTTTCAACCATATGTAAGCAAAATATATTGTTGAAAACAGAAGGAAATGAAAAACGACCAATTAACAAAAGCGGAATAGACATACAACTAAAAAATGAAAGCCAGTTACATGCACCAGGAAATTCCTTACTCAGTCAGCAAGTTAGTTCATCGCTCGGAATATGGGATGTGTGCAACGTTAAAAGGAGTTCAACGCTGCAGTAGGTACTGTTTTTATCAATCAAAGCAGGCTGGAGACACAGGTAATAGGTCAGCAACAGTGAATGTGACAACAATGCAACTATCACAAGGTTTTCAAACATGAAAATCATAGGCTGGTGATTTGCGTGGATTTGTCTGTGACGTACGTCCAACTTGCGTTCTTGAAAACTTTCGGCCAAAGTAACCATCAACCCGATTAGTCCGATCTGTAAGAACAAACAAGTTGCATGATTTATAACAAGCGCAATCGGTCTACCATTTGCGGGCGATTGCGTACCAACTAAGGAAACTTTCATCGTTTGCGTGAACGCTGGTCAGAAGAACAATGCTGATTTGCTGTCGATGATGTGAAGACAGAAACAAATTAAGAATGCCGAGCACATCAAAAACTGTTCGAAAAACAAGCGGGAGCGTCAGGGTGATACAATTTCCCCATTCGTTTATTTCTAGATTGAAGAATTTGGCGATGTACAAACAATTAAATGAAGTTCTGCCAGGTAGAAAAAGTGACAGGCAGGTGGTTGGAAATTCCGTAGCAAATTTTTCTGATTAGACAGGGCGAGTTTCAGTGAAAATCCGTAAACTAGGCAAGCAAAGTGAAATGAGAAAAGCAAGTGGATAGTGTCAGTATTTTTCCCTTGTGGCACGAAATACTCCTCTAAGAAGGCTGACGTGAACTTATGTTCATCCCAACCTCATAGTATTTGGCAGATTGTCTAAGGACAGGCGAACTAATCATTTAGTAGTCAATGGTAACATTAAAGTAATCATCCTTTATCTGACTTATTCCTAGGTGATTCGGTAACATCAGTTCCATGATTCCTCAAGTTTTGGTTGCATTCTATTTTTTGGCTTGCACAAAATCACAGTTAAGTACACGATCGATGCACACAAACCAAAAGAGCGTTAAGGCCTCCTGTGAAAGAAGACAGTCTGCAAACTTATCTTGTGAATTTTCTGCCCGTTCTAATTATTCGCCTCAGAAACTTGGTTTTCTATTTCAATAGATTCTGACTGTCTGTTATTGGATGCCGTAAATTGCAATATAGTCATTTGCAGCAAAGTAGATATATCAAAATGCTGTACAATAGTCACTTTGTACGAGGCTACTTTGTGACACACTGAAAGTACCAAGAGGATAGTGTCTCCGACTTGCCTTCTTTTAATAACAGGCTGTCATCTGATGCTCTGCCGACGAATAGTCTAGCGAGCTGATGCCCATTTGAATGTATGGAGTTTTCGCCATCGACAATGAGCCTAGGTGAACGGGTTTACACACATTCCCGTTGCATGTAAAGAATGCGGCAGTTTCGTATTACCCGCACTTAAAACTGGGAAGCAGAGTTTGATCGACAGCAATAAACCATGGATGCAACTTCTCAGTACGTACTGGCGTACCTCGGATCCATGCCGATAACGTGAAATCCGTACCAGACAAAAGATACGTTCAAGTTAATCATGTGTTGACGTGGGGACTGGAAAGAATGTCATTGACGAATTGTCCTCAGGCCTTTGGCGTTCACGGTTTGTTTGTGGTTTTTTATTTCACGTATCGCCACGGATCTGATTAGTTTCTTTCGTATCAAGAATCACGTATGGATGTGCCGGGTTCTACCATGTGATCTGCATGTAAATTTACTACAAGTACCGTGACTTCTGGCTCCGTCCAATTTGCGAACATGCTAAAAAAATGACATCCAAACCTTCATTAGTTGATGCTTTGTCATTAGATCACATTATACAAGCTAGTATTTACATCTCTGTATACCCACTAGAATAAAAGCATAAATCCTGCAGCTTTGGAAGACAAGGCATTGGTCAAGTGGATAAGGTTATGGCGTTCGGGCGTGAAGGTCGCCGGTTCGGATCCTCCCACCCGCGATTACCTTCTCCACTTGGCAGCCCTCTGACGCCAGCCGGCCCCCTTCCTGAGAAATGCTGTACATTGTTATTTCATCAATAGAATAAATGAAAGAATAAAAAACTTATTCCTCCCACTCCGCCCCCCTGTTGGCCAAATTGTGATGAACACGAGTTTTCGCTGTTCTGATTTAGGGGCTGGTGGGAATTTCGACGGGGAATAATTTTTACAGTGACGTTTTGTAAAGAATACGCCAACAATCTCCTTAGTCTGTTAGCTGATATTTTAGTCCCCAAAAAACAATACTATTTTCTACCCGAGGATATACTGAGATATGTGAATGAAAGAAATGACGAAAATTATATATCTTTTGAAAAGAAGGCTGCCGACCTGGAGTTTAGGCAGGATTGCAAAGAGAGTTGGTTACAATTTTAAACTATGCAGTTTCTTCGTAAAAGCTAATCTACTACATCGTCCGTTTGTTTTGTATTATCTATGCAGATGAAGTTGTTCACAAACTATCGGAACATCTTGAAGGTGAGTAAAAAGAACACGGAATATGAGTTACCGGACTAATTGAGGAGACAAATAACATGGAAATTAATTCTGTTGGCATTTCGATTAACCCGGGTAACCTATCCCAAAAGCGGTTGCGCAATCTTGTAAAATCGGCAGTCCTTGTTCAAAATGAATCATTGAGGAATTGTGGCAATTAACCAATCATTGCTGAACAGCTATGTAGCTTATTTGTGACTTGTTTGAACAAACACAGTCTGCTGCCAATGTGCGCCTCAAACCTCCGGCCAATTTTAGAAGCAAGTTGGATCATCACGCTACCTTTGTTGAAAATGTTTTGCTTCACACACGCACACACACAGTCACACACAATGTCTTTGATTGATATTTGACATCGTATGGTGAACTGTTTCGCTATTAAATCAAATCGTTCAGTATTTGATTAAATAATAACATTTATAGCCTTGCTAAATCTACTGTCGTGTCAGATACTATTCAGTCCAGAGTTAAGTGCTTGATAAAGTTCGACGTATGACAACTATCCAGTTGATTAACGCATTATCAATAAAATCAAATTTTTCTCGGTGTTATTGGAAAAAATTGAAAATCAAACTTTGAGAAACCACCTACTTTGGCGGCCAAATTCACGGCTTGCTAGCTTGTTGCAGTAGTTTCTAGACTGATCCGTAGAATGTCTGAAGGCAGCAGAATGGAAGTTGCCATGGTCAGACAGGATTAAATCAACGTGTCTCATATGTGTTAGTTATGTGGACTCGTGTCTGTGACGTCTGATTTATCTTTTAATTTCATTCAAGCCACGCAACGTAGCTTTGTTCCCCTCCATCCTTTGCAGCCTAAACCTATCAGTTTGTGATTCGTCATCTATGTCTACTCTACCGTTGTTTGATTCATTCAATCGTAGCATCTACTACCGTAGCAGATGAAGTTGACGGAAAATTCGAGAAACGTAAACACCTAACGACATAAAACCAAATATGTGCACAACTGAGATGCAGGCTTTAATTTAATAAATAAACCAGCTGTATATCCCGTTCAAATGTTACCAAGGTTAATACGTCCGGAACAATGCACGGTTCGTTTTGCACAAGTTCACATTGGCAAAATTAGCAACCGTGATTACAAAAAATTAATATTCCCCAGGTAATATCCAGGACTAGGGTAACTTTATAAGCTGAGTTCATGATGCGGACGCGCCAAGTCGAAACTAACATCATATATATATATATATATATATATCGATCGTGGTACTTCCATATATACAGGGAGTATCCGAAGCGGTCGAACGCATCCTACGCCCACTAGATATCACAATCGCCCACAAACCGACCGGCACCCTGAGATCTGTTCTATTCAACGGAAAAGATCGCGTCGACCAGCACGACCAGTCAGGGGCAGTTTATGCCATTCCGTGCCTCGGATGTGACAAACAGTATGCCGGTGAGACAAGCAAACAATTACGCACACGCTTGCACGAACATAGCCTAGCCCTACGACGCGCTGACCCACACTCGCAGATATGGAACCACTGTGCACAAACAGGCCATCAACAACGCAAAGGTAGTCAGCCGGGCAAACAGAAAGGGGGAGCGACTGATTCTTGAAGCCCTCCACTCGAATAACTCGTTCAATCGGCATGTCCAGATTGACAAACATTACGTCATCTTAACAAGAACCGGATGCAGAATAGAGAGACAAACAGACGGATAGGGCTCAAAACCGAACGGAACTAGCGATCCCATTCAATCATTCTTTCACGTTTGACAACGAGTCCTAGTTTGGATCGAAACGTCACGATAAACGCATTAACTCAGTGTACGCCTTCTCAACTCTAAAAATTTGCAACCTGAGCTGCAGATATTTTCACTCATCAATAAAACATTTGGATGCAATGCGCTCAACCGTGTGAGAAAATGGGAAAACTATTCCAAGCTTTCCGCCGCTGCCGCGAGCAACTGTTCTTCCTACATCACTGGCTTATGAATAACACTTTTCCAAAAGGTATCAAGTGTAACCCGCCCGTGAACTCGGAACGTGCCCGTAGGATTGCACATTCATACCGCAAACAGATGCAACGAGAGCAGTGATCAACGACGTGCACTGCAGGAAATCTGTATACGAAAGCCATCAAAATCGATTCGAACAGGATGCCTCAAACATATTAGATGCCAGCTGGATTAGAAGAATAAAAGCGATCATCGAAATCACATCGAACACAAACCGCTCAAAGGTGAGGGACATACTCACCAAGAAATAAGCCGCGCTTAATCAAACGAAACCTCAATATGCCGAACCAATCTACAATTACTCACGTCAAAGACAGACTAGCGCTATCAAAAGGACATTCTACGCAGCCAAGCTTCGTATCCCGCCCCGTAGTGTCATTATGGTTGAAAGGCAAAGTCCCTGATTATGCAGCCTCGTTTTTTATCCATTCCTTCACATGTTCCTGTGGGACAATGTACATCGGCCGCACGATCAGGCGCTTGTCTGAACGCATCCGTGAGCACCACCCGGCATGGTTAGGCACTGGAACAATTAAGTCACTTAATAGCGCAGTTGTTTCACATTTAGCATAGACTAACCAAACCGTGAATGTCAGAGGTCAGAGGTCAACAATCCAGGTTGGCAAAGTGTCGCCTCTTGAGCACTGCGGAAGCCGTCGCAATCCGTCTTCACAATCCCCCACTTTGTTCTCAAAAACAATTTGTGGTTGCGCTTCAACTCCCCTGGCCCACCCCCCGTCCCAATACAAACCCTAGACAACAAAACAATTAACACAACACATTCTTGTGTATTCAGGTTATGCATGTAACACCACAAATCCCTTCCCCACCCATATTTGTATCTGACTAATCCAATCCTTCCTATAGTGAAAAGAATTTTTGTCAAGATATGTATATATATCCCTATAGCTCTCTACAACATCAAGATTCAATGGTGCTTGGGAATCACTTCACTATTATAATATGCCGTCCGAAATGCATGACTGAATGCACTTCGTGAACGTGCATTCTGCTATCGTAGACGGTTTCACATCCGTGCACAACTAAACTGATCGATGTCAATGTACTAATCGGTATCGCGTCGATTCACATCACATGCCTTCGCGTAACATCCGCCGCAAGTTAGCTTGCTACGAACGTAGAGACACAGCGGCGTCAGGGCTGGCTTCCTGTACAACTACGGGGAACAGGTATACTTGAATGGCCGGCTTGATGACGGTAGGATGTCTACGATTACGAAATGCTGAAAATGACATTTGAGCACTTTACAGAAGTAAAAAATACCCTTTAAAAGAATGTGATCCACACACCCGTATTTTTGTTGTCGGGACCAGGCCTATACGACGGAATTCTCATGATTTTAAACACGTCAAAATGCCAACGGCTAAGCCCAGGTTGTGTAAGCCGAAATGGATTAAATTGGACTTAAGGTGATCAAGAAATTACGCCTGTTCTGTTGAGCAATTTCAAAGTTATTGAAATCAGAGTTCATATATTGCACTGTATGTTTTTTAGAATTAAAAAACGACTTTGGTTTCCCTCAACCGGTCTCTCCTTAATTGGATATTGGATATTTGAAACTCACAGATTGATTCCTCTGTTCTGTTTTTCTTTGTTCCATTTAATTCCAATTTGTGCAGATGTGATACTTGAAAAATTACCGGAAGTAATTGCAGGTGAGTTCTTGCTAATCAAAACCCAAACCGGAATAGTGATAGGTTAGTGCGTCGATTACGGGGAATTCATCGTTTTGCAAAGTGTATCAACCCCAGCCGATAAAAGCCAGCAACCATTTGGGCCAATATATTCTGTTATTGAAAACTTTCAGACAATTGCAAAAGGGACGAAGAAGAGGAACAAGAAGAAGAGGAAGAGCCGGAGGAAGAAGTCGTAGAAGAAGTTGAAGAGGGCAAGTCTGGCCTTGTTTATCGATGAATTTTGGATATATTCTTGCGAATCATAACTAATTCTACGTGAATATGCCCCCGGGGCAGGCAACAAACCACCAGTGCTATTCTTTAGTCCAATGAAAGTTAAAAGAAAAGAATATCCCTAAGGAGCTTTGACCCAATGGTAAAAGTGATGTCGCGGTTATCTTGGCAATGAAATTTTATTCTAAGCAATTTCTGGAGATGTGGCATGTCCTGAGTACGTTTTAAGCCCAAAATATAAAATGGTCAGCAGCAACTTGGCAGCTAAGATTCAAACACAACGCGGTGGAATGCAACTTAGTGGATTATAAAGACTCGCAGACAGGCTGTTTGGATTCAAGTGACGTATGCTAACTAAACGACAGGAAATTTGCAAGCAGTCGCTTGTGCAAATCAACGTGTCTGTTGCTGAAAAGAGCAGTGTCTGTTGTAATTACTAGTTAGACGGTTAGCGCTGGCCAATAAAAACCAAAACAAAGTGTACAACCTTGAAGGCGTCTTGCTAAAACGGATGCAGTTAAAAAATGGCACGCCAGAGTAAGTCACAAGGAGGACAACTTTTGAGAGGAATCTGGACAAAACAATATGCAAATTGTTACTAAACCAAGATGTTACTTGAGAGAAGAATATTGTCGGATTATTGAGCCCTCTTCATTGTAACTAGCGTGCACAAGGGAATAAAATGTTCACAGAAAAGCTCGACCGTTTTCGCCGTTATTGTGGCTCGCTAGTTATGAGTATCCGGTAAATTCAGGTCAAGTCATCTCAATCCCTGCGCACTTTCATATTTGATATGGAACTAGAATCTGATATCGGTCATTAAAATTGGGCACGGCCCGTTAGTTCATTCATGAACCAAAACTATGGTTCGTGGAAGCATTTTTCGACCGGGCATAGACAATATTCGAAGCAATGTCAACATAAACAGCCCAGTGTGCACGTACAGGCACATTTGAAGACGAATGTATCAGATACTTACACCTGATAAGACGTGAACTCGGTCTTGTGTCTACGGGAACATTTCATTCTATTTTGCAAACGATTTCACCGAAAATAAAAACGGACCTTTAGGAAAACGCTCCTCTTGTTTTCATGAAATGATTCACCATTTGATATCATCGCTCAGCTCACCATCAAAACCCATAGCGACAGTGTACATTTGTTTCATCCTTGCTAGGAATCATCATTTTCGTTTGTTCTAAAATGTCACCCTTACTAACCAATGCGGACAGGTGAAAATCCTTCCATATTTCCAGTGATTCAAATTAATTTCTATTTGGCAAATAAGAAATCCGCACATGACTGCAAGTGGTCCGCTCACGTTTGCGGTTAGGGATGAGAAGAAACGATTGCCTAACTTTGTTATCTTGGCAGTAATCATGTCAACTCTGTAAAGTGCTTGTGCAGCAGCTCCAAGACATGCTTATCAAGTTCCTGTCGTGATTCCTCGATGAAGTCGCATTCGACTAAGGAGAATACGGCATGAACATATGTGCTTACGGTCTCATTGAATCCGCGGGTAAAAATGTGCGCTGTTTTGGCAGAGCCAGTCTGAAAGTGCCCTTGTAAACTGGCTTTCCTAAGGCCTTCAATTACGACACAAATTCACAATCCTCGACCACTAGGAGGATACAAGCCAGATCTGCATGTCAATCGGGTAGATAATTGAGGAGATGGGTTAGTGTCTGATGACCCCAGCCAATGGCATTATTCCTTAGGCCGAGCTTCTCGGGGATTCGGGCGGGTTAAGTGGGATCTTTGTTCTATATATTAACAGCAATCAGGACCTCATCCAGAATGATTTATTTCAAGGTACTGCTGTGATAAAGGATAAATAAGGCGCATCAATTTATTTTGTTTCGTTCAAAGAATTTCTTTAAATGATCTACCAATTCTCTGTTTACCAAGGAGGACCATTGGGTATCATGCAGTTGTTTCATCTTTGTCTAGAGGATTCATCTAAACGCTGGGAAACTATCGGAACAGTCTTATGAATACCATGTATCTTGCGAAATCCTTCGCCACTTCTTTCGGTCCATGTTCGGCAACAGTTACTATGGTCTGTGGATGGTGATTTCTAAGGAGCTAGATTCAACTGGTATACCATTGGCACTTCCATGTCTCTTTTGCGGTGCATTGATTTCTGACACTGCATTACGCATCCTTTCACTGCGGTAAGTCTTCTAAGGCTCTGACCAATTACTATTACGATCCAAGTCTACGGAACCAACGCAGATGGCTGCATAGATCCAGTCCGTGTTAGTTAAGTGACCGAGAGTTGTACCACAGGCAGTTGCAGTTTCCTTCTGTCGAAGACATCGTGACTGATGTACTCTGGCACACTTACCACCGAAATTGTGATCTATACCTTAGGCTGATCCGATAGCAAAACCCGAAGTCACCAAAACACTACTACTACTCGGCACACCGTGACTGGTATGTTTATAAGTACTGTGTATGATCACTAAAATTTCACTAGAAATCCTGAATAAAAGCATCTACTTCATTTTTTCTTTCCCAAAACCCAGAGGAACCGGAAGAAGAACCAGAGAAAGAAGAGGAGGAGGAAGAAGAAGAGGAAGAACAAGGTAAATCTGTTCCGATGCACCGGACATGTAGGTATTTGTTTAATATTCTAATTGCTGAACTCAATTTCCGTTTGGGAGGAGAGGTCATCTTCAAGGTTATAAAGCCCCATCTCAGGTTCACCAGTCGAGTATATTCGTGCTTAGTCCTCAATGTGACTGTCTACCTCAATAGATGTGTTCTGCACCAGAGTCGCTTTTTCGTACCCTGCGATGGTATGTTGGTGCCAGTTGTTAAGACGTTCATGCATGCGCTTCAATGTGTGGTTATTTTTCCATTCCGTGTACATTATCTGGCTAGAACACATCGGTGAACAAAACGTAAAAGGTTACAGAATTTCAGTATTCTTGTTTCTCAGTGGGCCAAGCAGAATGTCCGCGTATCCGTACAGGAAAAAAAGAAAGTTGACCATAGATATGTGAGTTTATGCTAGCATTCAAACACTATCTCCTCGCGCACGCAAAAGATTATGGTTCCAAAAATCAGTTACCTTACGAACAATATCCCAGTTCTTCATTCCCTTGGACAGAAAGACGCGACTTCGAAATAGATTTCTGGAAAACATTATCCGTTTGAAAAAGTTAGCTGTTAACTTTGACGTATTTTCGACCCAGAGTACTTCGTGATCCATTTTCGTAGAAAAATACGGCATTTTATGCTAGCCGATTGACTTATTCCTTTTTGTGCAACCATGGTAAAGAAAGTTCTCTGACCTTTTCAAATCCCCTGGTTTGCCGTGTTATTATTGTTGGCACACGAGCTGGTACACGTTGTGCAGTTCATCTATTTCACTTGTTTCCGTAAGGTAATTTTTGGCCCCAACCTTTACGAAATAGCAGGGACACCTTATACTTCACCGATAGGTGTCCCGGTTTCAGAATTATCCTTCTTCCACTGGACATTAGAGAGTTCCAGATGCACTGCAAATTTAAATCAAGTTGTAGGGTCGAAATGATAACTCTATTCCACCATAAAACCTCATTGCATTTTAGGAGGCCTTGTTTATTGTGTGAAGTCTTCTGTCACCGTTGTGTGGCTTCAGTAAACCAAAATCATCATTTAGGCACACACACACACACACACATGCAACAATTGTAATAATCCCCAAGAATGTCTGTTGCGTTCCACTCGGTTGAATTTGTGATATTGAAGGCAAGTCGACAATACACATTTAAAAACAGCCGGCCTACAAGAGACTGGGTTTTGTCGGCAAATGTCAACGTCATTGAAGCGCACAACAAACAAAGCCTAAGATGAACATGTGGCCAGCAGCGTGTGTTCGGTTACGTCAACAAAGGGTGTGTTTGAGTTAAGCAAATCAGTCATCGTAGAGTAATGAATGCGTTTGATAAGTACTGTTAGTGTAGGTCCGAACGGTAACTCGCAACGATGCCGCTGTACTCCCAAGCAATTTCAATGTATTCGTGTTAAATCTGTATTTGCTTCTAGATTCAGCAACGGGAATCGAACCGGACGTGTCTTCCCGGCCTATACCGGATTCGGACGATACTATTGAAGGTTAGTTCAACTAGCATGCAAAGCGCGAATTCTTTCAGCGATAAGATGAACGTAGAACAATTACCAATATAATGCAATATGACCAAAATTCGGAGTACGTTTTTACCACTCTAGCATAAAATAAATCGTCGTGCTAAATACATGTGGCTAAATGCCAACTGCTCGCAAGAGCGTGAATGTTTGTCCATATCCGACCGCAGGAGTATAGGAACCAAACACAAATTGAAAAAGGCACTAGAGAGGAAGTTAGCCAGTTAAGGTCATCCATCACCCACGTGGATGTAGCCTCGGTGTTTCTCAAAAGTAAGAATAGTTTGTGATGTAATTTACCACTGATTAAACAATTCCGATGACAATAATTTCTTTCAATCGAAAGTCTAAGCGCACTATAAATTGGAGTAATTGTGAAAATTTTCAACTATGAAATTAACCTAGTAAAAAGCTCAAAGATGTAGACTTTCGTATGTGCAATGATTAAAACTTCCAAATATCCAGGCTAGGTGACTGCAGCTTTGATCAAGTACCCGTGTGATAAGAAGTCTAAACTAAAAGGGGAAGGGAAAGTTAGCTTCCATATACCGAATCCATAGATTGAGCGAGTACTTATTAACTACTAGGAATAGCTGAAGCAGGTCTGAACATGCTTCGGAGTGACACGAAAAACTGATGCCCGGAATGAAACATTTGTTTATAACGTGTATCTGAGAGTAGAGGGGGCAATAAACTGGTAATCCGACCACGGGGATCACCTTTTTTTCAAACAATCCAAACTAGCTTATGTCAACTTGTTGCTTACATAGCACAGTATATATATATAATTATATTATGGTAAGTAAGCCACAAGTCAACAAACAGATTTTTGAAAAGATTTCCTCGACTGAGTTACTGAGACGAACAAACGAGAACTTTTGTATGGAAATCTG
The DNA here is from genome assembly GCA_008360955.1 of Fasciolopsis buskii. NCBI lineage: Eukaryota > Metazoa > Platyhelminthes > Trematoda > Plagiorchiida > Fasciolidae > Fasciolopsis > Fasciolopsis buskii. Next base: position 62,718 of record LUCM01007439.1, read on the forward strand.
TTCTATCGATGATTAACGCTGGGAGGCTTTTACGTCAAATAATCCGCACGAGAATTTCGAGTTTGGACAAAACCATTTTCCCTAACTTGATTTTTTATTTTTATTTTTATTGTCTTCAGAAGAAGATTTAGAAGAAGAACTAATACCAAACGACTGGGAAGAAGAACCAGGTATGGTTTGAACTTATTTTACTGAAATCTCGTAAAAATGATGGCTATAAATTTCCAATCCAATCGACCTTATAAGCCCCTCCACGGTGCAATGCTCGTGGACTGGACAATAATTGCAGTCCCACGTCATCGATCCTTCCAATAAACAAATATCCAAGATTTTTTCAGGTTATCTAGTTACCATTGTGCGCAATTTTGCAACAAATGCGATTCCAACAGCTGTATAATAGGATCGGTCATAGATAGCTAACCTCACGACTGAGGTGACCAAGACGTGTGTAAGGTGAAAATAAACGCGCCGTTTTTCAGGATCTGCATGAGGAACATAGCAGAACTGCAAAAACGAAGACCTACTGGTCGATGCCTAATTTGACATACTACCTGATCGACCAGTTGTTCATGGGTGGATCAAGTAAGTTACCATTATCGAGACCAGACAATCAAAAATGACAAATCAAACAAATAGAACAAAGCATATTTTGGAGCAGTCAAATTCACAGCCAACCTAAAAAGGACAAGCCTCTCATTAGTTTATCGAATTGTTCATGAATTATTCAAAATTAATCGACAGAAACACGGCTGACGCTCATTCTTCCATTCAAATATAACGTGTCGGACATAGACTTGAAGACAGTAAAAAGGAAACTGTGAGAGCGGAAACTACAGTATGAGGCACTGTTGCATTACGCGGGTAGACTGATCGATACATAAAGCCTAAGTAAAAGGCGTCAGCACTGGACGTCACAGAATAGCACAAGAAATCAATACCTGCAGCCCAGCAGGGAACTAACACGCACTTGAACCTTCAAGTCCCGCAGTCGTACAACGAAACAGAACGGACCAGATGCCCCTTAGAGTAAGCGGTCACACAGAAACAGAGCGCGGAATTCGAACAGCTAGCCCTCCAGGCTGTCGCACGTGTGTGAGAGAGAGAGAGACGACGGGCACAGAACACGACCGCGCGGTTAATGGTGACCCATCAATACAAGTCAGAAGTCAAGTGAGTTCTATCGTCCATATAGTCTTGTGTGGTACCCTCGGCTGATAGATGAAGCAGCCAATCACAGAACCAGGTTTGATGAACCTTTATGCGGCCATGCAGAAATCGTCAAACGTGACATATTTAAAATAACGATAATTTCGAAATACCTCGAAAAGCATGTTCTTGTGAAAAATAACAACAGTTAAAATTTGTCAAACCGAGTGGAATTAATCGGGAGTTGTAGCAGGTGATTTACTAGAGTATGCTTACAACCGGTTGATAAATGGCAGTTGGAAAGCTGTAAACAGAGTTCATTGTGAAGTCCTCAATGTTTGTAATAATTTACTACCCTCCGTGATAAATGGGAACCATTGGGAAAGCCCATTCGATCCTAACAAATCTGCATGAATCTCTGCATTCGCCCAAAAAAGAATCAATGCAGTGGATAATCCCGATCAGACCAGGATCACGTTCTAATTGCCTTTGTGTTTCCGGTTGCTGCGGTCCCCACAAGAGGTAGGGTTGACGTATGAGAGAAGGTTGTTCTTGGACATGGGTCGTCTTCAATATCTGGTCTAACATAGGCATTGACCACTGGCACCTAACGGCTATAGACCACCGTGATGGAACTGTAAGAGTTCCGCTACTATTCTGCCAATGTTGTCCCATTATATTTGTCCATATTGTTTAATCTAACAAGAGACGGTTGTACGGAGAAACCCACACTAGAAATGTTTTTTTTCTGTGTTCTTCGCCCCTCAGAAATTGACGATCGACCTTCCTATGCAACTGAAATCAAATACACTGAAGGTTTGATTTTTCATCAACAGTCTTGTTGCTTTTTAACTAAGATAGAGAGATATGTTAGCTTATCCACAAACTGGTTTACTGTGGGGCTTAACAAATGCAAGAAATTTCGCTAGTGCGAGTACAGTTTGCAATTGTCCAGAAGTAATGCCTAATTAAGAATGTACATTGCAAAATATTATAATGATGGAAACTAAACCAGCATCACATGTGGTATATTCGAGCGTAAAAAATGTTTGCTGATTTGCCCACTAAAGTAATAGCCCTCTGAGCAACAACAGCAAGCCAGCCTCCAAACGGACTCGACCAAAAGCAACGGTCGGATGGTGATCAGAACAATCCGTCGGAAATAGACGAAACTCCATTCTGCCTAAACCGTCTAGTTTTCATTTGATATGCTAAGCTTTCTGTCCTATTTCACATATCCTTTCCTGACTTTTAGAAACTATGTGAAATCTGAAACGGAATGGGAGTTCGAAAGACCGAACGTAACGGGCTGATTCCAAAACTCCTTACTTTTATCAACTAAGAGTCGTCTGCACTGATATTCTCGAGAGATCAGCGCCACCGGGAATTTCGAGATATATATCAAGTCGTTCGTGGGTGATGGCAATGATTACCTATCTACTTTTCGTAACAACATTTAATCCGTTTGTGCCTCAACAAATAACCCATCACTCTGCAATGATGGTAATGTACCTCAGGCATTGTCAGATAATGTGAAGGTCCAACCTAGAACAAGAAAAGGCACCTAAAATCCATGAAAAACTCAAATCATTTATATTTGCTAAAGACTTGTTTGCACACATATAACCTAATCCGCTTGATTCCGATTTGTGAACTTGCTGTTTCGGCCAATCGTCCGTAACGGACTCCGTGTCAGGTGATTCAGCAGATGTATACAAACTGCAAAATATGTTCTAAAAGAGCCATGCTCATGAAATCCAGAGTACATTCTTTGCCCAGGCCTTTCTCGTAATCGCCGAAATCTGACCGGCAATGGTAACCGTGGATGGGATTGCTTGAATTTTGTCAATCCACTGTGCTTTTGGCAGATGATACGGTGGTACATTTAACTGCAATTACGTAGTGCGCAAATGGACAGCGGTCAAATAGATAAGGTTGCGCATCTTGGACTTGAAGGTGGCGGGTTCAGATCCGCTCATTTGATAGCATTCTGCTGGCCGTGGCCACCTTTCTGAAACCAGTGTGCCCTGTTATCTCGTTAATAAAAGAAATAAACGATAAAAACGTTATGCTTCCGCAGATCTGCAAGTTTGCAGTTAATAGATTTATGCTTTTCAGGGACACGGTAATGTCTTCCCGAACCCGTTAGTTCCTACGCGTCTGTATTCGTAGATAAATCAGTACAACTTTTGATTATTTCCATGGTGCAATGAATCGAGTGAATTGTTCACCGTGGGCCATCGAATTCCATGTGATGTCTCCAAGCCAAATACATTTTGCAAGTTTATGCGAGTTGCTGAATACCTCAAACTTGAATAAAATACCCTCTGTATTTCTTGTTTTTATAATTTCACAGATCGTCCCGCAACAGGAAGTATATACACACAAAATCAGCCTAGTAAGTATACAAAGTCGTGATCATGTAGATCTGATTTTTCGTCGTTTCAGTCTTACGAAGTTTTAAGTACGCACGTGTTTTTAAAAGTGCTAGAAGGATAGTCATGAACCAATTGTCCATTTGTATAAGCACTTTCAATTTTTCTTTCAGTGGTCAGTGACTAACACTAGTAAACTCGGGGCCTAATTCATCTGCCACAGTTTGGCTTGGAAAACGCTCTTCTTCATTGGGCAACCAGTCGCTAAAGTAACTCGTGAACTAGGATATCAAGTCGGGCCGGGCCAGCCGGGCCTTATATAACTGGATTGGAGCTGCTGTCTTAGCTGAACACCACAAACTGGTTAGAAGAATCTACAAAATGATGGTCACACACGCGGTTTCAAAACGGCTAGTGTCAAAATTTGATTCGGATGTTCAAAAGGGGCAGGCGTTGAATCTATATTCGGACCGATGAACTGGAAGAGTTGTTGGTTTCATGGATTTCTGATCGCTGAGCTGGGCATTTAAATGGCCAGTTGAGGTGAAATCATCGGTGCAAGTGTGCCTCTATTTATAGGGTTTCCATTGACTTCATGGACCATCCCAAACCAAAAAATGAATGGAAATGGGGTAAAAAACGAACGCTGTTGCATTGACTGTGGCAAGTGCTATATCAGTCAAAAGGGAAGAAAAGTGACTACTCGAAGGCACGAGCACAAACCACTTACAAGAAGACATTACCAACATTCTCTCAGATCCGTCCATAAAGACAAAACAGGACACAAATTCAATCTGGATAATAATGAGATCCCGGGTCAAGCAACTGCGAGGTACGCAAGGAAGCTTTTAGAAACCTGCTGTTCTTCAAATAATTCAGTCAATAGACATAAGGAGTTTGATCACGTGTACACCCCGATGAGCGGCACATAACTCAGCTAAATGACTTGGCCAGTATTCAGGACCAAATGATGTAAGGAATGTACCGACAAATCGATGCGCCATGTATTGGTTTTAATTGCGAATGTTATAGCGTTAATAACACAGCATTGTTGCTAGATGTAATGCGCCAACGTCTCGACTACCGTGGATAGTCTTTTTCAAGGCAAGTTTTGCAATCAAAAAGTCATGCAGACCCATAATCACAAATCTGAGTCAGCTATACGGATCTGTCTACGGACTAGAATCAGGCATTATTCACAAACTCGAAATAGCTACAACCATACAAATCCAAGCGGAGTAACATTCTCAGCCCGGAAGTTAATTTTCCAAGGTTAAATGTCAAATCAACAATGATCAAATGGAAAACGGACGCATAGCTTTCAAACCAAATTAATCGAGGGCATTCAAGACCAAAGTTAGTGGTAAACTTGTGAATAGAGAAGAACCCGAACAACTGCTCACTTGTACTGAAAATGTCACCTCGACTGGTGATTAACCGTTTGCGATTTAAATGCCAACCTCAAAAATCAGAACACCATGAAAACTTAATTTGGATCCCAAGAAACAATCACGTGACCTGAAACGAACAAAGACTCGATGTTAGTTGATTAGCAAAAACGTTTCGTGGATGGCCGAAAAAACAACCGATTTATGTGAGGTTAAGAATGCTTCTTAGAATTGGTGTCAGCAAAGCTTGGCGGAAAATTCGAGCTGATACGAATCCCGTAAAGAGCCTGAAGTCTTATCGGGAAGTTTGGGCTAATGCCACATTTGCGTCCCCTCATTCGGGATGACTGAAGTTCGAGTTTTTGCCACATTTCGCTCTGTCGAATGATAACTATGTGATCTTAACAACGTTGTATGTATACACTGTTCAATTTTTATGATGTCGAGAAATTTGCATTTCATCGAGATTAGAAAGTTCCGATGGGGTTTTGAACAATGTTAGCATTGGCTTAGTCAATTAAATCTCATTAACTTTGTCTGTTCAGATTATTCGGGTAAGTAATAAATTTCTAATCACTATAACACCAAAAATCATTTTAGAGAAGGAAATTTCGTACTGGGTTGCTTTTATCATTCCACTCGTCGTACAACAAAGCAATTGACCTTATTCGGTTAATGGGCAATAAGATTCAGTGTTCAAGTGATTTATTATGTTGGGTCAATGTCCAACTAGTCATCGAAAAACGCGCGAACCATCAAAAGAGTTAAGGTGTTTTGTTTTACGTCAAAGGTATTGCATCGTGATTGAATGCATGATGTTGGCAGAACTCAAAGTTCATATGATAACAACTCTGACATTGAGTACATTCAGGCTGACTTAATGGTAGCGCCCGTACAAAATGTACGCAAAAAAATCCTAGGATGGAAAATGATATCAACTTCCGTAATTGTCGTTCGTTAGATGTTACGGAAAGGATGAATGATCGACTCAAAATCAACTCCAGTTTTGCTCCAATGTGGATCAGATCAAAAAGCGTAATAAACTTCAGTATCGTAGTTTTCAAATATTGACCAAATATGCGAATGATAAGACCGGAAATGATCGTTGACCGTGGTTGCTAGCATGCATTTGTGTTTCATACCGTTTGCTGGCCAGGTGGAGGTGCAGTCATTAGTGAATTACTCCTGAGCACTCCAGCGATTCACTTTACCTTGCGAACTCAAGCAGCCGGGTTGACCGGCTCACCCAAAATCCAAAACTGAGTGGCACGTGACTATTAGTGCACATAATATATCTACAAACTTAAAATAGACATGGTTTGATGTTTACTAAATCAAACATCATTGGTTATGCAGAATTATATAATAACAATAAAAAACCAATTTGTAATCAATAGCAAGCCAACATATATTAGACCAGCAAACTGGTAACTAGGATGTAATCTTGTAACTTCTTCTGACGAAATATGTTTTTCAAAACTTGATAAATTTTCTTATTAGAAGGTTTTTCAGTTTTTTTAATAATTAATTGGTCTCTAGTAGATCAATTTGTATTCACTATTATGTTTGGTTCAGCAACCGTGCTCCTTTCAGAGTTTATAGCCAAGCAAATATAACAGATGAGAACGCGTTTGTTTTCAATACAGAGAGGTGCCGCAGACCATTTATAAGTCAGATCTAAAGCTTAGTGAAGTTATCGCGAAAGAAATAACTAGCTTTATTTGATGGGTGAATTAATTGATTAATCCACTATGTTGAATATTTATTTGGACGGCGGAAATTGTGTTTGCTTTCCCTTGCTGTACAGTATGTTTGCTTTACTTGTGGTATAACATTGCTCATCATCTTCAGGTAGGGAAGGTGCTGCGACCGACAGATGGCTCCCTCGTCATATGAATTGGAGCCGGCGATCGTCACGTCTAAACACTGCAACTTGACCACTTATTCGTCATGTTCCATAGAAGCCCAAAGCACGAATAGGAATCCGTGGCATCATGGTGCACTTGCTTCACACTTGTCCGGGATCATTAGCATGATGTACGTATGCAGACCCCCGAATTCTCCACAGCATTTGGTTCTCAGTCAAATCATGTCACCGCAGTGATTTTTTCGCGAAATACAAAGACAAATAAGTTGCAAGAAGCCGCCGCACGCGTTTACCTACGGGACTTTGGACAGTAGGGATCATTTTATCTTATCAAAGTCTAATGGGCATATTTTACGATGTTTGGTTTGTTCATTTCTTACGTGTTTCACTTTCTTTCCAGAGGGACCGAGCAAACAAATCATAAACGGTGAGATTTTTCTATCTAACAAACTGACCACTGTTTTGTTTAACTGAAGACAAAATGTGGCTCGCTGGATTTTTTGATTGCCGTGCCATTTGCATCGGTAAGACGCGCACGCGTTTTCCTTAATTTTCATTTGTTCTTATGGTGATTGTGAGTGTTTATTAAAATTCAAAACGCGAATTTGCAGTTGGAGAACACGGGGTGATTAGTCATGCTCGTTACCTAATGAGGGAGCGAAGCTAAGGAAATAGCGCATTATCTGTTTTTGATGGTTTTTCCGTGATTACGTCATTTAGGTGCAACCCTTCTTCAGTTTCTCAGTGTAAATAGAGGGCGTAATGCTCGATGAGTCCTCACAAGTTCCGCTCCGTAGACTAGTTGGCAAGCCAACTTGAACTAGTACGCACAGTAGGATTTAACGCTAGTAAATCACAGCTCGTCGGGCAGAGCCGTAGATTTCCGGACGGTCAGGGAGAAAAAGTATTGGCTCATTCACGATCAAAGTGTCTTTGGTACAAGGGATCTAACAATGTCATCAGCTTTGTAAGCCATCTCTAGCCAAATATAGAATGAAAGCAAATTAATCACACTTTTTCCTTGTGCGCTATTGATTTGGAACGTTTTCAAATTGGTAGTGATGAGTACTCAAATTGATTTCAATGGTTTCTTGTGAAATTGCTATTTTTCTACTCTTCGTATTGTCCGTACGATTTTCCACTTCATCATGAAATAGCTTCTTGGCAGGTATCGAGTTTCCGCTTCATAGAAAAGTAGTTCATGAAATTCAGGAATTGTTGTCACCACCTAAGTTTTTTATCACAAAGGCGATTTCCTGACTGGTCCATCTTATGTTGATGAAATTACCTGGGCCGGTTACAAATTACCTATCCGGTTGTATAAACATACAGTCGGTTAGTGTATTTTCGGTGAATGCAAACCAAATATCCTCAGTCACGCTAAAAGGATAGCGGCAAAAACAACCGCTGCACACACACACACACACACACGAGTGTAGACATAAGCCACAGACAGAACAACAATTAGCGTGATGTGGCGTAGTTGGTTGGTCGTGCTGGAGTAACTAGGGCAAATCCGCCTGATTAGAAAAAGTTCATATACGAGCCGAACACGGTTAACTCAACAGAGACGAGTCCATGGTAGAAACTTAATCATGCTTGTGTTTTCAAGTTGAAACCCATGTGCACGAGAGGTTTGGAAGGAATAAAAACGACAATCATCTTTGAATACTTTCTGCCTTGTAAAAATTTTAGAGGTTATCTACAAACTGATCAGTGAGTGAAATCGATTTTGATAAATCCTTATCATTGTGACTGTCCAATCAGGTAAGTTGCATTTCCAATTATCGGTTCGGCCAAAATCATTAAGCATATTGGAAGTTTTGCTTGCGTAATAGGACTTTACGAAAGATGATCAGTGGCTTGGCAATTTGATGTTCCAAACCAATCAACAGCCAAGACACTCAAAATAACCAAATTAATTAGTACGACTGTAACAATAGATCAGAGCAATCCAATGATGATTGATCATGGGATTCGATAGCGACAAACAATTTCAGTATTTGAAAACACTAGGCATGACATTCCCAATATTCTTGTGTTTTGGATAGAATGTTTATAATTAGTTGAGTAGGTTGGACACTAGGTTGTTTCTAATAGACATAATTGGTTAATTTGGCAATTTATTGACAAATCTCAGCTGCTTCATGTCTATTTGAATGGGTCGCTTTTGGATGCGCATTTTGACAACTTGTTGATAATTACCTGTGTTACGTAGATATAATTGGTAACAAAATTTTGTTTTGTTCACACTAGAGGAAAACAACCTGTGACAACATACCTGATATTGGGTTCAATAAGTTTAGAAAATGCTAAACCGTTTTGGAAATAATACAATAAGTGTTCTGTTGCATCAGCATTAAACTGTGTTCCCTTGAAGTATCTCGGAAGCACGACTAACTAGTCCTGACAAGCGATCATGGGATTCACGTATAATCTGGTGAAGAAATGCATTTGTTTCCTTTCTTCTGACCTCATTCCATTGAATACCAATGCTTGACTTGATACAATGGTCAGTGAAGGTTGTAGTACGGCAAATCTCGCCTATAACTGGAGTAAACAATGATCCCAATCGTTTTATATCCCGCCAGGTATGAATTGCCTAGGGATCCAATATGACAGACCAATCCTCAACACACCCGTGAAAACTAATAGGTGTTGTATCAATGTATATGATTAGCACCGCTGAGTCTAACACCCCACCTACCAGGCTCTCTCCAAGTGATCAGCTTCGAGAACCAGAAGCTTCGTAATAGACGTTCTGAACAATACACATTCTTTAAAAACCCCAAATGATCGAACCCACAAATTGCGACTTCCTTTGTGTGTTAATTCAAATTAGAAATCCAGTTGAAAAATTTTTCTTGCACGGGACGGGATTGCTTTACGGTCTTAAAATCACTAGAGTAGGATATGCTTTTAGTGTGTCAAAAAGCACCGTTAATATTGATTGGCTTTGGAAATGTCCATGTCCATCATACATCTGTCTTGAAAACTGGACCTACAGTTCACTAGAAAATCGTAAGAGAATGTTTATAACTAATCTACACAGGAGAGTCAGCTAGTCGGACAATTCACTAACAGTTAGACACACCCGGGTTATTTGGAACTGCACATGTTTCTGAAATTCTTTTTCATGATAAGTGATTAACCATTAGTATTAAAATAAGTCATTGAAACTGTTCGGTCACCTAGAGTTTTTAACGCTTATCCATTTTTGATCCGATCTACAGAGTCTGGATTTAATAGAATGAGTCGTGAGTGGTTCATTATTTTCCATTGCACGTGATTAAACGAAAACCATCGTGGGAAATTTGCATGCCTTGGCGTTGCTACTGATACACAAACAATCGATACTAACAAACATAGTACAATATCAATCATCCTCTTCATTTGCTGACAAGCATCATCTTTCTATTTGGTCCAGTTTTGTGGTTCTTAGTGTTTACGTTACCACTGAGCCTCTCCAAAAACTAAAAGTATCCACTGACTAGCATGAACTCTCACCTACGTCATCCAAGGGCAAAGATTATATGTATCCGATCGTAACATCCTATCTTGTTTTTCACGTTTTAAGTAGCTTGTTACGTAAGGCAGATAAAACATTTACAGTCCTCATTGGGTGTAGCCACGTCCTATGAGTTGATGCGTGCATTTATCCAGGAGGTTACCGTGGCCAGGAATTGCCATTTGTTCTACACACAATGAACCTCAAACTCGTTAGAAGAACAACGGATGTTGTCCGTTTTATTGATCCCCGTATGGCAATCGTTGAACACTTATGAGCGTATCCATCGAGTTTCTATAGGCACAATTCTTTGTAAGTAAAAGGACGGACAGTGTGATGTTCATTTTATTGCGCATTAGTCTGCTCTTGCATGGTACTATCTGAACTAGGCACGATAATCAAGAAAGTAACCAGGTTAAAAATTAGTTTAAACTTCAAAACAAAATTGATTAGACCATAGAAAGGAAATTTATTTACGAAGGTGTAATTGCAATTCGAACAGTTAGTCTTATTACTTCGAACAAAAACAGATTTGCGGAGTTTGGTTGTCAGATTTTGAAAAATGTAAAACTGGTCGAACGGTGAACAAAATCCCTGCATTTTTACCGTGTGTTCTTTACCAGTTGAACTACGAGACTATGCAGATTCAGTTAAAGATCAGTGGCTATGCGTTCGCATTTCCCAAGCATTTGAAATGCACGGTTTTGAATCCCTCGGGGGTTAAAGACTATCCACAGCTGGTCCATATCGACAAGAACTCAGATCCCAAAACTAATCCGTTATTTGAATATAGTTTTATTTTCGGTGACTTCACAACCATACACTCAAAACTGCATATATTTCAGCTGAACAACAAGGTAAGTTTTGAAGATCTTCCCACCCTACAGCAATCGGTCCGTGTGACCGGCAATTTTGTAAAAGTGTGAAAAGAATGCAGAAAATAGATTTAGCCGAAAGAGAGCATGAAAAGTGTCGTCATTGCAATAAAGTCGGTTACTCCAATTCCCCGTTTGCAGTCGTTGTGAGGTGTTTCACAGAAATTTATTTAACTGGGATGCCTCAATATGTTATCAAGCAATTGCCGCTTAACACAGTGGGAATTCGCAAGTTAACACTGAACCCCGCCCTCCGAATTGTGACAAACTTTAAGTAGACTTGAAAATTACGAGAACAGAATTATCCATTCACGTGACTATTTCACTCAACCTCAGTCGGTGTTTGATGCACAGAAATTCCCACACATATCTGATTTGTCACTATCCATGTATCGGAAATAAACTTAGCATGTCCCACATGACTACATAAAAAGTGAGCAATGGACGAAATGTAGAAAACACTCCGGTGGCATAAAAGAGAACGGGATGGGTAAAAGTTGGACAAAGAAGAATCTCACAGGATCTCGTGTGTTTAGGGCTTACTCGAAATAAAGTGTCATCAACGGATATATGTTCAACGGGCAACATATCTCCTGGGATTTTCGATGCGGAAAACAGTTGCAACATATTCTCCTATTTACACTACCTCCAGTGCTAGTGTTAGGTCATTCCCAGTTCCAAACTGTTTCACTCAGTGGCCGGGCTAGGTGCACCATGGTACCTTTTCACGAATGCCGTCTGGCCGAGTACTCCCACCCCAGAGCACCTCCAGAATGTGACAGTATACCGCTGCCGAACTGTCTAATTATTTATAAGAAAAAAGCAAGCGATAAGCGAACCTGAAACTGAAAGTCAGGAATGGTCACATGGTTGCTTAGATTTTTCGTTACCATGATGCGCACCTGCAACATCCATCAACTGATCAATGTCTCACTGGGGGCTGTACTTGGACAGTTTTGAAATCGGGGTTTTGAACAGTTCGACTTTGTGGCTTACACAACAGCTATTTTAAGATTTCACATTTGAAAAACAACCTCCATCTCATGGCACTTTGTAACTAAGAAGAGCGGCAATTTAAGCACGATTGTCGGGTCCCGCATTTTCGAATATGTTCACTTAAATTACCAACAAAACTCAAACATTTGCTTGTGTGACTCAAATATTGTTCGGGGTTTGTCTGCTGTACACATCTGTCTAATTCTGACAAAAGATATTTGACGAAGAGCATACCTTGACAATTCCGTTCCAGGAAACTGAATTTGAATCCGAGATTACGTAGATCTATAACTGGCCATTGATTATCGACTCCTTCTAGAATCTCATCAGGCCTTGCAGAAACCTTTCGTTTAATCACACACTCCTTCTAGCTTCGTCCACGGCATCTTGTACATGGTTCTCCTTAAATTCAACGTCTCAAACTAAAACCAGTGGACTTTTGTCGCGGGTTCCTGCGTTCACCACTGCAGGCAGTGGATACTTTCACGCATCAGTGCTTTTGCACTCAGAATGACCACCACAGGAACAGGTGCCTAAACTACTGTTCACGTCATAAGACAAAGCACATAGCAAAGTTTGTATGAGAAAAATTCCAAATGATGGAAACAGGCAATCACCACAATCACTTCGGGAGGTTCGAGCGCGTTTCGCACAATTTTTCATCCACTTGCATTTTGCCTAGCATTCTCACGGCCTAGGTGCCTTCGACTAAATAGGCACCCTGTGAAAAGCGTCTCACGTCGACAAATCAGACTGGACGAAATGTATCCTCCTGCTGTTTAATCACGCGACATGTTCTCTTCATTTCTCATCAACCGATTTGCGAATATCTAGACAAAATTAATCACAGGCGGCCGTTTTCATACATTAAATGAATGATACACCTGTTGTGACTTTGTCTTCAGCTGCGGCCATTAGTAAGTTCATGCAGTCTTTTAAAAATGCCAAGTGAAACATTATTTTACAAAAATAGATATAAAATATGAATGGAACTTCTCCAAATGATTAAGGCCGTTTGCTGACCCCAGTAGAGAAGTACTGATTTGTGCTCGTTTATTCTGATCAGAACTGCACGTTCAAACCAAATACTTAGTAATTTATAAAAGCATTAAAACTACTTTACCATTCCAATGTGAGATTTGTGGATCATATTGCATGGCAGTGAGATTTTTACCGGTGTGAGTGATATTCCGATTGTCATTCACATATAGTTTGTTCCGGAAAAAATTGCAGGTAAAGCATCGTCTTTCCGGGCAATTTTCTGTGGATCGAATTTAGGGATAAAGAGGTTAAGTTGGTGTTTGTCTAAATGGACGGCCGCCCGGCACACAGGATGGCAGATGACTCGTTTTTTGTTAAAAATTTACCATTTGTTCAGTGTGCTTCTTCAAAAAATGCGCTTGAAAGCCAGCAGAAATGGATTTCCTTTCTTTACTTCAAGAATAATGAATCTTTGTGTAAAAATGAATACAAGAACTATGGCATTTTTCTTCTTGATTTGCGAAATAGGGCGGCCTGCAGCCTTAATGTGATTACCATTTTCCCGATGTTCGTGCAATCGAGAAAATACGACCATACCATACTGCACTTTCGGCTATTTGAAGATCAAATTCAAGTCCATGATAACGTTGGTCACGCATATTAGAACTATGTAGGAATCTGGCTACTCAGCCATGATAACCATTGCATCAATCTTGGGCTATCTTTCCTAGACTTGGCAGCCTTTAATGCGATGACTGGATACTTTTTTTTCTGATAATAGCCAAATACTGTAGGCAATTTTCAACCTACATAAAGACTTGCTCTCTCTCGACGTTAGCAGTGAATGGAAAGCTTTTGGTTTTCCCTGCAAAACCCAAATCGCAGCATCACGAATCAGTTGAATGGGAGGGCCAGAAATATGCACAGAATTAAACGCCAGCTTTCCATTATGTTTTTGCTTAGTCGGTACCTTAGGAGTAAACGGCTTGCTATTGTGCAAACCTGTGTGCAGGGCACGATAAATAACGCAGTCTACTGATGCCAATAAGTTTAACTATTTTGCCTCGATTAGATAAACCATGTTTAATCCACGAACCAACCAATCAGTTTCTAAACTGAAATCAAGATAAAATACCGTTCTTCATATCTCCCATCTACAGAGAAGATGCAACTTGAAAGACCAGAATACAGAGAGGTATGACCAGCGTATTCGTGTGCATGTTTTTTTTTGCGTGTGTGCAGATAATAGAATTTTTGAGGGCTCACTCCCGTACTCTGTCCAGAAATGCATGAAGGAATATTGAAGCGCGTGTAATTAGTGTATGATATTTACTGTCATAGTAGTGTCACTAGATTATATGAGGAGTGCTGTATCAATAACTTTGAGGTTAGGCGTGGGTTGCTAGGTCCCAGGATTTAAATTTTGGAAGCTTTTTATAACGGTAGGGAAGTATGAATCGTCATGTGCATTACATTATACAAAAGGCATCACAAATGCGGCCTCATTAGACTGATTACTGAGCCACCGTGCCACAAACCCAGTTAATAAAAATAGACCGAATGTGCCAACGAACTGATCAATTATTCGTTAATGGGCAAAGAAAACTGATATAACTGATTTATTTTCGGTCTAATAAACGGCATATTGTGACCAGTTGACACGATTTTCCTCTCTGCAATTAGCGGGCAATATGGATAGCGATCGAGATTCAGGAGTGCTTGAAGATTTCTTCGGTGGGAGCAAAACAGACGCCACATCACTTTTACGTTTTAAAACATCTTGTATCTAAGGGTAGTAATGCGGTTGGTTTGTGTTTTGCATGCTCACAGATAGCTTGTCAGAACCTAAGCTGTTCTCTAATGTAATTAGTTAGTTGGGCGACAGGTGAGATATACAACCTGTGACGAAATTAGTAACGACACTTTATCTCATACTGCTCAGTATAACTCAGTGGTTACGCCCCGACATGTGGTTGTCTAGGCCCCAGGTCCACCTTTTAGAACTCGAGGTGCACTGACCATCCGATATTTTCGTTGTAAGAGCATGCTCAGCGTGGAACGGTCAGTTAGTGGAATAGTATTATCGATTCCCAGACATTCATGCCAGTTTTTGCAGACGCCTTGAGGACGAAAGCGTGAATGTAACAAAAAATCCCCTAGTCAAAACTGGTTTCACTCTCTTGCTGTCATCATGCTTGGAAACAATTTTACCAAGTAGAGTGATCTAGTAAATTAAGTGAAGGGAGTAATCCGGAAATAGTAGTTGAAATCAAGTCAAACGAAGTTTGCATATTCTAGGTTGTAATCGTTAACCACGTATCCACAAACCAATCGGCAGACTCTGCAAATCTCACTTTCCAATGATCTAACGGCTGAAGTGAAATATGTTACTCGAAGTCTACCAGCGGTGATCAGGCTCTCGAAGTACTTGCATCCTGTCATGTCTGCTTCCAGCTGGAAGCTTCTCGTTGCCGGTTAACTGTCCCATTTCTGAGACATTAGCGGGCCTTGATTCCCATTCCTAAAATAGTGTAAATGGTAGTATCACTAAAGTGGAAAATAAAATGATATATATCCTACTTATTGTAGCAGCACCATAAAGAGGAGGGAATATAACTGAAATACTGTCATCCGCTTGGAATCCGCACGATTACAGTCGATTTCTGTTGAATGAAGCAGCCAATCAAATTAGGGCTCAGTAGAAACCGCACGCTGAGCTGATGCGATAAGCTACTTCCTTGAATCATTGTGGAAACAATGTGACTGAGCACGGTACGGATGTACGACTGCGTTCCGTACATCATTTTCTTTTGGGAAATAAAATGAGATTTTTGTCATTTTTTCCCAGTTCGTGTCCGAGATAGGGGAAAAGTAAGTATTCTTTTCATCTCATGTTTGCATTTATGAAGACAGGACAAATGATCACTAGCTGGGTCATTCACTGGATGTACCGTGCGATTGCGTACGGCACCAATGGGATGAAATCGTCCAACAGCAGTCGGTACGACAATCGGCGATTGTTAAGTATCGAATAACTATCTAGCGGGTGGTCCATTCTCGTGTATAAATCTGATGAGCAATATGTGCGGACTTGTGATCAGGGTTAATTGCACGCCCCTTCAAACTCAAACACAACTACTTAACAAATCTGCTTACCTCCATCTTTATACTCCATTTCCCTCCGCTTGGTATTGCATATATATACACATATATATATATAATGCATGCTTCCTGACGAGGTGCTTCCGCGTGGGTTTGGCTAGGTATCCCTTGGATCTCTTTGATGTCATTGGTTTTCCTTTCACACTATGTGATTTGTTTTCTAAGCAATTTTTACATGCCTTAAGAAATATTGTCCGAGCCAGCCCGATCTTATACGTCATCGGAACCACGCTTGCGACTTGAAATCATCGTCCATATCCTGTGGTTTCTCCTACGCAGTGCTTTTATTTAATCCGCATAATCGGAAAAACTGTCCAAAAATAACTGAAAATATCTTGTGGCCAGCTTCGAGTTAGTTTGAAATTCTTCTCGAATACCGTCGAATCTGTCGAGCGTTCTACCCATTTTATCTGTCTTGTTCATGATGAGTGGACGAACCAAGTGGGTTGTGGTAGGGGTCAGATTGAGATATCGCCCCATGTAGTTTATTTTCTAGACGAGCAATGGGAACATCATCCGAAATAAGTCCCAAAGGACTTCAATTTGTTAGCAGGGAACCTCGAACAAGGACATAGCAAACGCACCGTGAACTCCAGTGAAATACGCGCCATCAATGCAGGTTTTCTTCACAGGACGGGAAATATTCTAAGTAACTTGCATTTTTTTCTGCCCTTCAAACAGATCTCAACTAAACTTGCGAGTAATGCCAACGAAGATGATACCGATAGAACTTTGACTTAGCAGTCCTCATTAGCCCTGACAATAGCTGAATACATGATGGTAGAGTATAACCACTGCAGTTATAAATCATGAGTTCAAATCCTGAGTCAGCTACCGGTCATCTATCACCGATGAGGTCGTGCGACAGCGAAACTGGATTCTATCTAGTAGCGAGTGGAAGGATTGATCGGATCATCTTAGGTTTTTTGGATAAAAATGTTTGCTGCATGGAGCAACCATTTCAATAGTGCAGTTAATATTTGCATGCCTGATTGAATGGTCCACTAATTATGGTAACAGACAGATCACTAAAGGAGAACAAATAGAAGATAAAATATCTCGGGGAATAATCCTTAATCAATAGGATTGTAGTAAAGGTATTCTAACTGTATACAATAAGTCAAAGTCTACTGAAAACCTTCTGTCATAATACAAAAGGACTAGGTTAGATAAGGTTTTTGAAGCGATGTAAACGTGCCCATCTATCCAAAGCAGTATGAACCCTTTTAGGTTTGCGAAATTCGCAGACCATTATATCATTCGATGTTACCAACTGAAAAGGGGCTGACAATAATCAAACATGAAATTTTGTTTAGGATCTGAAACTATTTGTAACATGCGCAGTGTATCGCAGGGTACACACATATAGGGATGCTTTATTTCGAGAAACAATACTGTATTTCCAACAGTGTTGTATAGTTGACGTGTAATTAGAAGTTTACTGTTCACTAAGACTCCATTTTTGTCATGATATTGATGTACGCAGTGTAAGCCAAAGAAGAATACGATTGTTTTACCTCCTGCAAATTGGTCCAAATTGCTGTGCACACACGCAAACTCAGTAAGAAACTTAGCGTGGAATTCTTTGAGAAAAGTGGCCTTACAGGATCAAGGGAATCTTGATGATGATACGTCCATTACGCGACAGGAAAGGAGTAAATGTTTTTTACAGATATCTGAGTTACATCAATCGTGGTGACGAATCACGTTTCGTTATGATCGCCAGTAAAACAAATGTCAATAATAGTAGTTTTGAGGTGTATTCTTCAGATACTGTCCATTCAAGAACGCTAAGGACATGATAGAGAACCTCAAGATTTTTTACCTTCGTTTTCTTCTGGGAGGATCCAAAATCAGCTTGATTTAAATTCCAGAGGTCTGGTAAAAATTATCGCTGTTACAAAAGCGTTACAATGGAATTCACTTTAAATAAATGATGCACAGTATCCAATGACATTCTCCTTGGTAAAGCAAATTCATGTGGACCAAACAAAAGTTCCTCCCCTATTTAAGAATGATCGAACTTTATTGACTTACGGAAAACAGTTCCAAGAGTAGGATATTTATTGTATATGCATGCATGAGCTTTCAGGGTCGATAAATTAGGCCGGAAGTACCGACGTCGTGGCCATTGTTGTAACTCGTGAAAATGACTAAAATGCTTTATCACGGCAGTGGATGTCCAGTTGCGAATCAGGAAGGATTCTTCAAACATTTAATAGGTCATTTAGCACTTAAATTCTTTTTATTTACGTGATTAAATAACTGTTGGTGAGGCATGAGCCTGTTAGTTAATGACAGTGTTCATTTAAATTCCTGCCCGAGTAGAATGAGTTACTCCTAGTGGATTAGTGTAAAAATCAACATTGAATTGACATTTTATCCATGTTTTTTTATTACACAGCCACTTGCTGATCAGATGAAAGATCACGGGAGAAAGTAAAAGCAGACTTGCAAAAAGCCCTTAAAAGCCAAATTTCAGCGAAATTTACCATCGCAATGCTCCCCGCATAACAAAAATGGCAGTTAGAAAAGCAAAAGAATTCACCGTAAAATCAGCACGGGTGGAAATAATGCCAAGCTCGCGCCAATGTTTGCTAATGCAAATGCTGGGTAGGGCCAAAGTGGAAAGGGTTTTTAGAAATAAACTACTGAGAAAAAACCAATACTTTCGAGCCTTGTATCCCATTTCTGAAGGTCGATCATCCCTGACCGACGAAAATCCCCCGACGAATCACCATGTGACTCCTGAATCGACTTATTATCCATTCAGCGTCCTTGCCATTTAAATGAGATTCTAGTGATAAATAACATACCGCATAACTTCTACATCAGTGCAATCAGTTAATGTAAACCATTAGCTCCCTTGTGACAACAGAATCATGCTTGTAGCGGTCATTTTCGGACCAAATCAAGAGGAACGATGAGGCTGCATTTTTTTCGAATTGGTCAGTCCCATTAGTGATCCAAGCTCCAGTGGCACCTGAAAAAATGTGAACCCAATCACAAGGGCAAAGTTATCGCGAGAAAGAAGCGTACACTCAGACCGGGATAACTGATAAGAATCTAATGATCGTAAAAATTTGTGTTGGTCTTAACTCTTGTCCTTGGTTCTATTAAGTTCCCGATTGGTGCGGTTGGTGGTTAGATTGCAAACATTTAATCGGCATGCGGACCTAAGGTCAAGATCCTCAATTACTTATACGGAGACAATAACGGTACCACACTACGAGATATTCACATACTCGAGACGAAAACTACGCTACACATCCCAGGGGATTATATCATTCAAGCCAAACGTCATTCATGTGGAGTCAACGATCAAATCATCAAAATCCAATTCATGAAACGAACGACTGGTAACAGGGTGAAGGTTGCTGACGAGGTTGGAAAACAAGAGTAAGGATGCAGAAATAATGTTGGCGCAGCACTGTGTATGGCGCACGGGCACTAACAATGTTATTTCGACTGATGATGAAGCTTTTGCCATCTAGACGCCAAACTCAACAATCAAAAAGTCACCAAAACCTGGAACCGGACTGGAGAATTTTTATTACCAGGGAAGCTCTGTTCCGCTGTGCTGCGATCAATAGGGTTTTCAGTCACGACTTGGCTAAGCGAGCATTTGGCGTTATGCAAAACAGTAATTCCAGTGACAAGCAGCAATGGTCTTGGATTTATTCTTTGGGGTGGTTCAATCAATCATCTTCCACTGGAAGCTGAATAGACTCAAATGAAGGTTTTTAATGGTATTTTTGTGATTTGAAACCGAACGAGGAGTCTGATTTTACAAAGAGGAGAAAATTCGCCAATATACTACTCATGGATAAGTTCATCCCATGAACTAGAATAGCGATTCGACTAAACCGAATATTTGCTAATGCAAATTGTTTTCAGCAGCGACGCCGTCCATAATAGTTCACATGTGTATCATCTGTCGGGTACGCAAAAGATCCCCGGTTCTTTTAGTTCTCGTGATGCCGGTTACTGAATTCATAGTACGTAAGTGGATTTTCCATTCAAGATTTTGATTTCTGTCCGTTTCCTCCTTTTTCCGATTAATTGATATAATTAATTTTCTTCTGTTCCCATCTAGAATGAAAGGTAAGGAACACAAATAACATGTACAAATTCCTGCATGGTAACACTTGCGAAAGCCCGTTTCAAACTTCCATTGTCTTTCCTGAGTATTCAACGATTTTTTGGACATAGCATCTGTATGGGACTCTTCCGTATGGGTCTATATTAGTTATATTGTAATGACCGGTTATCAAATGATTCGAAACTGTCATTGTTGGTCCACAGTGTTGTATTAGGGCTATGCAATTTGTCAGAAAAAGCAGATGGAGAGAAAGAGGACTTGTGAGGAATCAATCTTGAAATCTTGTATGAGTCAACCGGGAGTAGTGCGTTTCACAATAACCGACAATAAGGAACTTCAGTTCAAGCGGGATAGTTAGCCACCGTTTTTTGTCAGGCCCCTCCTGTTGTGTACTAGGCATACTATTCCGTTGAATTATTTGATCACTTAATTTTGCGGCAGTTGAGAAGTCACTTTTGTTCTTATTATCCTTTTTGCTTAGTGGAGTTGTGCCATTGTTGTAATCGCATACAACATGACATTTCCCGCTTAAATGAGGAAGTTTAGAAACGCTTGGCACCTAGCTCTGTGTTGACATTTTCGCAGCATAAAGCTTGGAAAAATCTTCGTCAGATCTTTCCGCAGCCCCATGAGATAACGTTTCTGTGTCCGCTCGATCGCCTACTGACTGGCATGATTAATGAAGCCAGGTCCATAACCTTAGGTAGTCAGAGAAACAACTTACTTATAGCGCAAACCACTAGACAATGGAAAGCCTCATCCTGATTATGGGCGTCATTAAGTGGATTTTTCTTCTAAATTGGTGCACTTGCCTGTCCTCTTTCCCATTCAGAATGTGCGATTAAATATTCACTCAGGTGTCTGACCCACTTCAGTGTAGTGGATTACAAGTTATTGATTGTCGAAGCTAGCCATAGTGGCTTTTCGAACACCGATCCATTTGACAGTTTTATGCTCAATGAATATTTTATCTGACTAAGATTAACTTTAAGTTCTCATTTGCATGAGGTGGTTGATAAAACACCTAAATTGCATTAGAGAACTGGAATCGGCTTTTGTTTCAGTTTCATAATCCAAAACACAAAAACTCACTGAAATTTCATTTGAATGCAACGTCCATTTATATATGACACGGTGATTCGTAGAAGTCTGTCGTCAATCCGACAGGGCTAGGCTCTAGAATGATGACACTGTTCGGCCGTAATAGATTTCGTTGACAGTTGTACAGTTAGCTTATGAAAAGAAAAACAAATTATGTCGATTCCGAGTCAGACCACTTGAATTGACATCACAGATTGCTTCGAGCTATGTAGAAACTGAGTGAAACTCAGAACAGCAACTGTTTCGTCTCTCTTTCTAAGTTTTGGTCGGCAATAAACGTTATCAGATTTTGAGGGAATTTTGAATCACTTTGGATTCGTTTTCGTCCAAGTCATGCCTAGAATCATCGAGGCAAGTTAGAGCCCAGCAAGAGATACTTTTCATGATTTCGGGTTCTAACCCGATGAAGTTATGTTCTTTCATTGAGTCAAAAACAGATTCCTCGTCGTTCGGCATCACACTTATTTCCGTGTTTGCAAAATTCATTTGGAGAATCTTTTTACCTGCCCTCGACAAGAATCGATATAAGTCGGTTGGGCAGGGTTCGATGACACCGTAAATTTGATATATTTTTCACTTCCTTTTTGAAATACCAATAGAACTGCAAGCTGATTACCACCAAGATATAAACCTTGTTGCATGATCCGTACATCACATTAAGCGAGAAAGCTCGCAATACCTTATCGATCCACCTGCATTAGTGAGATGAAAGAATTACCAAAGCCGAACTTGTTTGCTTGATTCGCCTTCGTAGTCTTCAGGTTTCAGCATTCGGTCCCTTACTACAAACACATACCGAGCAACCAAGGTGTGTAGGTCATGCCCAAATCCTTCGTCGTACTTAGACTACCTACAGCGAAGTCACCTATCAGGAATGGTCGATTGCCGTGCACTAGCAGTCCGTGGCTGATCAAATCAGTGATGGATAGGTGCAACATCATGTGGTGAAGTTCAACAAACCGTTTAGAGCCTGCCCGGTAGCGCGTAATGGCTAAGGCGTTCGACTCACAATCGCTCGTCCTTGTTCAGGTTCGCGTCCCAGTTCGGGCGCGGTCCATATGCACTGCTCATCATTCCTAACAAGGATGAAACAGCTGTACAGTGCTTCCATGGTTTCTGAATGGTCAATTAAGCGATGATATTACATAATGAACTATTCAGTGAAAACATTCAATTTCCCATTACTAACGCCAAAACTCTACCCTGACATGACAGCTTTTATCTGGGAATGATTCCCTATACTATTTCAATGTGACCAACAGAGCTTATGACATTGTTACAGAATGTTTGATTAAATGAATAGTAACATTCGAATGGCAGATGGTTGGTTTGTCTGCGGAGGACTTAACTTATATCAGAATTACCGCGGACAACTTTTGAATTACGGATAACGAGGTTGTACAGTATTTGGACCGCAAAATGAAGACTAAGTGAAGAAAATTTTCACTTCTATTTCCCCTTATGAAGCACGCCAAGCGTGAATAAAGTGAATAAGGCAATTTCGTAATGACATAGAACCGCAGTCAATCATTTGTAAACATTCATCATTCACATTTGACGAATTTATAGTTCTAATCCAAGATATCATATTCTCTTCGGCACAAATCACAACATTTTAGATCACACACGTAAGTTTAAAAACATTTAAGCAATTTTTCTCCTGCTGATAAAATTAAAGTATTGATATTTTGAAAATTTTTATATAGCAAAATCAATCCCCTATGCTTTATGATAACTGGTAGCGAAAATAACAAAAATACAATCGTCTAGATGCACAAATATTCGACTAAAAAGGTCCCGCTATTGTCGGAACAAACCATAATTATGGAACCTGGAAAATAGTGTTGAATCAGCGGTAGATCCCATGATGTGATTGTAATCCAATCCCGTCATGAACACTCCAGTATGTGTCTTAATCAGAATGTTAGGAAATACAGGGAGAGCAGAATGTACGAGGGATCGCATTCTCTCTTTTAAAAAAAGCCATGATGAATTTCAGGGCACAAAATCCAATCCATATCAAGCTGAAACATTGGTTACCGGGCGTCATCATTCCACTCCAATCATGATGGACTATCTACGATCGATAATATGAAACTCAGGAACTGAAGTTCAACATGACCGATTTGAAGAAACCAGTTATCAGTCAGCGGTTACGGGTGCGCACTAGCTAATTAGCGTTGACTGCACGCACAACAAAGTAACAACTTTATTTCGAAACGAGACAAGCAAATTTGACTATTCAGAAGAAGTCTCAAGTTATAAGGGGAGAGCAATGGCAGTCGCACAAATTCGCCTGTGATTAGTGAACACTTTTCGCCATTTCTTTTGGAATGGATTTTCGATCTCACAACTTTGTTTGATAGAGCGCGCATTTCATCGTGTTGATAGCTACGGTATTTTGATGAATAAATTTGAAATTTTATGTTCGTTTACAAACTTTAGGTAGGTATAAATGGACAAATCTCAAGTTTTTAATCAGGTGTTTGGGGAGTCAAGAAAAGTACTGACTGTCATAAGTTTCCATCTTCGACCGGCAATCACTCTTTAGGTGCCAAAAAATTTGATGAAAATAAAGATTGAATTTGATGAAGGTTTGATGGAGTGAACTGTAAATGAGTCTCGTCAGCTTTGTTCGAACACAATCCCAATGGTCGGAATAGGCCAGTAAAATTCATGATCATATGCATTCGCTTTCCATAAACGTGCATACCTATTTCCGAATAATAATCTGTAATTTTGGATGTTAATTACTTTTTCCCAACCGTATGTCACAATCTGGTTGTGGTATGACGAAAATAAATTTTATGTATTATTCTAATCGTTACCTAACAGCTGATGAAATCAGTAAGCCAAGCAAATCATATGACATTCGATTTGCCATTTTATTTGCCTACCCCGCCCCTGTGATTCATACGATTTCCGATCTATCCCCTCTTGTTAGCAAACCCATATCGGTGATTCCACTAATGAACGACCCAATGAGTAGGAACTCTGTGGAGAAGGCTGCACCTTTTGAATCAGTTATTGATATGTCAAATCTGCCACTGATTGACCAACAGGTGATCACTGGCTGGTTGACCAGGCGACCATAATTTGACCTGAATGACAAGAAAAATGAACGACCAGGCGATAGGTAGCAGTTGAAAATTGGACTTCAAAGTGTCACAATTCTGGTCTATGGTGCATGCACACGGACGGAGGGGGTAAAAAACGTGGCATTAATTCGAACATGTTGGTCGACTCTATTTGAGTGGCTAATAAAATGTGCTAGAAATAAATTAATTAATATCATTTACAGACGGATATGGCAGTAGAAAATGAGTCTTATGTGACACTTAGTACCATCCATCCTTTGACGAAGTTTCAGGAATGAGAGATTTCAAACATTTACCTTCACTCTTATGAACAACGATTATACTAATGGAAAACCCCGGCCCGGATACAATCAATCCCGGATAAAACGTATCATGTGTACAGCTGAGAGAGGCAGTTTACTAGGCTTTCGCAGATTCCACACGACGTCGAAGGAGCCCTGTAATTCTTCTAGTTTTAACTCCGAAGTTCGGTCCAATGAAGACGAAAACACGTGACCGCGATGGTGAAGTAGCCGGATGCCAGCAGTTGATAGTTGGTGTAGCTCAGTAACGAAAATATGTCATTGCGATGTGGAAAACCATTACAGAGGCTTTAGCAACATTGCCCTGGTCAGCTTGTGTGCAGTCGACGCCGCTGGTAACAAAATAGCTGGCCGTGTCAAAATGCAAATCGTGTGATGTGTCCACTTTGAATCCCGTTAAACAGCACCCGCTTGATTAATCGGACATGTCCTACGCTTTGGGAGCGAGGTTTTCTGCTACCTCCTTGCATCATCCATCCAAAGAGAAAAAAGACAAAGAACCTTGAAAGATTGACTGCAAATTCATAATTTGAATAGGTAACCAGAAGAGGAAACATCTCTAATACAAGGTCGTCGAGAATAAAAGACAATGAGCCCTATCACCGTTTATCTTCAACCACGCACTAGAACAATCGTGCGAACACTAAAACAAAGCTGTTTATCAACAATGAACTTTGTAGCTTGCATTTTGCTCCACTGTCCTCGAAAGAATTTTTCACAACAAGTACGATAGTGTCTAGTCACTCTGTTTGTAATTCGTTTTCCAGTGCCTCGGGGAACTTCGGTCACTTGGATGTCGAGTCGAAATGTCACTTTGATGAAATTGACCTTCTCATCTGAAATACCAAACAATTCCACGTGATCAAATGAGAGTACAACAAAAAGCTTTTAATCCAACCAAGAAACAACGATTTAATGCCCAATCGAAGAATTTTTCATTTTATTTCGCTTTATTTATTAGCAAAGATAACCTTCACCGATGAGATAGAGACACAAAATTTGGTGAGAATCTTTTCGCTTTTCGCCTGGCAAACCATTTCAAACTTCGGCACGTTTTGCGCACATCCACTCGGTAGAAAAATCGCAATTCGGCACCACGTCTCGTCAAATTATGTACTTTCCATGCACCATGAAACTGGCTTGCGTCGAGAGCAACCTGAAAGTCTGTGCAGGACACGATTGGGATTGTGTTTCCGCTGTTCGATTTCGAATCTCATAGGCCAATCTTTGCTCTGGGAAAACCCATTAGAATTTTTAATCTGTTGTTGAATTAGGAATTTTGCAAATGTTCAAAACTTGTTTGTTTTTCTTTTATTTCTGATATTCTAATTCACTGCATTGTTTGCTATCAGTGGTTCAAGAATTATTTTTCAATTTGCATTTTATTTTATTTCTGATCATTTTAGTTTTTAGAATAAACAGATTGAATTCGTGTTGTTTGCTTTTCTAAACGGAATTTCAAGGATTTGATCCGTTTATCCGTTTCTTCTCATCCGCATCAAGGTGAAGAAGAACGCAGAATCAGAAAAGGTGATTGATTCGAGTGAACTCTTTTCCCGTACACAATACCAATCTAAACACAACTTAGGCCATCCGATCCAGTGTGCCCCAGATCAGATGATTGAGTTGCTGTTTAAATGGATGAATTTACTCATGAATCACTACCTGACGGTGTGTCTGTTTTTCCAACTGTGTGAATGAAATAATGAAACCTTGATTGGTACACAAGTTAACTGGGTCGATAACGCAGTGTCAATCCGAATCGAAAACCGAGTGATTGTTTGCTTGACTAACCACTTGAATGAATTCGTGACCGTCGCAATCACTCACCGTTTTTACAACCAGTGTCTGTTTTGTGGGTCTATGATCTAACTTCTTACTCCGTTATTTTGCAGACATTGTGAACTCAATGTTGAGTGAGTTGTCAAATATGCTTGATTTTTTCCTAAATACCAAACAGTATGCCCAGGACGGAATGGATCATTTTGTCATTTCAACATCATTAACCCGGAAAAATTTGACATACTTTGTGCTCTCTCATTGCATGTCATCGTTTTCGTCACTTCGTACCTCGCAGGGGCATAATCCGACAGGCTTTTTGCCTGCTCCGTAAAACTCAAAATTCTCTTGCGCATTCCGGTAAAAGTATTTTATTGTATCATTTGTGAATAACCAAAAGAGCATAATCAATTTTTCTATCACATTTGTCTCGCGATGGCTGAAGATATCATCAACCGGTCCCTTGAATCGTGGTATTGAAATAATAAATTCCAGTATGACTTTACAGGCAAGAAGTTCGAAAATCTCCCAAGTAAGTCAATGATAAGTGCACGTAATCACGACACCAGGCGGTCCCTTTCCTCAAATATGTAGCTAACTAAAACGAAACAAGGAAGGAGTCAACGGAGGTTGTATCTGAGTGATTAATCTTTTGTTTATCTGCTAATATCAGATCTTCTAAATGGTGCAGCTGGAAGAGGAAGACTGCGAGCCTATTACCTCATCGCTGTATTTTTGGGTTATGAATGCAAGCTTTCACCAGCGAACGCGAAGCAACAAAATCTTCAAACTCTATAAAATGTGCCTTGAGGATGCGTAGAGACTCGACAAAAAATAGCAGGCCGCAAAAATCAATAAAAGCTCTAAAACATTTTCCTTTCGCAAAACTGATCACATGCACTAGTGACCGGAAGTGCCTAAGGAAATCTGACATAAGTGGATTTCAACAATGGACAAAGAAGGTTACCAAGAAAGTCGATGATTGTCTAACAATTAAAGGTTTTTTTCTATCAACGCTAAGAAATCATCTTCCTCTTGATTAACACGGCAGCTTGATAATGAAATTAGATTTACTGTTATATCCTAGCTGTCCTACTTATTTTAAGCGAATCTATCTCACTAATAACCCCGTTTTGATTGGGTACTTGTATTTACTTGTGGCGGTTCACTTGCTCATATAAGTAGAAGATTCGCTATGAACAAAGGTCATTGAAACTGCTATCTAAGGTGGTTTGCCAAGTTCTGCGCTTGAAGGTCTTGAGAGTAAATCATTGTGCACCGGATTCTTTGATCACCTCACATAAGCTCGGCTTCCGTGGACCAGTATTTCTGATCAGTCAATAAGGGTTGGTATTATTGCTGATAATCACAACAGCTTCCATTACCCACCAATGTACACTGTCATTCCCCACGTTCTTTGTCAACTGATGTCTCGTTGTTTGTGGTATCCGATGAATGGATATGCGAGCATCCAACAGAGCACCTGACGTTGTAGGTATCCACCGTTTCTGAGGTGAACTTGACATGGATTCCTGCCTGACAGGATATCTTTTATATGTCCCCACTGTCTGTTCGGATCCACGACACTTTTAAAAGGACAACCGCATTCAAAATTCCGATTGGAACTGAAGTCGGCTACTGTCATCTGGATTCAGCCGTGTAGGACAAATGGCTTTTTGGTTGGTGTGACCACGGACTAGGTGTCAAACAAAGGATTACACTGACGAAGTCAATCTCCAAGTCCACAGATGTGAACCAGAATGGTCGGCACACCTGGCTTGATCTATACCACGGGAAACCGATGACAGTGCGATCAATCTTAGTCCAGCGCTCTGAGGGCGAAGGAAGGAAGGTGACAAGCCAAACATTTTTGTTCGCCAGGAAAAGTCTGTGGTCAGAACCAACTTGGATGAGATGATATTTGTTACCAGTGCGATCAACTTTAAGAAAAAATCAGTCTTCCATTCAGCTGAACTGTGCCTTTTCGGCCGTTGAGTGGCACCTAGTTTTAACGATGCATTCTCCGCTCACTTGTTCAAAGTGCTCCAGCTTAATCACGAGAGCCCGAAACTGCATCACCAACAAGGCTACGAAGAATGATCAAGGGATTTAAAAGGAATAGCTTTGAATGAAAACATAAGAACAGTTTACTATATTTCATGGGATAATTTGCGAAAAAAATGGTTGCTAGGTATGTATTTCACGAACAAATTGCCGGTTATAAGCAATAACCCTTGTGGTAAGAGTTATGCATCCACTGTGATCGGAAAATTTACCTGTGGTTCCGACCAATTTATGCGAAACAAGTCTTTCCCTAGTTCCCTACAAAATACTCCCGAAAACACATGACCGTTTTTGTGGCACTGTGATTCTGTACGTAAGCTTACGATGTACTCTTGCAACATGTTCACCACTTGGGTCGTGTTTTGACTCCAGGGTTCTGCCGAGATTGCCTTCATTGGCTGGTCGTCAGACATACGAATTCCCCAAGTTATGCACTGTTGCTTCATTATCAGTTAGGCAAAGCCTATAGCGAAATTCCATGAAAACACGAGTAGTGAATACGTCATTCTTACAGGCGTATGTTCTCCTTTCTTTGAATATCGCGAAATCTCTTCACTTCTATCTTAATAACGGCCACATGAAAACGAGGTATGATGTGCAGATAGTCACTCTTTTCTGGTAGAATTCATTTTCGGTGAATTTTGGCATTACTCGGAAACATGGAAAGTATTATCGGCCAAAAGATTAGATTTCAATAAGTGGCGTGGAATCTAATCCTTGGGAAAAACAAGCCGACAGAATCTGGACGATGTTGCCGGAAGATAGAGCAATTTGATTCAATTCCTTGTATGCCTCATTAGGCAGTGTTTTCTTCGTTGTTTTTCTTCTTTATACAATTTTTCACTCACTTCGAGGTTTTTGTCCAATCCAATCCTTTCTGTGCTTTCGTAAAATATATGAAAATTTCAGCTTTGGATCAAGGTGAGTAAGATCAGTGAAGAATTTGAAAGCTTATATATAAATCATCTGTTCTTGGACAGTTCCATATTGTGGGAGTTGGAAGCACCCGAATCCGTGCATTCCTCCCCGGGCAGGATACTAAACGGAGTTACGGTCATTGTTCTACTGGTCATCATCATCAGACGAGTCATAATCATCATCCTTATAAGCATTGTTATCATTCGAACCAGTTGGTATCAGAAGTGTCTGACGCAGAAAAACTTGAAACCTAGAAATATTCTAGTTTCGCGATGACAAAGGCACGAATATAAGTAGTCCTTGTCTGGTGTAATATTTTAGAGAATCAAAATCTCTCCTAAAAGGAACTATAAGAGGAAAGGACTAAGACTGCGTTGTTAATTTAAGAATCGTGCCAATTCCAAACACGCACAAATACGAGGCCTATAACGTGCCCTGACCAGCTTCGATCAAGTCAGCTGACTCTGTCTGTCAGGTGATAGGAGCATGATAGGGTTTGCAATTTAACCATTTGTATTGGATGCAAAGTCCGACGCGCACAAATCCATACACATTCTATATTAGGCTTGAGGTTGAGTGCAAACCACGAATAATCTTGTTCTGTTTAATGTTCCCATGAGGGTCCCACGAAGTTCGATTATTAAGTAATAAAATTAGTACGAAGCAACCAAGATTTTTACGGGATTTGTTCGATTAGAATGTACCACCAGCTGACGCCCTCACTAACGTGATTTTCCAAAGGAGGAGAGGAGGCTAGTTACATGACTTTACCAGTACAAACAAGATACGTTTCGACAGACAGCGTTGCATTCACCGTCAGCTATGTTGCGATCTACAAACAAAACACGGGGATGCGAAAAATCCCTTAGTTTGTATGAGAAAAGAAGATGTAAACAGACAAAGGTCGCCATTTCACTCATTAACGATGGATTGATAAAATACTCGACTCGCTTTTTCACTGACTGATTAACCAGTTGAAAACCTTTTGGTTTTGTTCGTCTCCAATTTTGTGTCAATTCAAACACGTGTTTAGTTATTTGGTAATGCGTGAATTCTACCAAGCAGATTCATTCCATGGATCACGGGGATTGCAAGAATCTCCCAATTATCAGATGCCGATGGAAAACCCATTGAACAACAACGATCAACCGGCCTTTGCTATTCACCCGTGGCCCAGTTCACTAACGCCTATCACGAAGCGCACATCCAAAACAGCAAAACGGAACACTTTTCATTCCACTGTCAATAGGAACAATTAGGTATTCGATGAAATCATTTGACCTGTAAATTTTGATGCGTTATTTACCACCCATGTTCATATTACGCATGTCCACTAAACAGAAAATATTATTAGTAAGTTTACTGCTATATCATCCTCAGATTATTGCGCGTAAAAAACTGGAAGCAAATTTCCCATTTGTTTTTCACAGAAATATTTTCGGTTAGATTTTCGGCCATTTTGATAAAAGTAGACAATTCGCCAGCGGAGTAAATTCTATTCACGGATGTTCCCGTGGCCGTAGTTTAATATTAGATTAAAAACATCACATTTTTCGCGACGAGGAAAATATAACACTCCCAGACCCGTACGTGTGATCCTATCATCATACATATAGGAACAAAATGATGCCCCCTCCAAGTACATCACCGTGTTTCGGGTTCCAAAGTATGAGGGTAGTTCCAGTTTGCCAAAAGGAAAGACAGCATCAGTCGCTACCTCTTTCGGGATCGAAAATTGTAGAAGTAGTATTTAATGCATTCCGAAAATCTGGTAACAATTAGAAACATTTCCACAGATTTTTGCACAATTTCATTTGCAATCTTGTTATCCTTTTATTCTGGTATAAGCACCCTATAGATGAAGAAATTGTCTGAACCTCTCACGTCATCCAGTCGTACAATTTATTTTCCAATCGACCTATATCGACCATTTCTAGCCGTGCATAGAATTCAAGATTACAAAATGTTCAATCATCTTATCCGCTGGAGTTACTCTTCCGGTCACTCCAGACACCCGTGCAGCCCCGGTACATCTAAAGCCTCCTTTTATCGCCTTCAGTACACAGTTGAGCAGGGAATAAAACAATCGAAAAGCTGGTTGTGTCATCGGGAAATTTAATAAAACGTACACGATTGGAAAGAATGAAACCGGTTCGACGAGCGGTTTACGAATAGTGCACCCGGATGAAAATCAACAATCACCTTATTTCCAAGCGTGAAACGGTTCTTCTACAACAATCACTTTTTGATAGTCAATAAATTCTAGGATATGCGCAGGTGGTTGGTGATTTTACTGGTCAGGCCGAGTTGCCCATAAACGCGGGAAACTTGACCAAAACGACCTCTTTATGTTATTTGATATCGCGACCCCTAAATAGTAAGTCTGTTCAAGGCAACAATCTAAATTTGGGGAATTTTCGTTTGTACTTTGAGGTGTCTAGACTTTCGCTTATCCATTCATCTTTGGCTGCCGCAATTCAGCTGGCGTACAGTTGACAGAATTTCGTTGCGCACACTGTCTGCTTTCATAAATTGCACCTACAAATACTCGTCTCTGAAGAAATATAAAATAATATGCATTATAATAAAAACCTCATTATAAAATGGCATATGGAGAAGGGGACTACAAAGAAGATCCACGTAAGAACCAGTTTGTTGCTCCCGGTTTTGAATAGAAAAAACCGTAATTGAGAGAAAAAACAGGTGAAAGGCATTCCACAGGATGGTACTTCTGGATAGAAACAAAGGACTGGAAGAAAAAGAAGCTTCGCTTTCAGTAAAAGGATAGTTAGAATTCTGAGCGGACGATTATGTGTAGGCGAACCGATAAAGCGATCTCCGATTAACAAAAGGCAAAGAGATAGGGGTAGAAAAGGGGACATTTAACCAGCCGGCCGACAATGGTCAAGTGACTTCTGACTAGTTGTTAAGGAACGGTATTCGATCAACCAGACCGTCTTGCGCTGAACCCGATCAAGTATCTGGACAAAAGCACACTACGCACCTGACTGTAGTATGCAAGGTCACGGCCGATTCGAGCTTTGTGTAATACGAGTTCGTATTGCAAACCAGTTAGGACCAACTGCTAAAACCGGTAAGAACTACTACTACTACTACTACTACTATTTGGGAACTACTATTTCTGACGAAAAAATGGTGTCCTATCGATCAAAAGCTCCATGTTCGTGGATGGAAAGATCCATCGAAGAGATGGTTGTAGTTCGGTCTGACATCCGGGCCAATCGGATCAACAAAGCTAGGATGGAACCCATTTTCCTCAAGAGCATCCTTGCGGTTTCCTCTCGTCTTATTCCCCGTTTATTTAATCAAGACCAGATCCGAATTTGAACTCGACCGAACCACATCAAGTTTTATCTGGTCTAGTGTGTCTTGTTTTGTGCACAACGTTTTATCAATCACCGAATAGGTAGAAGGAATCATGCGAAGGTCACTGCATGCAACTGTAATGCTCTGAACAGCATGGTAATCAACTACAGATTTCCGAACATTTTACTTTCGAGCTTATAACCCTGAGTGTACAATAAACCATGATTAGTAAAACGCCGAGATCGAATAAGTTAACGAAATTTCATACTACTGCTCCACCTCCACTTCTCGGATGGCAAGCTTGGAGGTCATGTGCATCCTTGTGCATTATTTCATCTTGAATACAATCGGTTGACGAAAATTCGTTTGAAATTACTTTGGATTTTCTCCCGCTAGATTTATATTTGGATCATTTTATGTGCACACTTCGCAAGATGAACACACGCATTGATTTATTAGGTTAGGTGAAGCACGGATATCATTTCTTCATAATTCAATAAAATCTAATTGCATCGATCGATATTTCTTAATTCTGTCTTACAGACGATCTCAAGAATCGATATCCCGACAGCGCAGAAGTGAGAAAAACAAACTAGATTGAAGCGTCTAACTCTGGTAATCAGTTAACTGCGAATTAACACTTGGTCCGGTAGGTATTCTATGCATAAAAGCTGAAACTCAGAATAACAATAATAAATCCGTTCCATCTTTTATCTTCTACGTCAGTACATTGAAATCGTGGCATTCCAGTGAGTTGTCACAAGTAACGTGGTCTATGGATTGTTAAAAATTCCGAACCGTATAAACGTTTCACCATGAAAATCAATATGGAATCCTATCAGCCTGCAAGAATGACGCCAAGGTCAGAAGTTTCCCTGTATTCCACGGGACACTTGGGTTCTTGAAAATTTCGGCTGAAAAATGCACTCTCAATAACTGATCTGTCAACACTTGTCAAACACGAGCACTCTGCTGACATTTGGGCTAACCAAACATTTTGTTGCATAGCAGAAATTGTGTGGGATATTTATTGTCTACAGCAACAATCGGCAACGTCCGATTAAATGAAACTGCGTCCGCCATCTTCTTGACTGTCAACCCATTCCCAAATTCGCACAGACCAGAGTTTGTACGAAAGTATTCTCACTCTCGGCGCAAACGACGCATATCCCATAAAAAATGATATTCTTTGGCTTATCACCTGGTGACAGCTTTAGGGAATAATAATGTCATTCAGAATGAATTCCCCATTGGGAAAGCTGACAGCAAGGAATAGCCGCGTCGCCCGTTCTTTTGGAAGTCCTTCGCTTGAAACCTAATCATCAGTGACTGTGTGTGCCATGCCATTCAGCATAACGAGATTGGAAGATGTTCCATCAGAAAATGAAATTAAGGCAAAATTACGAAGCATACTTCTGTAAATCTAAACACTCATTTATGGGAAAAATCAGTCGAACTTATTTCTCCAGTTTGCAATCGGGTAAACGTGGTTCGAATTTCCAACTACTTCACCAGTGGGCATTGCCAGCTTAAAGGGCAAGAAGGAAGTAACACTCTAGGTATTAGATTAGAAAATATAAACCGGATCAGATTTTATCCGCACGGGTTTACTAGCGTCATGAGCGAGACTACGCTAATAATGGAAGCTCAGTAGTCACGGTCAAATGCATGCAATGCTCAAACCGTGAGAATCGTGTTTGCCGTTCACTACGTATCTCTTGTACCCGCAAAATGCACGAGAAAGGAAAACGGTTAGGCAACCCCGTCTCCACAGTTCAATGAGAAATCCAAATATCCACTATTCTTTCAATTCACTTTACTTCAATTCATTTCGCGTGATTTTATGTACCCTCTCAGCGTCTGTACTGATTTTGTTCTCTTGGTGGCATGTACACTATTAATGGATCACAAGCACTGGAGGTCCCCTGGTTTCATTTTTCATTGATATCAACACATTCAAGGGAGTTTTGGACAACCTGATTACCCTAAACATAATTCTCCGTAAAGCAGTCACAGACACAAACTGCGCGAAGATTTATACTTTCCAAATAGGGCCGATATTTCGCGTTTATGCAAGAATCATTACCGTCGCTGGAAAGACTCCAAACGTTTAGTAAATCTTTATCCAGCTGGACACGGCGCTGGTTAGACGGATAAGATCGTGACTTTCGGAGGTGAAGTTCGCGGATTCGAATCTTCCCTCCGCCAGCCAACTTCCCCTCTTGGCATGGATCTGTTGGTCGCCATCCTATTCCCGAAAAACGATTTATACTTTCGTTTCAATAGAGAAAGAAGTAAAAATGTCCAATGATTATACTGGGACGAAAAGCTGTTCCCCCCCACATGCATACTCGGAAAATAAGTATTACCAATTGCTCTAAGCAAACACACTACAATGAGCTTTTAGTATGGTGGCCTCCGGGGCGAGTGCTTGATAAATCAGTCATATACAAAAAGTTGCTGTGTGAGCAGCTGCCAGGCAAAGTCAGTAGTTTATTCCAGTGTAATGATAACCGATTACAAATGATTCAGCACGGTCCTGCCATTCGGTCTTCAAGGCAATTGAAATGTCAAAGTCACGGGTTGTTTGCATTGTTCACGTTTGATGAACTTAACCGGACGACCGACATAGAAATGAACAGTTTTAACTCACAGAACTCGAAGCTGCTGACCGAGAGTGAACCAGAGAACTAATCACTCTGACGAATGCTCTCATGTAGAGTCATACTTCAACGTTTTTCTCTCCATTCATCTATCATTTTCACTCCAGACCGAATTGGTATCTGTGAAGACCAGCCAAGGAACCGTTGACATCGTTTCCATTTCTTATTAATTCAATAACACTATAGAAATTTTATTTCTATGGTGTTATTGACCGCTTTTGCTAACGATCGCCGAACAATCATCCTTTGAAATTATTTTCATCTTCCGTGGCCTGCGGCTGCGCTTTGAATCACTTAATTGGCGTGCTTCAAGCTGTATTCATGGTGCTATGTACGGTACAATGGGAAGAGGATTTTGGATGAGGAAAAAACAATGTGGATTTACTGATCTATCAGTATTTGGATAAACTGACGGGAAAACTGACTAGTCTCACAACTCCGAAAGATTACACTTGATTCTAGTTTTCATAATAGCTTCATCTCACTCAACTCTTATCCCGTCTTATTACTTATTTCCTGTTAGAACTGGTATCCTAACAATCGTGTTGTGTACCGTGCATGCCCAAATCATCCATAATCGATAATAAACAAGTAATTAAATTGCTTCGCTCTTTGTTTTCAGACTAAGAGGTAATGCATCTATTACTGAGGGTTGTATTCATGCAGTCAATTTTGTCCATATACGTTAGAAACTAAGTATGATAGTTTCCTCAAGATAACCAACATGATCAGCAATTACGCAATTTATCTCGTAATACCGTTCTTAATGCTACTCGCTCCCTAACTTCTCAGTTAACAATCAGAGAAACATTGTACAATAATTTAATGCTTTATAAGATTAAACATCATTGTATAGTTGCTACTGTCCCACTGGGACTCGCAACTCAAAAGAACGATTGACAGATAAACACTGCAACCCGTTAGGTTATTCGGAATGGTTAGTGAAATTTTTTAAACTTAAATTAGGCAAATTACAAAATCCTTTCCCATCCCTTCTGCGAGATCACAGACTGATACCCAGAGTAGTCAATGACCATGTGTTGAAGAACTTTGCTGCAGAAAATCCAATTGAAACTAAAACATTACGCGCTTTGTTACTCGATTAAACTGAACGGAATGAACCACTAGTTCAAAGAATGTTATCATGATGTTACAGGTTAGAGGTTCTCAGTCTACCGGGCATGCCTTCGCTTATTACTGTCTGATTATGCTTTAGTAGCAAAGGCGGACAGTGGGATAATCACAAGTTTCCGACACAAAATACCATATATAGGCAAACCGGCAGAATCAGTCAGCTGATTTGTTAGTTTTCCTTGAGTCACATGAGTATTTCGCGATCCAATGGAGATATATAGATGGGGTGAGATTTGCCTACGTCAAAAATATCCGAAAGCGGTGTCTGAGTTCATGGATTTACCGATTCGGCCAATTCTTCGTGGTCCAATAGTGGTTATATTTTGCCTGTCAAGTCCAGCACAAAAAGCCAGATGAAGTTGATCAGCCGAAATCGTGAATCACCATTGTTTACTTACAAAATCTACGCATGACTCAGCCTACGCAGACTGAGTAGAAGAACTAGAACTTGCCACTAGGCTTACTGGTTGAATGCCGATAATCGATATGGGAATGGCATTTTTAACACGTCCGCCTCATTTGGACATTGTAGTTTCAGCTCACTTGAAGTTAAAATGAATACGGCCTGGTTGTACGTACATCCATGATACAATGCAGTGGTGAGCGGTTTATGTACTACGAAGTGTTCCTATAGAACTGAGAGACTCATTGGAAAACGGGTATTCGAGGTATTTGTGACTATTCTCCCGATGGTTTCAACCGACAATAAGGGAATGCACCAGAATTTTCCGATTAATGACAAAAACGTTGACTAATATCTGACTAAAAAGGTGACCGTGTCTAAGGAGAATGCGCTTTCATTATATAGGGCATTAGCAAATTCCCGCCGTTCTCTTTTCAATGGTTAGGCATTCGGAGAATTGACTAAGTTTCATTCAAACGATTTCTACTAATGAGCAAGCGGTTAGCCTCGGGTAACAGTCCATTTTATTTGCAGTTTGAAATAAGAAATTCAATGTGAGGAAAATTTGCGCCGTAGTTCAGGACCCACCGATCCTATTTCAGAGGTTGTATATCCAATTTTCAAAACGAACGTCTCTGACATATGCGTTATCCTAAAGCTCAGAACCGATGATGTTTCTCTGTAGCCGCAGTATTTGGCTCTTCAGTTTTGGGAAGGTGGGGAGGAAAACTCTCAGCAGTTGACAAGAAATTCTGGTCATAGATGCTTCCATGTTTGCCTTTGCTGTAAGTTTTTAAAAAAGTAGATGTTTTTGCATATTCTCTGAATTCTGAAACAGTTGTGATGATGAAAACTATAGATTAGTTGGCAAAATCATTCGTGTCGGAATCTATCATAATTTTATTGAGAAATACTTATAATTTTTATTGTAGCTAGGGATGACAATTCCGGTCCAGGTATGTCAGAGTGGAAATATGAATTTTTTACTT
Organism: Fasciolopsis buskii; assembly: GCA_008360955.1. Lineage (NCBI taxonomy): Eukaryota > Metazoa > Platyhelminthes > Trematoda > Plagiorchiida > Fasciolidae > Fasciolopsis > Fasciolopsis buskii. Next base: position 100,896 of record LUCM01007439.1, read on the forward strand.
CAACGCGCTTATCCGTTTCTAAATTCAGTGCCCACAGAATGTTTGAAGTTTGCAAAAACTAAATGAATTAGACCAAAAGTAGTGACTGTTGCCTCGAGCCCACTGGGCATTGTTTGTCTGTTGGAACTGAAAATTCTGAGATGTCTGAACGCGGTACTGTTGGTCAAGAGTAAAATTCGCAAGTGTTTCGATTGCATCGGCATCTTTCCAAAGATTTATAAAATCAATTTCTTTGCGACGCACTTAGCTGTTGGAATTGCATTATTACATTATTGTTACATTACATTGCACTATTACATTATATTACTGAGCGTGAGGAGCACGAAAATCAATCAGGCGGAAGTTTTCGTGCTATGATTTGCTATACTTTTAATACTGCAATCGAGAGGGGGGTTAGATTTTCCGACTGATGAAAATTCATTCATTATTAAAATATACTCAAAAGCTCACTTCGTGGTACTGCTTCCATCCCGGTAGGCTATAATCGCGTGCTTATATTCAGGCATAAGCATTGGATAACTAAGAACACGTTCACGACAGTGATCTCCATAGCACAGTACAGATCGTCAGTAATCTGGTCTTTATGAATGGGAAAGCCTTTCAGATTTCAGAAATGAACAGCAAGAGCACGATTAAAAGAATAGAACAGTACATTTTTATATGTATATATAGGTGTACATAAAAATATATACAGTTTCAGTGACGTCCCAAAATTTGACTTAAGCATTAACCTACAATTTGCAATGGCATACAGCGGTTAAGCAGTACATAGAGAGCTGTCGAGCTAGGCACAGCGCACCAGTAACCCAAAAAGGGACCTGTTTTAGTTCTGAAAATAAACTGCCTACCGCGTACTTTGATGAAATTTTCACTTCCGAACTGAGTAAGATCGAGCAAAATAGAATCGATCGTCAAACATATACTGTTGTACCATGCTAGACACATCGTTTCTACGCAGGCCATACGCACCTGAGATATTTCAAGCCTGTTTTTCTGATCTATACACCAGCTCGATTGTGCTCGATCGAAACTAGTTTGGAATGGAAAAGCATGCCAAAGCTGTTCGTAGGCGGTCAACTTTGAAACTAGAAGAGGCTTATTTTTGTCAAACACTGCAAAGCTGAATTGCCACATGTAGCATGGTTTTTCGTGTAGTGACCACTGTGGAAGCAATAACGGTTGACTCAGCCACGCACTCTTCGGTCCGTGATTCACGGCCGTTTGATTTTGTGTGCAAAGTCAGTTGGGCAGCGGAATGTTCGATCATGACCAGTCGCCTGATACGCCTCCGTAGCCACGTTCTGCAGCGTTTACGTTTGTTAGTCAGTGGTATGTTGTTTGGGAGATGTTGAAGAAGAATGATATACGTAAGATCCGGCACTTAGCTGCCTGGATTATCCCGAATCCAACTGTAGAGTGGTAGTGATGCATTACATATCGTGCAAACAGTATTTGCAAAGTCTTACTCCCTACCCTCCAAATATAATGATTATTATGAAATGGCTAGTGAATCTGGATTCGCACTGTGTTCGTTGAAGGGTAAAGGACTGTTGACGAGAGCGATCAGCCCTCGTGGTGCATTGTATGGAACTCGTTACATTTATCCGAACTCCAATGGGTTTGTGTTTACCGGTGACTTATCCCGGCGGCGTCCAAAGATAGACGGCAGGACGAAATTTTGTTTATGGTTTCAAGATGAAATAAGAATTCCTAAGGGGTAGCTTAACCAACGACAATGTGTGTGTTCCACTAGTGCATAGCGCGTTTTTCAGGACTACTGTAATGCAATAGCTGGGCTTTATCGATAACTATTTACTCCAAAAGGGAAACGTCAACAACCTTTAGTGACTGTTTGCTGATACCTCGGGATACGAGTAGCAAATCCCGCGATCTAATTTCACGTAAAGATCTACTATGTCAATGCCGCTTATGCAGATTACGTAATTTGAATAACCGAAGGATGAATGAACAATGTCAGTCGCATTCTAAAGGGGAAATGATGTGTTTTATCAAATAAAGTTCAAGCAAAACCACAAAAAAGTAAGTGATTGAGAAATTCTGTTGCTTTTGAAAGGTATTTTCACAGGTTAATCTTCAATAACGATTACCATTAGTCAAATGTCAAGATGAGAACAGACGGTTTTATTGAATCTTCCCTCTCTTCGTTATCGCATTCACACAAAGCATGAATTACTGCGATAGGAATAAAAAAGCATGATAATGTATCACTTGTTTGCATCTAATAATTACCAGATCAATGTTGGTTTTGCCATTGGTCCCATTGATTGGTTTGGTCTCGGTCAATTTCAAAACTAACAACATGGTCAAACTAAATGGGTTTGTTGCCATAACGGTTAGGAGGTTTCACAGGACTTGCTGATTGAACCGGTAACTGTGGCCTGTTTTGCCATTTGCCTCAGCCCCAAACGTGTTGAAGGTGGCATTTACTTAAACAGGATGGGGTACGCGGCAGCCATAGCCATGGAACTTTGAACGGCGTAGAATATCACGCATGTCTAATCGGTGTGTGCGGACATTAGCCGTATATAGAGAAATCAGTCACTTGTTTTCGTTCAGGTAGATTGCGTGTGGTAACCTAATCGCATTCCAGAAGCATCGCTATCTCTTCGTCTCTGATCGACATAAAATGTCTACACCGGAAATGAGAAAAACAGGAAACAGCTGACCAATCGTAGCAATGACGATCATTAGAGCCGCAGAATTAATTTCGTGGTTTTGGACATTTTGAAAAATAGAAATATTTGGGTCACATCAAACCAAAGGACGGCATCCGATTGGAGAATTTCATATTGGGAATGGTTGTACACGTTGAACAACTATTCAAACTCAAAACAAAAACGATCGGCTTGAAGTACACACCACCGATTGTTCGTATGCATATTACCGTGTGATTAATTCTAAAGTGAGTAAAACTCTAGAAATTTCTGATGCCAATGATAACTCGTCTATACTTTCACATCAAATCGTGGATCACTATAGAAGATCAGGGAAAAATAGCAATTCCTCCTGAGGCCATTTCGGGAATTTTTAAATGGGCCAAACTCAGGGCATTTTTTTTCACAAGCAAAAGATTCACAATGTTATACATTGTAATCTTTGTGCGACAAGTTACAGAAGCACCTGGCGCTAAGGTTGTTAGGGTAATTCCGAGTCCAATCACAACCAAACTGTTTTCTCCTCCAAACTGGACTTCCGTTCATTTGGCACCTGTCACAAGCACGGCGATGTGGTTGTGGCTATGGAATAAAAGGTACAAAAACATAAAAAATCCTTGCTGGTTTTTTGGAGTTTATTTATCGGACCTTGTAAATGGCCAGTATACATCCAAACCAGCAGCAAATGGTGTGTACATTTGTCAAACCTAATCAGGATTGCTATCATGGAAAAAAAGTGCATTCTGGATTTGTCGTGTCATTTCTCTGACAAGTAATTCAAACCTTCCTTATCCACATAGCTGAATACGAAATAAGAGTGGGTAAGTTAAGTTTATTTTGCAAATAGTTGAGAATCATCATACATTCTTCCTATTTAAAGGATAATCTACTGATGACACCCTAGTAGCATGGAAGTGTAGGTCGCAAATACTTAACACTATTAGTTTGAAAGGTGAGTAATCATTTTACCACACCTCTTCTTTAACTTGTATTATTATGAGAGGACAAAAACTCCAGTAAGTGTGATTAAAGATCATCAACAGTGAGAAGTCATTTACTTGATAGTTGGGAGTACTAATCTGACAGAAGGATAAAAATAAACCAACTTTAGGATGTCCGTGAGTTTTAATCCTACGGAACTGTCTCATGGAGGGGCATAACAGCATATCACAGACCAGCTGATCAGATCACCTGCCAACCTACTGAAGGTAAGCTAACCAGTTTCACTAAGTCGTTTTCCTGAGAAGTACACCAATCCACGAATCAGAGTACTTTTAAATAAGAACGTAAAAATGATTGATAAAGCGAGAAAAACGCGGCCAACGATCCGAAGCCCAAGTGGGAGAAGTTTCAAATGTGTGTTTGTTGACATCGATTATTTTAGTTTTTGAGCTTAAGTACCATGAAATACTTTTTCTTGTCCCAGATGACAGGTTAATAGACAAATCACTTGGGAAAGAGGAATTTTGACAAAGGCTGTTCTCTTGAAGACCCAAGTCTGATTGCATGAGATGCAGGATGGCTTTCGCGACAAATTTCACATGTTCAGCATCTTAAGCACAATGGGATTGAAGAAGTCTTCTTCATTTAAATTGGAAAGAGAAACGAAGATCGAATTGGATGAACGTTACCAGGTTGATGTCAACAAAATTTACATTACAACTTATGTCTATGGTCGGGATAAGCGTGTCAGATTAAATCTCAAACATCTTTTGCATTCTTACTGTGAAGCCGAAAGAGATAAGATCTATTTCTGCATGAGTAAAACCTTCAATGACAGACAGAAATCGATACAACATAGAGAGAGCAACAAATATCATTTTGTCTTCATTATAAGAGAATTACAGGCGTACAGGTTTACGAAGCATTTGTGATAAAAAAGAGAAAAACCTGTTGTTGTAATCCGCAAATAATAGATTGAAACTTAATACATATTCACCTTGTTGAATTACTGTCATGGTTCAAATAATTTGGTGAAAACCCAAGCCACTCAGAATTCAAATGTAGGAGGTTGCTCTCAAACACTATCTTCTAGGCTTATCAGCACTTAATCCCCAACTAAATGCCACCCTTTAGTGGTTCACAGCTCACGGGATATCGAACGTTTATATGGTTTCGCAGGCAAAACAGGACAGGTCTGATCTCCGGAACTCAACTAAACTGAGAACTCACGAGACATAATTGATCACTTATTAAAAAAATGGTGAACGACACGTGGTATTTTTGCGAAAGATTTGTTTTTGTAAATAAGTGACTTCAATTTCAAGTATCAATCTCTGTGGTGAATTGAAAACTCTCCAACGAAAGTATTTCCATGCATCAACGGAACAGTTTTGGAAGCTACCAACTGCGGATGTATACTCGTTCTCGTCCAGAAAGTGCTCAGTTAAATAGCCCGTTTCTGTATAGTATTAGTTATTATTTCATAAGCCGTGGTGAGAATACATTCCTCTCTGGATTCAAGATAGCCGACACTTCAGCAAGAATTGTATTTCCGATATATATTTTACTTCAAAATCAAATCGCATGATTTCTGTCAAGGTTTACGTTAGCTTTATTTAAACAAACATCTTCGATTAGGTATGCAATACATATATTGTGGAAATAACGTCAGCACAAGACCTATTTAGTTTTGACAGACGATGAAAGTGAAACATTCCAATTTGCTTGTACAGGACAGTGCACAGTGTTTATCATCCTCGACTGCTGACTATTCGAAAACGTGCCAGAACTATTTGCTGAGCAAGAGTTCTTTCCTTCCGGTATGATATTCGTCAGTATCCGGTCTGTTTTAGCTGAAATTTTCCTCGTGATTGAATATTACCCCTTTTTATCACTGAGCCCAATGGAACTAATCTTCTGGTCACGGGGGTCCACGGTGCATTAGACAAAAAGGTCAAAACATAGTAGCCAGAATAAATTAAGCTTATTTCGGTCAGATCATCTAGGTGTCAAACATTTTAATCCTAGATGATCACTGGTATTCATTACCATCCTCATAGCGATGATAGTGCATGGTTTGGTGATGTGAAACTGCCGAAAACTCGGAGTCTTCCGTTTATCCCCGTGTTTGAGTCATGGCTGTCTAGCACAGATGTGAAAAATAAACGATAAATTGATATCCCTTCTCCCCTGGTGATGAGTGAGCAACGTCTCATTGCAGGAAACCAGCAGGCACTTGAACCATTCAATCACGGAGTTAACAGATATTAGAATAAACAACTTTTGAAGATGTCCTGCTGCTAAATGCACCGTTTAGCAAACTTGTCCAAAACACTTGCATATCTCGTGGTCTGCAAATCTCTGTTGCAATCACTAATATGGATCAATTTGTGGAATTAATGAAATCGAAAAAGAAGTGCTTAAAATTCGCAGAACATATAGTACGATTCAAAAATCAATGGTCTTTTTAAATCTGCTGCACAAGATGACTAGTTGATCGACGGTGGCCAAACCACGAAAATCGTGGCAGTGGGAGGTGAAGGTCACGGTTTCGAATCCTCCACGCTTTGGTCAACTTCCCCATTTGGCAGTCCTTTTTGGCCACGGTCCTATTCCTGAAAAGTGATGTACACTTCCGTTTTATTAATAGAGAAAGTAAAAAGATAAAAGTATGGGAGAAAATGCAACATCTACAACAAAACAGTCGTCAGCGAAAGCACATCAGGTTGACTGACCTCGGTCATTTAAGGGTAAGAACATTCGGGCAGCAACATCCAAGTTGTACCCACTGGGTATTTCCAGGCTGAATCAGTCTAATCGAAATTTTGTGAAACCAGTCTATTCGGCCATTAATCATTTTCCTTATATACAAACTACTGAATGAGAACGTTTTGTGCCGAGTACTAATTCAGCAGCTTCCACAACAGGTGCCCTGTTTCCGGCCCCGGTTAGGCTGGTTTCACAACACCATTTGGCTACTCGTTCTTAGCAAATGTTATCCTCTTCATTCAAATGATTGAGTCCTAAAGAAGACCATTTAACGTGCAAATCAACAGGGCATTAAATTTGTCCTTATTTTAGTCGATTCTAGTTCCGTAGTTTTACTTGACGAATACGGATTTGAATGTAATACCTCCTGGCTGGCGAGACGGACGGTGCAAGCTATTACCTAAAGAATATTTTCACCAAATTTTCAGAGATTGCGCGAAAAATGATTGGTAAGTTCAGTAATTTTGTCACCGTCGTCACTTATTCCCATTGACAAAATTATAAGTTTTGTCTTAAAAATGAAACATTTTGACGTTTAAGCCGGTTACCGTAGCCTGGGCAGACTTCTGCCAGCTTGGCTACTGACAAGTACAAATGTAGCCGAGTGGATCAAATGGCCACCAGAAAATTCTAAGAACCGCTAGGATTCAGGTGTTTCATCGTCCTTTCCCAGCGCAAATAAAGTCATCTTGTAAGCCAACCTCAGCTGTCTCGGTAGTTCAGCAAATTATTGTGTTACGGCTTAAGCGACAAACATTGTTTCATGTCGCACTTTTTAGTTAAAATCTTGACATCATAAAGTAAATTGGTCGGAAACTCAATAAGGAGTGAATAATAATTAGGGGTGAAAGATAGCAATTGATATGATGAGCAGCGGTTTCACTAAAACTCGGAGAACATGACTCAGAAACCTTGGTTTTCGAGAAGTTAAACTCCGGAAGCAGGCTTAAAATGCATTTGCCCGAAACTATGCGATTGGCACATTGATCGTCGAAAGAGATCGTTGGATTGTGCATCAATAGCCATCGGATGGACTGACTAGCTATCGTTTTGGCAAACAAAGCAGATCAGGTCAGGTACGATTTTGTCAGTAAAAAGTTGTCATTAAGTTTCCCGGTGCAGTTTGAGTGCGGCCCGCCTTGCATAATACCCAGTGCGTTCAAATCAGAACCATTCTTTCCGTGTTCGCGTCTCAATTCCGATGCGATGGATGCACATTGGTGATGATTATTAACAAGGTTGAAATAGGTGTACAACGTTTCCATGATTTTTGGTTGCAAGTTGAATATTCACACTGCATTTTGAATGGCCTAGAAATTTACCTTTAATCTCCCAGTTCCGTAAACAATTCTACGTACCACTTTCTGTTCCGATAGCCCGTGTTTGTCTGTTCATTGGAGCTCATTTGATGCACACGAAAGTGAAAGTCATCTGATACGCACTCAAAGTTTTGGAATATGAGAATTCACGTTACGAAAATAGCAAATCTTCAAGTAGTTGGACCGTTTGATACAAAACACAGGTGATCATTAAGAGCTCCTGCGAAGTGAAAAATTATGCACCAGTGATTACGAAATTCGCAAGCCTTAATTTCTTCGTTTTGCATTTCACCGATCCTTTTCGTCAACTTCCATCCGGAACCTATTACTCCACTAGTCCTCGGTGCATCTTTCTGTAATGTTAGAAAACGTAGTAGTTTCAACCTGGGTGCACACTCTTAAACCCCGAATGATCGGCAATCTCTTAAATTCGCGTTTGAACTTTTTCTTCTAAATAGCGTATTTTGGGGGAAACAGGCAGTGGAAAATGATCGTTTGTGCCAGTTAGTCTGCACTTGGCCTAACCAAATAATCAGGTCTGGGAGACGGGCCGGTATCCAGCCTTTAGGTGAGCAGTGATCTGCCTTGAAAGGGGAATGAATAAAAGCTCCTCAGAAGTAGAAGATTAGTGCTTATCATCTCCGATGGATATTTCGTCCGTTGTTGTTCAATCTTCTGCTTAACTATAACTCCGTCAAGTGTAAACCCCAAGGTAAATCTTAGAAAAACGCTGGTGACAATCAAAAACTTGACCGACTATTATTTTTAACGATAACTTTGAATTATTGACGAAAAATTATTCGCCGTAATTATTATATCAAGAAACCGGTGGAGCTAAACTGACGGCAGAAAAAAGTCGGTTGAATAAGTAATCGCAGCCGAAACAAAATTTACTTATAGCTGATAAAAAATCACTTGACGTGTGCTATAAATCTGTCCAGTTATTTAGCAACTCGCTGACCTACAAAATAACGCATTATGGGTAGTCAAAGTATGTTGTGAAGAAGCCGAGTTAAATTAAGTTCTGTTATGTGCCTCAAAATATTGGATGAATGTGGCCACAACAAACGGCAGTGCACAATCAGTAACCAGTTGAACAGCATCCAGGAAGTGGATGCAATGACTGTTCCGAAGCAAGAATCTCTGAGCTCCCGAAAGCCGATATAACCAAAACAGACTAACTAGCACAGCCTAACGGATAGATAGATAGGTACGCAGCCAAGCAGATAGACAGATAGATAGATAAACAGATAGATAGATAGATAGATAGATAGATAAACAGATAGATAGATAGATAGATAGATAGATAAACAGATAGATAGATAGATAGATAGATAGATAGATAGATAGATAGATAGATAGATAGATAGATAGATAGATAGATAGATGGAAGCAAGCGGATAAAGAGATAGATAGACAGACTCTACTGGGATGGGAATTGAGTTATCTGCAGTTCAAGCGCATGCACATGGACTCTCGGGGATATTTACCGCGGAATGCAGGATGACCAGGAAACAGGACATTCACATGAGAGTGACGGTTGGCACGTTGAAGGAAGAGTAACCGTGGTTGATGAGGTCTCGATCAAAGAGCAAAGCGGAGCAAGGCAGATGTTGGGATGATGATAACAAGGCGGAAAAGTTCAAATTTATTTCGGATAATCAGTTATCTTGGAGACGGGAAGGTGATAACAAAACAAATCGAGGTTGGTGCGAACGACAAATATTTGGGTTACGATAGTCAACAACATCAGTGATTGCATCTTGTTCAAACGATAGATTTATGAATAACTGAGCGTTGTCCAGAGATTACGTACATCATGAAATAATCCGTCACTTGACATCACTACCTAACTCGCCATAATGAAGCCACGAAAGCACTGTAGATGTGTTTCATTATTGTGAGGAATTAACAGCAGGCAAACGCACCACACTCGAACTGGAACGAGAACCCAGAACGAACAACTGTCAGTCGAGCGCCCTAGCCAGTGCGCTGCCAGCAGGCTCTCAACGGTTTATTGAGCTTCATCGCGTGATGTTACACCTATCCGCTCTTCATTTTCACGGCGTTCAGAGCACATCGATCTACGTCTACTCATAGATGACTTCTATATGAGCAGTATAGGTCCCTCCACGGCTTTGAACATTGACTAAAATCTTTGGCCATTAATAATTGTGCCTGTTGGATATGCATTGCTGTTGGCTCCTGACAAGGATAAAAAAGCTATACAATGGTTTCGTCGTTTCTATATGGTGAGCTCTGTTTTGATGTTACATGATGGACTGGGTACGAATGTGTCAAAAAGTGCAGGGATTTGGGCATGAACCACAGCGGAGTAGCAGTAACCTTTGGTCGAGATTCTACTGTAATACCAGAGTGAAGTGAATAAACAAACTTCGCGGGGGCTTCAAAATTACGACAAAGCGGATCAAGACATAAATATAATAAATGTAGATAACAGAAGTGAAGTATGAGGCAAACACAAGGACGGGGAAACATCGTCACTTGGCCGAATGAAGATTATTATAAACGTAATGAAGAGGTTTATATAGGATGGGTTGGTTGATTGCAACTTCACTAGGAGGTCGAACATGTCCTTCTTCGGGATTTGCAAGCTGATCATCCCACCAAAATTCTCGAAATTAGCATGCCCCAAAGAAAAAAACAAATAGAAGTATTTGTAAAATCGATCAAAATGTGAAAGCTCCGCGACCTCGGTAGGATTAGAAACCAAGCGTGAACATCATCCAAGCTTTGCATCGCACAAACTGTACAAGTTGAGCTGTCGAGCCAGTCGGAGGAGTTTTCGAACAGTTCTGTCAAGGAACTTCGCTTTTCCGCGCGCCTTTGGTAAGTAAGAGTTACCAGTTGTCGAGGTGAAGATTGCCCCAATCTGGATCGATTCCACACTGGTTAATGCTTCCACTTACAATGAAAAATAGGTAGGCTAGATTTATTCTAGAAAAGAAAACACTGAAATGTTACGGATGAGAACTATAAAATTTCTCTACATGCGAAATTTTCGATTCGTCTTATATGGAATAAGATTTACCAGCAAAATATGTCATCGTAACACTGGCACTCATTTCTACGCGAATATGCTGCGAAAACCATCTGTGGACGTAGTCATCAAAGCCTTTTAATCGAAAAAAAGGCTCAAGCTCTGAGAACACCTAAATTAATAAACCAATACTGATTGAAGTTTAGTGGTAAATGAAAGTCCTACAAACTAGTCAAATAGCATTCTCATTGTGCGTCTTAAAGTTAAATCAAAAACTAGTCAAAACTCCCGTTTGGCTATTACTCCATTATATGCACGGTCAGTTCTTAAAAAGAAACATCGACTTGGCAGTTTTGAACTGCCTTCAATTGTAGGCAAAAACATATTGGACGCGGAATGCCGACCTTTTTTACAAAATTAATCCGTATCTCGTCACACTTAAAGTGAAATCTTGACATCAACTCTGCGGAGCACTTTTAGCTAGTCTGAGATAACAATGGCACAGGAAAAAACGGATCCTATTTTCCGGCAGTTACAGGCGTGACCCAATGAATGGCCGGCGGTGGCCAAGCACATATGGCTGTGGCGTTTGTGCGTGAATGTCGCGAGTTCGAATCTTCTCATCGCCGGTCAACTTCCTTACATGGCCGCGCCCCCCTCCTAAAAAATGAAGATCATCGTTATTTCATTAATAAAGAAAGTGAAAGATAAAAGCATGTCGTAACTGGTCAAGGTCAAACAGGCGGTGTTTCGAAATGTGTCTGGTAGCGTTTTCACAATCTGTATCTGATCCCAAGTCGTTGTGTCCAAGTAACCTTTTGGGAGAGCTGAAACTAAGTGGCAATCTAATTTCTAACGTTGGCATTGACTTAGTAATTTGAAGGTTAAGATTATGTCCTTCCATCTATCAAAATGTATCTGAATTAGCCACAAGACTAATCAAATCTCAAGGAATCACATTTGCTCCTAGATCGTCCCAAACTTTAAGAAGACTTACATCGAAACCAAAGAGCCGCTGAAAAGGGGCAAAGAAAACTATCGTTTACAAAGTCAAGTGTATGGACTGCAGCAAGTGTTATATCAATCAAACTGGGAGAAAAGTGACCACTCGAATTCATGAGCGCAAACTGATTGCAAGAGGATATGCCCTACACGCTCTCCCTCATGTCCATCCACGGAGACCAAAAGGGACACAAATTCAATTTGGATAACATTTTCAGAAACCTGCTGTTCTTCAAATAATTCATTCGACAGCCATACGGAGTTTGATCGCATGTGCACTCAGATGAGAGGCACATAACTCAGCTAAATGAGGGAGCCAGGATTCAAGTCATACAGACCCACAATCATAAATGTGAGTCAGTTATACGGATCTGTCTACGGAAGAGAATCAGGCAATATTCACATACTCGAAATAGCTACAACCACATACTAACATAAACTTCTCAACCCGAATGTCAATATTCTAAGGTTAAATGTCAAACCAACAGGGATCAAGTGGAAACCAGACGCATAGTTTCTAGGTAAAGGTCATCGAAGATTTCCAAAGTCAAATTCAGTAGCAGATTCTAAATAAAGAAGAATCCGAAAAACTACTCACCTGCACCCTAATTGTTGATGAAATAATTGGAATCTAAACGCCAACCTCAGCGATCCGATCCCCACGAAGTCCAACAGACGGAGCCTTGGCCAACACGAATTTTTAAATTCACTGAAAAATAAAACACAAGTTATGAACTTAAACATTTTGCAATTGTCTGCTTCTTATTCGTTGTTTAATAGATTGTTCATTTCTCCTTGCGAGTGGCATCTAACTGTCTTTCATTCTGCTTACACAGCTTTCCAAAACCACCACCTGATTAGTTTTAGTTATTTCTGCTCAAAAGTGAAAACTAGAAAATTGGATTGTTGATTTCCCCTTAATTTGCTTCGTACATTATCGACGGCCCCCTAAACAGAACAAAATTATGTAAACTTGGATGGTGAGTTACGGTTGTTTTTCGCATCCCAGAAATGAAAAGGCAGGAAGTAGCAAAACGTGTCAAGAGCCTTTTCGTATTGGCTTGTTAATACATGCTTTTACATGCGTGCAGGCACGCACACACAGATACATACAAGCGTACATGCCTACGTACAACCAAGAAAACAGAGACTAAAAAACATGTGGACAGACAGTCACTCCTACACACACACGTATACATGCATACATACATACGTATATACACATAGACACAGACATACATACACAAATCGTTGTTGTGCCGCCCCCTAATATCCTGTGTCAATCGAATACTTCCAACATCCGTATTGCAAGCAGTCACCGCTGTTCAGGTTCAGTTCGCTGCTCACTCTGATACTCACCGTACAATGTTTTGGTCAGTTCATGTTATGCAGTTTATTGCCACGACGAACCACCAAACCCCTCAGATCTCATCAGTACCAAACCGTTGATTATTTTCTTATAGTAAATGCTTAATGTGTGTCGTGGAATTTGTCTCAGAGCAAAGATAATCGTACCCAGTTGCTGTGTTTGTGTATACAATGTGGGCACTCGCAGGTGTAGGAATTATATCGATCGATTCGCATGATGTACAATATTCGATATATTCTAACCCCAATATCGTGGGGCTTCTCTGCCCAAGACTAGCAACTACTAACAGACAATCTACCCCAACTAATAATAGCTAATTTAATCGATCGGTTTGAGAAGTTCAACTTAAAGGGTACCACTAGATAAATTCAAGCACAAGTATTCACTATGGCCCTATTTAGGTCAACTGAATCGACCTTTCGCACGCGTGCACCTAACCTAAGAGATTCTGTTTTTCTTGGACTGATTCCCGAGGCTGGAACAGTAACGATTTCGACCTTGATGCTTCACCGTGCCAAAGCAATCTCTAGACCATCCTAACCCCCACCGTTGCATGAACACACCCAAAACCTTGTAAACTTTACCTAGATGGTGATTCCGTTCCAAATTAGTGCTTTGATGCATCATGATATTACATTTGAGTAATAATTTCATTGGATTTGTCTCTGCAGAATCTGTGGTTATATTTACCAGAAAATAGTTACCTTGGTTAGAGTAAAACTGGCATCAGTTTCGGACGATTTGACACGAGCTTGAAATGCGACAGAGCATGCCAGTTCTTGTTATTTATGCAGGACGCATATTAGCAATGACCGGTTCCGGCAAGGCAAAATGAGGCATCCCACAGAAATGGGCTGCTCTGATTTTGATAACCCTAACAGAAGGACTGAATGCAATACCTCAAATCGGAGTGCGGCCACCCAAACGGAAAGCCGACTGTGACAACAGAACGAAGAAGCTGTAACGGGTCTGTTATTTGATCGGGCAAAATCCTAGTTCGTGAAAATAATTCATGTAACGATTTGGCAATTTCTAGCGATAGCTTTGGAACAAAATGCTTAAACGCACGCTGCTCGAAGTGTGGATTTGCGATGCGTCCGGGTTGAATGCTTCCACAAGCAGAGTCGATCAAATGCGGTCACGCGACCAGGCCTAGTTGTCTCGGCCCGTAGCAATAAGATTCAAAATTGTATAGTCCAGAATAAGTGTAAAATTCAGGGAATAAAATTTTGCGCGCCACCTAGAAGCACTAAAGTCAATCGAACTTAAATTTCCGTGAATGAGCGAACATTCAACGAGAGTCGGGTAGCAGTATGACATTCCTTTTGTGTTTGTGAATATTTTTTAACCTTTTTGCACGTTTTTAACAACTAGATGACATTATGTTTCGATATAAACAATGGTGATCCATCGAGAAAACACTACCAAGTTACCTTTACTAAAATGTAAAATTATATCATTATAGCTAGTGAGCAAAGTAAGAAAGCATTCCATTATAATTAATTGCCTTTTGCCTCTATAATTAGTTGCCATTGCAAGTGGCTGCCTTATAACTAATTGCCATTAAAATTAATTGTCAACCGACGCTTAAATGTCACTGTACCAGTAGTAAGACTGGTCAGCTGTGAAGGAGCAATTGGAAACTGACACAATTTACACTTGCGGCAAAAAAAACGCTTCTCAAGAGCAGCCAGCGACGGTTATTGCGAAAAGCCGAATGGAAATGACTATGGCAATTTGTTCAGGTTCGGTCGCTTCCACTCAAGAGCGTATTGTAGCTCGATAGCAAGTAACTTAATCAACAATTTCCCACCAGTTTGGGAGAAATGGCTTTCCTGATTTCAGCCTTGGCTTTAATCTGTGATATGAACATTAGACATTTTTGATGGATCTGTTCGTAAATAGTAAATAACTTCATTAAATTACGCTTGCAAAGAAAAGCCACAGGAGACGAGATCTTGTAATAAGCTGATCAATAACGATTTGCCAAAAGATACCCCGCCGCTTGAGTTTGATTCAAAATTTCATGGAGCATTTGACTGAGCCAACATGACGAAATCTTCGTGTATTTTCATAACTTAATTAAGCCAGAAAACCCCTGTTAAATTGAAATCTCCTTAAGGGAGACATTTACACAAATTTAAGTCGATAAGTTCTATCATTCCTCGATAAAAACGGCCAACTCACATACTTTCCGGTTAAAAGGCCCGGGTCAAAATCCTGAGCTCGATGACGGATTCACGCCACTAATGAGTTTTACCGTGAGTTTTACTTGAGCCCGTTCCTTTCTGAGTGTGAGTTGGCATAAGACCACACAAGATCGTACTAGGTTAGGTGCGCCAACGAACCGGACGAGAGCGAGCTCAGGTCTACCACCAAAGTGACCTACTGATCCAGGATACGAATTTCGACCCTTTCGATGACAGACGTTTATTCCACTTGGGCACTTCTGGTCAGCGAGTATTTTTGTTTGAACTCAGTATAACCATCGACAGCAGATATACTAAGCCAAACTCTACGGCGTACCGTATTATTTCGCTAACAGTGGGAGTTAAAGACAAAAGAAGTAACTGGGCACCGACCTTTTAAGCCTGTGGGTTAACTTGAGATTTAAATCTGCCTCTTCTGCAACATTCCTCGATGTCATATGCATTGCGGTCCATACTATCACATTCTGCCAAAATGAATCAAAAAGGAAAACGATTTTATCACTTCCTTAGATTGACAGCGTGGATCACCTAGGAAAACTGCGTGAATTTCTTAACTTGTATTGGTCATACAGAGCTTGGAGTAGAAATATTGTTCAGACGTTAGCATATATTTGAATGTTATTTTGATCGGGCACATAATTTTGCCTGACTTGCCCATCACAGTTTGTTTAATTTTCGGTTTCCCTCAACTCATTGGATTTGATTAGAAATTAGTTTCACCTGGTGCCTGTTATCCTAAGTTTTGATAGACGAAACTATATGTGTGCTTCTCAGTTATGACCTGATCCTGTACATCACGTTCCACGTTTGATTTTATATTCAGCTGTGCCTAATTCCTAATTTTTGCTTAATTTGAAAAACCTACAGGGAAAATCAAAGGTTAGTTATCGTAACGAAACTGATTTGGTGAAAAACGTTTTACAAAAAGTGATGATCAGTTAGCAATTACGTGTTTAGCAAGCTTTGGAACACAGTCCACTCCAGTGCGGATGAGAACGGGGCCAAAATCTATGCCTCTTCACACAGAGCAAATGGCCTGATCTCCTTGCCGATTGTCAAAACGGTCAACCATATCATAATGCGGTAAACCGAGGTGAAACCAAACTCGGCAACGGGTATCTCGTACGACCCAGTCTCCTCGTTATTACTTTCTTGGAAAAGTAGCAATTTCTCGCTTGTATTCTAAAGCCCAGGGTCAGCAAGTGATCAAGAAGTTTGAGTGGCCATTCTCTTATGTTCCTGTTTGCGCTTATTACAAAAATTCGTTTTTACGTTTTCATATACTGATTTCCTATTCAACCTGAAAAGATTCCGTGATCCCAATTGGAATTATCAAATTTATTCCACATTTTGTAATAATTATCCAAACTGAAAGTGAGATTGATTTTCGTCTTCTCTCAAATATTTTGGTATCACCGATTGGGTAAAAGTGCACTTAATATGAATAATAATCCTAGTATCACAGTGCATACTGGCTGACAGTTATTAATTCACAATCCGGCAGTTTTCATCACCGAAATGATCGCGATGTGCTTTTCTATTTTGCCTAAACTGTTCACTCACTATGAGCCTTCAAAATGACATTTGACCCCCTTTTTGAATGCACAGATGTAAGCCTTTCTAGAAATCTTTTCTCTCTGGTGATGAGAGCTGACTAGGGGAGTCAATTCGACTACGCATTCCGGTGTTGGCTTCAGCGACACCCGCCATGTTTGTATAAAAGTATCCACTACAAGTGGCCAGTGCATCTTTTCTTGCCCATCATACTGTGACAATGTAAACCTTGGTTTGTTCCTCAAAATAACCCGACCCCATTTTAGTGTTCACCAAATATGGTATCGTCTGCAGCGTATCAACCTGGTAGAAAACTCTAAATAGTGATTGTTTTAGCAAACATCTACAGCAAGATTCGATACAATTTTAACGTCGTGGAACGTATCGAAACTGCCATTTTGCAAACTATTGCCCCGGACCAAAGCACCCTAAAAATGTCAGTCCTAACAGACGAACGGCATTTGCTTTTGGGGACTTTCTTTCGTTGCCCTGGTCCCTTTGGCTTTCTTGTGGTTTTGAGGTGACTTTTTCAAACTTCTCCTGAAGGTCGACAGTAGTTTGTCACTAATGTTCTCAAAATGTTTACTCTTTTGCATCCAGTGGGCTGGATCTCAGCGATGTCGTGGTTGACACGCATTTAATTTTCCATAATTTCATAAAATAGATTGAGAAGAAGCAGGTGGAACTCGAGAGGCACTTCGTGTTTCCATGCTTCGTACGTATGTATACTTGCAAACAGGCTTATTTGTCAGTGGCACTTCGAATCGCTCACGAAAGTAGCGTCGTTCAAAAAAGGGGAATTTTACTGGTACGGACTTCGTGACTCTGTGCATGAATTGACATTGTTAGCATTTTCGAAGGTTGAAAAATATAAGGTGAATGTATCATAACGCACTAAATAACGTCCTTGATTCGGTCATTCGGTGTATGACAACTTTCAGGCACTCGGTCTCTGCTTGCCTGAAAATCAGTAGTTTGTTAACGGTGTCCAAAATAAAATTCCAATTTTCGCAGCCGTAGCACGCATAAAATAATGTATTCGAATTCCTAACGAATTAATCGATTTGTCCCATCTGACATACATGAGTGTGTGAATATACCAATTAGATAAATCTAATTTTATTGCAAACAATTTCAGAGGAGATTCTAAAAGAATATCCAAACTTCGACGAAGTAAGTCTATCGTACCTGAAGTTATTTCAATTTCGTGGCTTTGAGTATTAAAAACTCCGCTTGAATTTACAAGAACTTAGTTCGTTGTGAAAAAATACTTCAAATTAAAATGCTTTTAACTATGTGAAAGTTCCCGAATGAGACATTAGAAAGCAGAGCACGTTTTCAGATATTTAGGTAGGGTGATTAAAAATCATTAATGAGGTCAAAGAACTGGGAACTAGAATAATACGTCTGCATCAACAAAAGTGTGAAAATTGACCGAAATAAATCCATTTTTTCAAACTTTTAGAAAGAAAGCCATGCATATATATTTAAAGTTTTCAAGAGGGCACGATATTAAGTACTCTAAGCAGACGGTTGCAAGCGGTGTCCATATTTGTCTGCTGAACTGCGTATTTCGTGCATATCTCGACTAATACAGCATTAACAGACAAATCACAGACTGGATGTGCATTCAATGTTTTACAATCTGTGCACCTGTAGAGCAAGCTGTGCAGGTTGAAGACCGTTTGAAGACATAAAAGCCCATTGACTGAGCTGGCTGAATGTGGAACTTATAAAGTATTGACAAACGGCAATCATCATAGCCGTGATGGAATCCGATGTTCTAATAAACACAAGCGTATCTTCCAGGTCCCGTCCATATTGATAGAAGAAGACTAGCAAATAATTTTAAAGGTCATATCCAGTGCACGACCGAAACGGCCACCATCCACTTCAATGGGCCTTGAAAGAACGTGCGAAGTCTCTCATCTTATCCTGATCATCGCCACAACAGACAATTAAGTAAATGACAGCCCAGTGAAGCCGACAAGACATTCGTTAGCACATATTGCCTGTCAAGACACTGAATACACACCATCTGTGCAGAATGATCATTCAAATTGCCAACGATCCTTGATTAGTGTTATCCTTCGATTATCCAACTCGAATATTCACAAAACGTGTTGTATTTATCTAGCGGTGAATCACCGAAAACAAGCTTGTTTGCTACTATTTGTTTGACCTTAGTTGACGTAAAAGTATAAAAAATCCAGTACCGAAAATGCCTGGACGGATACAAATGATGACGATTAATTTCGGACTAAATTACACCATAGGAATAATACTGTTATACCATTCTTAGCAGAATCCCTAGAGGTAGCATCTTTGCTAGTGACAGTGAATATGAATGTCCAATTCTGTTTCATATTTTCATTTTTTTAGTACATCGACAATGCAGCCACATAGTGAGCGTACTTTTTAACTTCAAAGTTCAGTTGATAGTTAATCGAGACCTAATATATTCGCTAATCACCGACGGTTGTCAAGCCGATAAACGCCAGACGCTTACGTTTGCAGGTAGCAAGTTTGGATTCTCCCACAGTCTGCACACTTCCGTGAAAGCATCCCTTCTGTGGTTTCATCCCCATTTGAGAAACATTGTGCATTTGTTATGTGCGAAATAAAGGAATCAAAAAGTCAACTGTTCAGTGCTGTATGAGAAACTATATCGTGGGTATGAATTCTTGAGAGAAACGAAGAATCTTTAATTACTCAATAAAACTTTTCGTCTGGTTTGTGTATTCCGTCCTGAGTAGTCGCTCCCTTGAGGGTGAGGCCAACAAACTGAGGAAACAAGTTAATCCAAGTACCTTAGCTACCATTGCATCCGTTTTTTTGGAACAACAACATCATCGATAATTGTTGCGTCACTCGACACTGGCCTGTATACACAAACAAACAATGCAGCCCTCATCTTGGTAGACTGTTTTCAGTCCCAGTTTTGCCGTGGAAGTTTTAGTGCAACAGCATTGCTGTAAAAATTTTTGATATGAATTTAGATGTCGTTTTTCAAACGTGGCATTTTTCGCATCATTTCGGAAAATCTTGACAACGAAACGTTACTATCTCATTTGTTCCAAACTATAGTTTTCAGACGTTTATGGGTGACAAAAATTCAAAAATCAGATTGTGAATTCCTGTAATCACCCAGCAGGCCAAAAGTTTACACGTACTGTCAAACTTTACAAACTATCTTGTCTGTTCATTTTTGACTTATGTAAAATAGTTCTTATTCATCGGCATAATGTGTGCGGTTCGCATTCGAGACAATCAGTTCATCAGACTGTATGTTTGTGATTGACAAAGCGTGATAAAGCACATGCAGATCGCTGTATAGTGGCACGGTATAGATGAAACAGATGAAACAGAAACAACTTGGAGAAATTCGTGGAGCTAGTGGAACCATAAAGCGTCACTGGCATTTGCCTTCAAAAAAGCAAATCTACAAAGTAGGACGAAGGAATTACCCAGGCTCGTTATGAAGCCAAAACCGTCAGACTAGTCTTTCGTTCTTCAAACTGCAGGAAAACAGTCCACATGTCCTTCACACCCTAAGGCCTATACAAATTGCATCCGACCAAGTAGATTCGACAGGACTTCCGTTGGGTTGCACGTATTGTAAGTGAAGGAAGGCAACTGGTCTATTATCCTGTTTTGGAATAAATTCCCATTCGAAATGTTCCAGGACAGTTAATAATAATAATTTTGGGAGGGTGAAACGCAAAGCAAACACGGTTAATGACGGTTATATGCATTACCTAGCATGGCTCAAATATTCTGAAAAAACAATATACAATATATGGTCAGGCGAAAGTATCTATTTGGTGGGAAATTTTGATTTTAAGTTAGCGGATCGAGTGCAAAACACATTCTCATTCTGTTTTTTTCTCTCGTTCTACTTATTTACTTGTAGCTTGAAAGGTAAACAAATTCCTTCGTGTTTTTTGATAAGCTAATGCAACTTCCGCTCCCTTTGCTACCACAAAAGCATAAATACTATCAACTTATCAATGGTCAGACTAAAATGTATACGGCCGTTCGACTCGGACAAACATTATGGTCAACGATTAAGTTTACATGCATATCCGGATGTATTTCCGCTTTCAACGAAATCTGACCAGTTGGCGAAATCAGATTTACTAAGTAAAGACAAGTTTTTCACTGCTCGTGAAATTATCGATCAATAGCAGAAAATTCATTCGTTGTTGTCGTGTTTCGAATGGGAAATAAAGTGCGATTCCTGCAGCGCATCATTACCCAAAAAGAATTAACGTTCTTTTCCCCCTCCGTCTACTCAGGAGCGTGCCCAAATCATACAGTTTCAGTGGATAAGACATAAACTATATAAATTGATTCTTGTGCGAATATTTGTGGCACCAGGGAAGCCAAGACCTATATCAAATCGAGACTATTTAGTATATTAATGTACATATTAACGTAGAATGAACGGCTTCATTAGCTGCCAAGATCCCACGACAGAGGGCATCCGAGAGTTAGAAACAACGACCCAGAATACTGGAATGGCATAGAAACGCATAATGTTCCACTAGGTCAGGTCTATTTAACCTACTACCATTTCATTCATGCTACATTCCACTTCGCAAGCCAGAATCTGAACGTCATTTATAAACATGTTACTTTGGTCATAAAACAAAGCAGAACGATTGCAAAAAATAGCGTTCATAAGGCGGTGTCCCATACGGAGTCAAACAGTTCTGGAGAAATGATACACGATCACGAATGTCTAACCCATATTCTCCACCGTCCAGCCTAATGAAACGTCATGAGGGGTCCACAGAAAAACGCATCTCAAACAAGATAAAAAATCAGACATCGATGATATACTGATGAATTTTAACCAAGAAAAAAACTCACAAAGAAACAGACGCAAACTGCCCAATGTGTGCAGATTATAAAAGTGCAAATTGCAAGCTTTAGTGAATGTAAGACATTTAGTAGGCCACAAAACTGTAATGACATTTAACAATGGCCGTCTTATCCGCGAACACAGACGCCCATGTGAAAATCACACGTTGTAGAGTCAGTCACGTGTTCACGGTTCACCTAATGCGCATTTGCCACAATCTAGCCTCCAGATGTTCCGTCCAAAAGAAATGGTAGAATATACAATGCGCATGATCCCATCCGGAATATTTCCTCCACCATTCCAAACCATTACAACTGCATTTCGAGTGAACCTACTCATTTCACCATAAACAACTTTCAGCAAAGCACACTGATGTCCAATGATCCGAACTAAGACACCTACGCTGCATCCCACTCAGTGAGGCTCACGAACTTCGTCCACCGTCCGCGCAATCACTCGCGTGAGCACAGACTGCCACTGCATAATAAGTCACCAGTTCACGAAGTGGACAACACATTTACTGGGATCAACGATATTATGAGAAAGAAAGACCAGGAATTCGCCGTTTGATCGAACTTACCACTAGATACTAGTAACACCGTCTGAGACTGAAAACAGGAGGAGAAGGAACGAAACAGACAGACAAGCACAGACCGTAGAAGCAGACAGATGGACGGACATCTGCATGGACAAACATGCAGACTCACACACAGACAGAATGACAGACAGACTGAATGACTGACTGGCTGACAGAGAGAGAAAATGAGAAAGAGAGAAGCAGAGAGAAACAGATAGGCAACAGGGTATAGAAAATGGCTGAGAGACTGAATGAATTGACATATAAATTTCTGACTGAATGAATAAAAATCAATGACAGATTGCCAAACAGATTGTGCTGACAGCAGCAGGGAATGAGGGAATGAAAGAATGATTGAAGGAAGGGGAGACAGTTGAAAGGAAGAGATGACTGACCGAATGAGCGAAAGAATGCATGAAGTAGGATTGGAAAAGAAGAAAAGAAAATGAATTACATAGTACTAAAAACAAGGACATACGATCTTAAATTGATTAGTTAGCATGAGCTTTGTCGCAATAAGTATGGATTTTTCACCCGTGTCCAGTAGTGCGCAAAATATACACGATCGATCAATTGCGGTTACGTGATTCCATGAAGTTAACGGTTTAAACTGATATCGGCCAGATTTGAGTCAACTAATTACCATCATAGTAGGAAGACAAACGAGTAATTCACACGTTTGATATGTGCAACGTAAACCAAGTCCACAGCTCCACCACCACGTTGCTCAGCCGTTTACATTGTCCTTCTCCAAACCAAACTCAACACGAAGTCCCCATTTACTGACTGCTTGACATTCCGGGGCGATTCGACCGTGTGCCAAATATTCTTAGTTTCGTTCTTTTGAGCGTCCTCCTGGCTGTGTTGATCCTGTTGGCCATGAGTGACGACATGAACTGTCGCTCTTAACTGGGGAAGTCGTGCTGTCCATCTGATTTCATGCTCTAATGCGCCCGTTTGTTGCTACCACAGTCTTTGCCTGTTTGAGAAGCACAACTCGACACGTCGTTGTTGTTCCTTAAGGCGGAATATGCTCTTATTATTTGTTTGTGCGCTGGTCGACCTGCCTCTCATGCCATTCCTTGGTGGCTCGTAACTCTCCCCTAAACACTTCGTGAAGTCTATTGTCAAATATCAAGACTGAAAGTAAAATATAACCGTGGAAATCAACC
Organism: Fasciolopsis buskii; assembly: GCA_008360955.1. NCBI lineage: Eukaryota > Metazoa > Platyhelminthes > Trematoda > Plagiorchiida > Fasciolidae > Fasciolopsis > Fasciolopsis buskii. Next base: position 124,353 of record LUCM01007439.1, read on the forward strand.
AGTGCACGTCATACAATGTTACCCTTTGTGTTAGAGCATTCTAGTCCAGTGTGATCTATCGTGATCTGGGATCAAGAATCAACCCGATGCAACAACGCCACCAACGGGTTCCAAATGACCTTGCTGTCTGGAAAACGTAGGCGTTTGCTGCAATCGGGGGTCATCATCCTTTATATTTTTCGACCAATCGTGTTTCCAAAATCCACTTGGCAGTGGTGGGTGATATTGTGGAGAGATCTAAAGTCAGATGAATTCCGAATGATAGTTTATTGCCTATGCACAAATTTT
>LUCM01007440.1:3356-26217 GCA_008360955.1 Fasciolopsis buskii
GAAGTATGTTCACGCATACAGAGGGCATTTTCTAATTTGGGACATTTGTGAATTCAGGGTGAAATCCGGTAATCGATAAAACGTCGAGAATACGCAGCAGCAGTGAGGTCGATATTTACTCTACGGCTCCGAAGAATGGCAGTTGCCAACACAAAATGCGCACATACATTTGGTGTTTGAATCCCATTGTGTTCGTAGTGTTGGTAGAATACAGAGAGAAATCTGTAAGTAAAGCAGAGGTGGGGATCTTACGATCCAATCTTTTGAACCGGAAATGAATCGGAACGGGTTTAGGTGGTTGGATGTTTCGCACATGCCCATAGAACGACCACTTGACTCGTTGTGTGCTGTTCTGCGACAACCTTAGCCAGTGGACAGGCTCGCGTAGGTTCAGTTAAACTGCCAGATTCGGGTCCACGAGATCCGCGGAAGTGATGGTTGGATATGGGGTGACATGTTTTAGTGCCGTATTCAGTGGTGTCATTACATTCGAAACCATTCTTATTTTGTGTAGTCCCTCAAATTATTATTTGCCATTGATCTTCACCATTCCTTGTTTTCTTTCTGTTTGAGCAGATGGTGCTTTTTGAGGTAATAATCAAAACCAGAGCACACTGATACCACGTTAATGGTTGTACAAACTAAACTGAGCTGAACGACGCGAAATGGGGTCTCGGTAAACTGCAGGACGTCTATCGGACCCAGATATTGGTGCCAATTACGACCAGAAACTATGAAACAAGCTATAATCTCTACCAAGCATTAATGTAAGCGAGAACAGCGATCAAATCTAATGGGCGAAGAACTTTGTAAAAGTTTTGGTTACAGTCCCAGATTAAATTTCCATCAAATATACTGAATTTCTCGAGAGTCGCTGAGTCTAATAGAACAAAAACGTCAGTTTCCGAAATGGAAAGATGCAAATACGGTACGGCAATGGCTAAAAATCGGAGTGACACAAAATCTTCGAAGGATTGTTAAATTTGGTGGGTCAAACTTGTTGAAGAAGCAGAAATAAAAGCTGTTACGGGGAACTGTCAAAGGCTGCATGGTGCTACACGCGAAAAAGGTGGAAGACACTTCGGACAGCGAAATGAACATAATTTTGGAAAACAGCGAAGGGCCAATAGTTGGATCGAATGCTGCACGAAGTAATTGCTCCGAAGTTAACAACTAAGAACTTTTTGGAGGCATCGCTTGCCCCCCCCCCGTTAACGGAATTAGAAAAGCGGCCGGTTCCGACGAAATTTCCCCATCTTTAAGAACTGAATGTTGGTGCCTCGATATACCATTTGCCACTGTACTCCGTGACATTTAAAATGAAAAGCGGATATCTTTGCAATGAAGCGAGTAAGGAATGATTGTAGCCATCATCACGGGATCAGTTTAATTTCGATCATAATCAAACTATTAGCTTTTACACTTGCGCCGCACGACAACCCCACGAAAGATGCTTTCGCGAACAGCAGGTCAGGTGTCGCCAAAGTTTACGCGGAACCGAACAGATTTTTCCCCTTGACCAATTACTTGAAACACGTCAAACCCCGTAGCCTGGCACTAATGGTTTTCCTCTATTTGAAAGACATTTACCATTCAGCTGATCGAAAAAAAACTAACAGGTAAACTTCATCAAAAAGGTATACTATGGAAATTTTCAACCTACACTTCTGACCGCACAAAGGTACACAGGGAACTATCAAGTTCGTTTGGAACAACTAACGGTACTCGAAACCATTCCTGTTTAATTTCGTCATCGACGAGTTAGTGGAGAACGTTCTATAAAGTTTTCAGAAACTGGAGGTCGAACTAACAAGTAAAGAGCAACTTTGTAACCTAGTTTACGAAGACGAACGTGTCTGCTTGTTCGAACGTACGGAACATCGGGAACGTGCACTGAGCAGATTTGCAACAACTATAGCTTCACAATTTCAGTGTTAGGCTCTGGTACAAGATTGGACGTCAATAGTTCAAAGATCGACGTAGAGGAACTACAGATTTCCGTCCACTTCATTTACTTCGGAAGCCGAATGGTAAAAAGCGGTAGAATGGCACAGGTCATGAACGCGTGTACATCCAAAGCTCGAGCGGCGTATGCTGGATCGAAACACTCGTGGCGCCGAGTTGAAATTTCGCTGAATTTGAGGGGCCGTATACACTGTGCCGCGATGTTCTAAGTTTTGTTGTGTAGTTTTAAGACATGGAATTTCCATGATAGAGATGCTCGTCACCTCGAGGTTTTTGAGCATCGGTGTTTGCGAATTATCGCTAGGACTGGATTGAAAGACCATGTGAAATGTGGTATGAGGTACTAGACTGGAGCACATTCTATCAGAATGACTGGATAAATAATTCACAGCTAGTGTTTGAGGGTTGGAAGACGCCCATTTCGCGGAAAGTAAGGTTGACGCTGTGGATGCAACAAACTAATCTAACATTTACCGCACTATACATCTGGCCCTGAAAGTAAAACAATCCGTTAGAGGAACCACAGAACGGGACTTTATACAAATCTCAGAGAAATCAACGAAATCGAGACCGACACAGAAAAAGTCGCATCATAAAGCAGTATCCAGACCATAAAACGTGATTCTCAGAGGATCCGAACAGTCCGCAGATGTCATTGGCTCGAATAAGAAACGGGCTGATTCGACTACCGTTAAAACAATACACAAACAAGCATAACAAAATAGGTGTGTGATTGGCTGGGTAGGCGCGTGAGTGAGAAGAAAAGAAATAGGTGGATATTACGGAGAGTTTTGACGTTCCAAACCAATATACACAAAAGAAAATTCGAAACATCAAGAGACCGCTAGCAGAAGAACTGAGGTTTCAGTTGATCACCCTATTGGAGGGGTGGACACGTACCGGACTAGTTTATCATTGGAGCTGCACTACAGTGATCACTGTGACTAGTGACAACATAGTGTTTATGCTTAAGCTTGGGTATGTCACGGATGGAATTATGAGGATGTAAAGACGGGACGAGATCATGTGTAACTTGTGTGACGAAAAAATCAGCATGATAGAGTTTTTAAACACCGGATCATAGGGCACTGCAAAGGGGAGAGGCCGCTGGGATGCAAAAGCCTACAGACGACGAACGGTCAGCAAACCCAAGAAAGGCCACATATCCGTCACAATGCATTCAACCTGACACAACAGGATAATGAATGTTCATGTTCTGGGGGTAACCAAGTAAGAAAAACACCTGACAGCTTTCCTGTGGTTACACTGAACATGTGCGTCAAATAAGAACAAAAAGGTAGTGTGAACTATGTCCTCTGGATGATGCGCAATTGATCTAGCATATTTATATATATATATATATTTATGTTTCCATCTGATAAATACATGGGAGGAAAACGTAGTGGATGACATTGTGCATCGGTAATGATAACGAAGCTTGTTTATTCGTGAAACATGGCGCCAAAAAATGAGGTTTGCTTTTGGCCTCAATGACCTAACTTTTGAACTAAGTTCGAATCACCGTTGTTTTGCGGGGCAGAGACGGGTCTAGGAGTCACACGAGAGACAGTCGGAGAGGTGCTAACTGTCTGCTGACGTGGCGGTAAGGGCGGAGGCATTTTACGACCACACCCACTTCCGTCCGGATCGAAAAGAAACTGTTGGCCGAGAGAGGGCGCATGAAGCATATGATGATGTGGTGACGACGAGACACTTCCACCATCAGTCGCGTGCATCGATGTCCGTGAGCAGTTAGAGCTAGACTTTGGTGGCAGTGGAGGTGGAGTTGATGCAGTTTGGGGCAAATAGTTTGGATTTTCTACTATCATGATATCTGACATGAACCAAGGCGGAGTTGTGGTGTTACCTGTACTGTTTTCGTTCTGACTGAGATTTTGGTGATGGGGAGACGAGATACGTGGGCTGGAAAACACGGACGGAGTGATCAGAAGAGGTAAGGGGCTAGGACTTTTTTGGAATTTGGCGCTGGACGAACCACTTGAGTTTTGCCCAGATCGACGAGGAGGGAGAGGTGGTGGGAGTGGATCACACATAGTAATCGACAAGGTGTCTGTCGGAAGTCCAGGAGTGGCAGGTGGGGTACTAGTATTTAAGATACCGCGTGTTTCTGACCCAGCGATCGCACTTAGTCCAGTACTCACTCCGGAGGTCCCAAATGAATGCGTCGTCTGGTGATGGGGCGATATGTGGCGATTGATGGCAAACACCTGACTATCGGACATGCTGTGTTGGTGGGATGCTGAAATGTCAAAAAAAAGAGATTTCGCTGCAGTAGTGAAGGACACCATAAGAGTTGAGTAATTCCGATCAAAGGTATTTCCCTAAGTGTTTCTTTGGAGTATCTAACATACAGTGAAACAACTAGTAGGTTGTTTTAGCTGTAGAGAAAGCCAACAAAATTAAATACCACTAATGCATACATCAGCAATCGTTCTCCCAGAGGAACAAGATTCCAATGGCGTGACGTCAGTAGTTTATATATACATATATATATATATAATCATTAAATACCATGGATTTATTTACGAATTTCCTTTATTAGATCTGTTTGTAGACTGTAATAAGACCAGTCAAACATGAGAGGGGGCTTGAATGTCAACGAAAACGGATCTAAACACGAGGAATAAAATCCTACTGAAACGAGAAAATTTCATAAACATTTTTAGAAGGGCCTTAGAATTTATCTTAGTCTATAAATGACCAAACATTTATTTTATCGAGTGTTATACTTATGGTTTTGCAAGTATTTATGGACTGAAGATAATTATTTGTTATTGGAGGGTACTTGACGTTAACTAGGATCTAATAATCATGATCGATCACGAACAGAAAAACCTTCGTTCAAGAAGAATTTTGGTTTACATCAAAGTTCATCTTGCTTCAAGGTGATCTGAGTGCGCTGCGTTAACCGCTTACATTGTTACCGTGACAGTAAAGCAGTAGGCAAAAACCTGCAAAACTTTTAGTATCACAATGTAGCGGACAAAGAACTGGTTTCAAAGCATCAGTCGATTTAAGACTTTTGCAGCATTAAAAAATAAGGGCACCATTTGTATCATATTAAACAAATAAACTATGCCAAGGGCATAACATTCATGAACGAAATCAACCATATTCGAAAGTGACCACAAAGTTATTTATAGCCCTATTAAAATCTCACGACGGAAGTTCCTTTCTCTAATCTCGTCGGAGGGTAATATCGACATTTCACACACCGTCGTCCAGATAAACCTGAATAGTGTTTGAACGCTCTGAGTTTCACCAAATGTACGGCGTGAATTACTAGCACAACAAAGCAAGAAATATATCTATTCTGAGCGACATTAGAAAATTCGAATAGACCCAATCTATGAACACATTAATATTGTTGCTGGATGCATGACATATGATGACCTGAAATACATTTACACTATGGGCGCTTCTAGAAGGAAATTCTCCGACGAATTCGTCCCGCTTTCTTATCCCCGTCCGAATTGTTCACTCTCACGCAAATAAAAATAGAAAATCCTTACCAGCAGATGAAAAGGAAATGCGCTCCGGATAGGGGTACTTTCTAAGAAAGCATCCAATATGAAGAGACGGCAGTGTCTCCGAAAGAAGTCCATTATTAAATGCGACCAAAATTTGTGAAATAAATCCGGAGTAAAGCGGTTTTCGTTTAATCTGACGTTAATCAGGTAAAACCACATTCGGGTCGACGGTATGCTTCATATAAAATCACAGCTAGGCCTGAATCTTGATTCTTTCCAAAATACGCTTCATGTCTTGGAGTGATAATTAAAGGTTGTCTACTAGTCAGTGGGTAACGAGTTAAAAATTCCAAAGATTCTAGAAGTATGAAATAAAAGCAATTTCATCTCGGAGATGCTGGATGTCTCATCGAAAAGGCCAAAATATTACTGAAGAATAGTGGCAGGCTCACCCACTACCACTGTTTATTAATGCCGGATTCCTGACAAAATAGGGGCCACATTGTTGTAAATTAACCTCACTCTGTTCTCTCTAACAAGCTCTTGATGCGTCATGGTTACGATGTACATAAAGTGGCCGAAGCGAAATATCCATTAAATTCCGGGCATATTTGCCCACTAGATACCTCCAAAGCATTACATACATATATATATATATATATATATATATATATATATATAATGACCAGAGGTGATCAGACAATTAGTTCTCCTGAGTTTCAACATGACGGTTGCGAGTTCTAGTCATATCACCACCGGCCGAATTCTCAAATTCGCGGCTTTCAGTTGGCCACGACCTTTTTCCATGGAGCAGTGCACTTTGTTGCACCATTATTGTAACAAGATGGAATACATGTACCACGACCCATAACTATCTGCTCAAGACCTACAGCAGTTAGTTATACGACTGGAAGTTATTTAGATCAAAAAATCATATGAATGCAGCGATATGAACGACTAGTTGACTATGCTTATCCAAAATAACCTAGGCAAGTGGGTACGTTGACAGTTCGAGAACAGCACAAAACTAACCTAAAAACACCCTACAATTGTAGTCAGTTTTCACCAATATATAAGTTGTATAGCATACAACTGCCATGTTTCCCATTCGTTGACATCATGGCATTGTGGGATTCACCGATTCAACTGCCACACAGCGGTACGGCCAAAGGTCGTGTGTCACTACCAAAAGACCATGGCTCGCGGATAGCTGCTGCGACTCTTAGTTGAAAAACTGTGACACGCTGTCGGCTTTGGTCTAAACGAAAGATTCTAACAGATGACATTTTCAGCTACGAATGTTAGCACTAGATTTGGACTGATAACATGCCACAGATTCTCCTCCCGTGTCCACCGTTTTGCGTGATGACGTTAACATCTTGAAGGGCCGCTTTAAGGGATGTTGAAAACCAAAGGAGTTGTCCTAGAAACGCAATACTAATCCCAGTTTTGACAGGTAATCTTTTAGGAAAAACCGTGCAACGGTAATCCTAATGATGCGTTACCCATGTGTACCAAAGTGAGAAAAACAAAAACTTAGGATATCATCAAAATTCCGATTCCAGAAAATGAAATTTTATTAGTCAGTTTGATAAAAAACACCTTGAAATTTTAGGATGTCGGCGATATTACCTGTTGACGAAATAATTATGGAACCTGCGGCAGAGTCCGTTGATTGGACAGCTGTATCCACCGGCCCACAAACCAGTTCAGTAGACGGTCTAGTTGATGGAGTTCCGGGCTGCCTATTCTGTCGCATGATTCCGGATACATCTCGGTCTTGTGAGCGTGATACATTTGAGTGCGGTGGTGGACTGACACTTTGTGGGCTCTTGACAGGTCCCTTGCGTGATGGACGAGAACCACCGGGACCGGTTGCATAGGCCGGTGAGAATAAACGCGACGAATAAGAGCCACAGCTTAAATTTAATGCCGCAGAAAAGTTGAACATAGACTGTAAGGACATGCGTTCTTTGAGGGGGACCGTACTCAATAAATTTGCTGCTTGAATAGCTTCTTTAGACATACGGCGTTCCTGTGTAGTCAAGAAAAAGATAGGTGAGATATTCACATGGGATCTCGCCTAGTTGTTGGGAGAAGATACAAAAAGGAACGAGGCCATTACAGTGAAGTATACCCAAGCGACAAGTAGTAGTAATTACACCAGACAAGCGACTATATCGCAGATACAACAGAATGATAAAGATTAAGTAGAAAAAACGAAAACTATTTCGCTTGTTGATGGCAGAAAATCAAGAAATGAGAAACTCAATTGAAACGAGGTGTACTTTCGATATCAACTTAAGAATGACACCCAGCTTTTAAGAACAGTTAGGGATTGGGGCTAGAATGGCTTTGATGATCCACTATGAATAATAAAATGGGCTCCAAAGTATGACTCACATACTTTTCTGAGTAGAGCTGAATTCTCACAACGCCAATGTAATGTGGTCCAATAAAGAATCAGAATTGCGAATTCCTGGCGTTTCTCAGCTATCCATAATAATCTTTATTCTTATCGGACTGTTGCTCATCCGAGATTCGCAAGTCCCTCAGAATTTTTCGAGGAATGCAGACAGTCCATCACACAATCAAGACTTCTCTGTCTCCTGATTGCCGAACGGACTGATCAAAACGGAAGTGAACGTCGATAACAAACCTAGAAAAACGACTGTGTGATTTGTCCTTTGCCGATGAATCAGATCATAGTTACGTGCTACATGTAATAGGCCTATGTTCCCATATCATATACGAAACCCACGATAGCCTGTCACAGTTACACACCGCGGTGCGATCCCAAAACTTGTCTACGGGTATTACGGACCCTGATACTAAAGAGATGCTACGTGTCCCAAAGAAGAACCAATTTCATTCCAAGTTGTTTCTTGCGGGACGTTCGTTGATGATATTTTATTACGTTTTTCATGCAAACTCGAGAGAAATCGGTGCGAGACTGCTAAGAGTCGAATTACCACGGCGTAAAAAAAGTTGCACAAGATAAATAATAGCATGAGTAAAGGGTTAACCGGAATACCTGCGTTTTCAGCTAACGATAATCTATCTACTGCTTATTCATAGTTACTCGACTCAGTACGAAGGAAAAAGCAGTAAAAGTGGGATGCTTTGGATGCTCTTTTATTTGAACTGATGACGAAATTATCCTGAGAACGCAACGTCCGACTCCTCGCTCCGTCATGCAATCGAATCCTCTTGAAACCACGTACTAAGGTCATTGTTTTCAAATCTAAACGAATAACTTCCACGAGAGTCTGCATCACATCTTAACTGGCATCAATACAATCATTTTTCAGTGCGGCTATGCGTTCCGTTGCACACGCATTCACCACGGCATCACTGTTTAGGTGAACCAGAATAATCACTGTTCTCCCATGTGTTGATATGGGGATATTATACTGATCACAACGTGATTTTCATCCAGCAGAATGGAAACCAACTAATCATTAAATGAAAACGGTACGAGTCTGTTTACCTTGCTACAGTAAGACATTATCGGGAGATACTCCTCAAGTGGTCGGATGTATTCACGTTTTCAGTTCACCCAGTTCATGGACAAAGGGAAAACACGAAACAACGATTCGTCGGCTGGAAAACCTTTTATTCCTAATTTTAATCAGCGTCTTCTAGCATAACGAGGCAGCTGAAATGATCAGCCATTTTGGAAACAGTCATGTGGCCGCCATTTCAAAGTCGAGTACATGCAAGCTAGTAACTAGTGTTAGACGACTTATATTACATTCCCGTCGATCTGCTTAAGACCTTAATACTTTAGTCTTACAATGAATGCGATTCCAGACGTAACTTTGGCAACATGATCTGAAAAGAATGGGCAAGGTCATGTGATGAAACCTTTGCGATATCTTAGTCTCAATACACGATTCGTTAAAAGAAATTGGCATACAAATCCAAAACAAGACCCGTCTATCTGGAAGAAATGTGAACCATGCTGCAAGGATAGCGTTTGAACAAGAATCTCTAATGGGTGGAGTCAACAGGCCTTGCAGCGAGGCTTACCACTCTAGTTTAACCAACCTTCTGCTTAAGATATCTACCCATGGGCAAAAACACGAAAAGTCCATTAGATCACATACATCTTCCCACTGTTTTTAGACGAGTAAGCTAATCACGTTGTGCTTCGAAAACCGCAGTTGGCAGAGATCGACTACGAACAAATAGCCGACGGAAAAGCAATGTTCTCGCTGGCCAATGTCAACTTACGAGTCCCACAGCCGGTGTGCAATTGACTGTGCTTTCGCCAACCGGATCGCTTTCACGCGGCTCATACAATTCGGACAGTTGGTACATGCGGCGCTCAAACTCCAGTTCCGTGGTAACTTCAGCTTGTCCGAGAGGGTCGAGATGCTCCAATAGCAGCTGAATGTGGTCGGCAGCAGAGGGGAGTTGTAAGGGAGCCAGGACGGAACAATATAGTTACTAAATACTAGGATCGGAGGAATGAAAACTGTAACGAAAATCAATTTGACATTCCTTCTGCATCCTGAGCTCATCAACATCATCATCGTTCAGCGTTTAACAGAAAGGCAAATCTCACTAAACGATGCTTCTTCCTCAAAGTTGCAAGTTTCTATAAAAAAGTGAATACTACACTGAAGGCAAGTTTTACAATACCTTGAGAAAGACTACCCACGGTAGTCCAAACGCTGGTGCATTACATCTACCAACAACGCTGTTATTAACATTATATCATTCACAGTAGATAACTTTAGTCCACTTTTTACAACCGTTAACCTTGCAGCAACACGTGGTTAGTACAACTCCGACCGGGACGCAGGCCAGCTTGATTCTCATGCGTGCACCTTTTATGAATAAAAGATAACTGGTGTAGGATAATGCTGGAGAGCTGTTTTGATGCGATATTCGTTAAACAAATTTCTCTGTGGTTTCCGCACAAGGAAATTTCGTCTTTCTTGTAGATCGACACAACCCACAATTCACACTAGTCCTTAGGAATCTGCCTTGGGCAGATTGATCACAGGAATTTTTTTAACTCTGGCGGTGCTCAGGCGGATAGAGATTGTGCATTTCGGACGAGACGGTCGCGGGTTCGAATGCTCCCACCGTTAGTCAACTTCTTCACTTGGAAGTCCTCCGTTAAGTCAACTAAACTTGCCCCTAGAAAGCTCTGTCCAACCTACCAGAGAGTGAATCAGTGAGTCATCGGATTCCTCGATCACCTGGATTAAACTTGTCTTCCGTAAACCAGTGTTTGTAATCCGTCGGTAAAAATTGATCGGGACAGACTGGAATGGAGCGATCACTGTTGTCGGTCTATCAGGGCAGGACAGTATGTCAGCCTCTGACTTATCGTTTTGTCTGCATTAAGTAGCTAAGCTGGGTGTTAAAATCATCAAGTGATCACAATGCCAGCTGAAAGTATACTTCGAAGTTAAACTCGTCCTCGGCTTCAGGAGAGACGGAATCGGCGAGTGCATACATCGATACGACGAGCAAGGGGTCGAGATACTTTTGATCATTTGGAGTATGGTGAAGATAAACTCAACCGGCCACAAAAGGGAAGATGACGCGGAAAAATAGCGAGGCAAAAAGGTTAGTGTGGGTTTTAGACACGCATCCTTTCATCTTGCATTTACAAAGTATTCGTGACTAGTATGCTTGGTCTCAGTTGATATTTTGTGGCAATAGTTAGCGGGATAGATTTTCGCAACCTATGTTGAGTGAATCTACTGGAAAAATGAAAACAATTCAAAGCGCACAAAAGTCAGTATCTACCCGTATTTCCGGATCCACCTCAAATTGATAGGGAACACGCTGAAAGGCCAAGTAACGTTCAACGGCCTCGGCCAACTGGCGATGTTTCCAACAATTGATCATTTCAACTCCGGACTCCGTCCGCACTGTGTCTGAGTGACGCAAATCCAAATGGATAAGTCGAGTCATCACACCAGCAGCAATGAAGGGTACGCACGGATTACTAGCATCCCCAGACGCTTGGCGCTTCTCCAAATCTTTAATGCGTCTTTCATGGGCTCGGCTAGCTTTTGTAGCAAAAGGTAAACCTGGACCAAACAGACTTGGATTGGTGTTCGTGCTTAGCCCGGTTGATTGTGGTTTCGGACCAACAGTAGCCTCACGACGAATCCGATCTACAACTTGTCGATAGTGCCTTAGTTTTCTAATAGTCTAAAAGGGAAGTATACGAGATGGCTAATAAAATGGGAAGCGAATGTGCAGAATGAACTCAAAGTGATGACGAGTGACAAGACGGGCTAAGTAGCAAATACTGGAGACAGTAACGCTGTTGCAGTCTGGTTTTGGGGAACAACACTGGAGCTGAAAAACTTTGGTGACAAACCCGGTGTATGTCCCGTAAACAACAATACTGAAGTAGTGGTTTCCTATACCTGAAAATTGTATTTAGGTTTACAACGCCTCAAACCAATTGGCATCACCGGCAATGGGCCAACGCTCTCAACTCACTGTGGTCGAAAATACGAATGGGATCTATAGATAGTTATGAGATTCGCCTGGACTTTGTTCCTGTACCGTATACCCTTAGGAACAAGAGCTTTGACTGGTAATTAACGGTCTATACTTGGTGCGGTAAATACAAATGAGTCAAATATCGTTTAGTTACTTTTATTTAATCTAACTGGTTCGTTCCCGGCCACTTCCTGGAACGTGAAAAAGAACTTTATTTAGCACCGGATACTGGGACAAGGCTAAAGCATTTTAAATGCAGGAAGGTCGCTAAAGGTTTGGCAATATAAAAACCATTATAAAGGAACTCGCATCTTCAGTCAGCGTTTAACAGCAAGGTACGTCCCACTGATCATTGCTTTTTTCACTACATTATACGTTTCTATAGAAGGAAGGAATACGCAAGATAAACAAGAAGTGAACCTACGTAAACAGGGAAAGAAAAGATTCCCGTAGAATCCAACATAGAAAACAGTCTAACTGTACAAGCACAGGTTTTCGGTCATACAAATTCGATAGAAAATGACAATATGATCGCCACTGCTCACGGTTCACTGCCATATCCTTCAGTGTCTTCAGCCGGTTGAACTATTGGATCCCAACCATGAAGATGTGGGGCGCTACCTTGCCCAATTTAGTGGTTAATTTTCCCAATCCACGCCGCCACGTCATTCACGTGGCTTCCCACACTTCGAAAGTGGAACGGAAAACATGGCACAGTACGGAAGACGAGTGTTCGCCATATGCAACACGTGACCCAACCAACGAAGTCTACTAAGTTTCATATAATGAGATAGAAAATTCTTTTAATCGGCAACTTAGCTTAGATTCCTAAACTCAACGTTACTCTTGCAGTCCCTCTACCAAATCCATAGAAATCGCTGATGGAAAGCCTCTAAGCGACGGACATTTTCAGCCTACAAACTTCAGGTCTCGCAACCATACAACAGAACTAAGAGCATTATGACATAGTGAACGGGAGCATCCAACTTCAGGGAAAAATCAAGTAACATCACAAGTGCTTCAGTCCGTTGCACGCGGTTAGAGGCTTAACCATATGCATACTCACCTTTATCACCGTGGTACCATTCTTAGGCAGGAAACTATCGAAGTAACTGAAACCGCCGACAATCATTAGTTCCTCGTCATCGAATATCAAACTCGGAGGTACTGAGGTCCACTCTTGTAACAGCACTTTATACTTTGAACGTGTGAAGCACATACCGAATAGAGATACCACTCTCGCAAGTCTATCTAGTGCACATAAGGTCGTCTCTGTATCTAGGCCACAGCCTCCCCCTACTTGAGTTTGACGCCTACCTCATCCATGATGAAGTTGAACAAAAATGGAGAGATGGATCACCCTTGTCGAACACCGTTTGACAGTTTACCGTATGCATTTACGTGACCACAGGCATGCAAGTACAGTGCCCGCAGGAGTTTCACGAACTTTTCTCGCATAATCTTCCGGTGAAGAGTACTGAATAGCGCCGTTCAATCAATTGAGTCAAATGCTCCTTTCAAGTCGGGGAAACTGTGATTGTCAAATAACGGTGCATGTGGCGCGTTTCAAGTAGCCAGGAAGGGCCGAAAATCTGGTCGATGCTACCTTGACCGGAACTACATCGGGTTTGCGGTTGACGTACATTACTCACGAATCCGTTTCAGACAGACGCAGCATGATCGGAGCTAAAATCTTGGTAGCTATGAGAATTAGACTGATCTCACGATGATTACTACAGTTTCATCAATAGAAGTACAATTAATGACTTACCCAATGAGAGCACATTAATCTCTTCATTACCATTGTTACGGAAGAAGGGGATAAGCGGTTTAATCAGTGCCTGTTCACCCAGTTTGAAAAGAACTGAGGGTGGGTCAGCTAGACTTACCGATTTTTCTAGCTTCAATAATCGAATGTTCAACTTAGTTTCCTATTCCGTTAGGGAGACAAATGACGCGTCCCAAGTGATCATGTTTGCTAACGACGGAATGACAGCAACCGAATCAGACAGACATTCTACAGCTAACAGGGCCTGCGGCTTTCGCCGATGGCCATTGAGATGCAATGAAAATCGTATTAAAATTAACGCATGGTGCGATTCCAAGTACATGGACCAATAGGATCAACAATTTTTATGGAACAGCGCCATCGGTGGCTTACTGTGATTTGATCGATCTGACATGTGAAGTCAGAGCAGTATGTCGGCATGCGACGCGAACTGTCGCAAATTTGTGATAGAAAGGAATAAATGACAGCGATAAAAGCAGTGGCCAGTAGGGCTCGCCTTGCTGTTCAACGTTCTACGACGACGATGCTGAACAACTATATCTTAAACAGGAATTTGGGATGCAGCAGTTGAAGACAGATGCATCTCATTTTGATGGCAAGCCATAGCCTGACCACTATATCGCTTCCTCCGATCGCAGTCGGAATACGGTGATGGCGCACGATGAAACAGACATAAAAACGGACTTGATACCATAGAGAAAGGGCAAGAAAGCCGGGTTGCATGTAGCACCATAAGATAAAGATAACGAACGACCATCAGTGGTTTTCACAGTGATACATTCACGGCTTGAATTCAGAGTACCGGCTGGGTATTGACGAAAAAGCCCATGTAAATTTGACGTAATGAGATAACTAAGTTCACTCAGATACTTCCTATTGTGCTCTCTTTCCTTTCGGTTATTAGTGACAAAGTAACCAGAAAATTCAACTAAGGACGACAGATGGTGAATAACAAGCGTGGTAGAAAAACTATAGTAAAACTGTCTACCTGAAAGGATTTGCGAAGACGAAACACTGCAGCACTAATCAATGCAGATTTGGCTTCTTGACTTCCCTGAAGATTGTTCATATGCTCCATAATCAGCATTAGATCGATCACTCGTTGGATAGACACCGCCCGGTCATCTGGATGTGGTTCTGACAGAATTGCATAGACTAGCCAGTTGCGGAACTGAAAGCATCTCGGGGAGGATGAAGGCAATAATACCAAATTAGGTTCCGTACGACAGAAAATTGGTGAATGCGAAAAAACACCAAAAATGTGAACAGCTGTGTCGTAGGATCGAGGAGCTCAACGTGAATGAAGAAATAGCGATCAGGAAAGCCAGAAAGCGATCATAAAACAAGAAGAAATGAATAGAAAAGTAACTGGCGTGTTTATTCCCAAAACAGTCGATGGGGTGAACGCCGTCAAACGATGAAGAACAAACAACGTAAATGATGACGCATCTAGACTTAAGAACTGAGTAGAAACGTAGGCTTTTTCCCCAATAAAATGAAATAACTCACGAAAAGTGTGAGCGAGAAAGTCAAACCGGTTTACCAGCCGGTCCGGGATTGCGTTGATCACATCATCATTCAATTGGAACAAAGAAAAATCCCTAGGATAAGGTTCTGTCTTAATCCGTTTCCCACACTCACGCATGCAGTTCTGTGTAGCTGCCTTAGTGATAGGCAAACCAGGGGAATTGTTTTTTCTCCAATGTTTGTATACAGACTGCCAAAGCCGATTTCGTGCTTGTGGCTATTCTTCCGCCGAATTCATCAGGAGAAATGGGGTTGGTCAAGGTTTTGCCTATTTTAATACTTCTTTTCACTTTGGCAACTGAATTGATTGAAAAAACTACGTCGCGCTTCAGTTTGACCAACAAGATTACCTACGAGTAGCATTAATTGCACCACAATTGAGATGAGGTTCGTAAATTCAAAATTGGAAAGGCCCTTGCGCGATTGGGTTGGTAAGTAGACTGAACGACGAGAAGCTGTTAGAAACCTAACCAGTGGAACGACCCCAACACGATGACTTAGACGCTCGGGTTGAGTAAAACAAAATCCTCCTACTTAAGACACCTGCTTAAGACACCAAGTGATAACGCCAATCCTCGTAATCAGTGGTATCCTAACATTCGAAATCTTCCGTCCCTCAAAATACTTCTACTTTTTAATTACACGTCTTTAACCTGCCTTTCTTCGATTTCACAGCTCTCAAGTAGAACAAAATAAAAGCCAAAACCAGAGCACTTTGGGCAAGGTTACTCATCATCGAAAATAAATCGGAGCAAAGACATTCGGCGAATTAAAAAGAAAAGCGCTTACATAGAATACATTGTATGAATATCAAACAAGTAGAACATTTACAAAATAGTCCAGGTCAGCAGCGTCAAATAATCCGCTTCCAGTATGAACCACAAATGGTCAGTGGGATAAACAAAAAAATATGACCACCAGTCCAGAGACAGTCTCAGAAAATCGTCAAGGTTATATTCTAGACAGACTACAGGTTCTTATGATATACTATGAGCATGACTGTGATGGAAGGGGCATGCCGCGCTACGCATGGGGGAGACGGAACCGTCATCCATGATCCTGAAAATTGGAATGGTACAGAAACACCTAAGATCCCAATGAGTCAGGTGAGGCAATGAGTCGGGGGATGGCGAGTTACCGACTACCACCAAAATTCTGAATCGGATCTAGTAGAAACAACCGTTTTTAACTGTCTGTAGAGGGATAATCTAAGTGTGCAAACAGTGCAATTTACGCCAAGCACGATGGGATATTAAGTTGTCAATGTAAACAAAAAAGGTGGCTACAAATGATACATGGGTGCTCAGGATATTCTCTTGCGGGGACTGAATCATAAGCCTTCCGGGATGCAGGATGTTCTAGCAGTCAGAGTGAAAACAACTCATAATGCATTGGATTTGGTAGCTCCACAATGTAATCAGTGACTTTATGCTGCCCGACTTATGTCCCGAAACGCTAGGTTACACGTCAGCCTAGTGCACACTATTTTGTCTGGAATGAGCTTAACCAGGTCAGTTATTCTCCGTAATCTATTTCCGAGAATTCGATGGTACATCCTAACCAAGCCGTAAAATAATATAATATATCACGAACTGATCGGTAAGTGACTGCGAAAATTAGCGGAGTTGGCCGGGTGATTTCTGAGAGATTCAATCGTAGTATTTGATTATGAAGAATCGCTTGAAAGACCCTGGCTTTTGGTCGTTTATCTTTATAGTTACTTTATTAATGAAACGGTTATCTACATCAATTTCTAGAAGGGAACCGAGG
This sequence comes from Fasciolopsis buskii, assembly GCA_008360955.1. Taxonomy (NCBI): domain Eukaryota; kingdom Metazoa; phylum Platyhelminthes; class Trematoda; order Plagiorchiida; family Fasciolidae; genus Fasciolopsis; species Fasciolopsis buskii. Next base: position 20,379 of record LUCM01007440.1, read on the forward strand.
TTAACAGAAGGCTGCTAACTAGTGAAGTTGGCCGGCGATGAAAGCAATCGAATTGGCGACTAATGCTGAGAAGATATAAAATTGACCTCAAGAAAGCTAAAGAAATCTAGCGCTCACGTTGATCACAAAATTCAGAATCATAATACCAAAATGTTCGACAAGTTGTTTAACGTAACAAGCAATTGTTCAAAAAAGATCAGTCGGTCAGCAATCATCTGTTAACCGGACAAAGATTGTACAGACTGATCACACATGGATGGCGATACTCACTCGATTCGAAAAGGCTTTCGATCTATCCAGGTTAGGTGTTGGGAGATCAGTGCGATCGCGACCGTCCACCTCCCAAAAACGTATACGGCGATACAATTCCCATTCGTATAGAGTAACCTGCTCAGCAAGTTTATAAGGATGGATCTGAGAAAGGAACAATAAAAAAGGAGAGTGATGGGAAAAAAACTAATATAAACTGGAAAATGATGCAAATAACAGATGGAAAATGAACGATGACCGAGTAGAAAGTAACAAAATTGAAAGAAAAAAAGAAAAATACAGAATACGTAAAAAATATATATATATATATATATATATATATATACAAATATATACATATATGTAAAAAGAGATATATATACATAAAAATAACAGAGGAATAAAATCTACAGCAACAAAAAAGTGCCTGGAAGGGAGAGATACACCTTAGGTGAACGAGGGACAGAATGCCCCAGAATATACAGATATGTTATATGTAGCAGCAATTAGTTCTGGATCTGCGTTGAAAGAAAATTTGGCCGGGCATGCACCGATCCGGCTTTGGCGGTTATTGTCGCTCGTCAGTATCGTACCCGGCTGCTCCTGTTGTCCCAGACATCCGACATACTTGTGCACTGCGAATTGATTGATGATTTCTCACGAGAATCGAAATGTGTAGCAATCAGGTATTGATGCATGGAAGCTTTTCGTCGAAGAGTGGACAGAAGAACGACAAGTGTGATCTGGTTGAACGAACCTGTAAATTGTTTGTAGTTGGGGCTGAGCCAACCTTAGGAACGAGGACAGAATGCCCCAGAATATACATATGTATATATGTAAGCAGCAATTAGTATCTGGATGCGTGAAGAAAATTGGCCGGGAGCACACGACCGGTTTGGCCGGTTATCTGTCGCTCGTCAGCTATTGCGTACCCGGTGCTCTGTTGTCCAAACATCGACAAAATACTTGTACCACTCGCGAAATGTATTGGATATTTCTACGAAGAATGCGAATGTGTAGCATCAGGAGTGTGCATGGAAGCTTTTCGTCCGAAGAGCTGGACAGATAGAACGAAGCAAGTGTCTTGGTTGATAATTGTTTGTCAGTTGGGCTGAGCCAACCTTAGGAACGCACGAGGAACATGATATGCCCCAAATATACATATGTATACTATGGAAGCAGGCAATTTTTATTGAATCTGGATGCGTGAAGCAAAAATTTGGCCCGGCTGATGCCATCGACGCACCTTTGGTGTTTGCGGCGTTAATTGTCGCTGCGTCAGCATACTTGGCGTACTATCCGGCTGCTCTGTTGTCCAAATATCATCGACATACTTGTACACTGCGCCCGATATTGATTGATCTTTCTTCACGAGAATCTGAAATTGTGTATGCATTCAGGCAGTGTGGCATGGAAGCTTCGTCGTAAGTATGCTTGACAGTAAAAAACGACCAAGTGGTTGATTGGTTGTAATTGTTTGCTCAGTTTGGCTGAGTCCAGACCTTAAGGAAGCGAGGACAACGAATGCCGCCAAATATACATATTCATACTAGTGGAGCAGCAATTTATTTATCTGGATGCGTGAAGAAAATTGTGGCCGGGAGCACACGACCGGTTCTTGGCGGTTTATTGTCGCTCGTTCAGATATGCGTACCCGGTGCTCTGTTGTCCAAACATCGCTACATAACTTGTACACTTGGCGAAATTGATTGATATTCTCACGAGAATCGAATGTGTAGCATCAAGGAGTGTGCATGGAAAAGCTTTCGTCGAAAAGTGGACCAGGAGAACGATCAAGTGTGATTGGTTGATAATTGGTTTGTCAGTTGGGCTGAGCCAACTTAGGCAACGAGGATCGAGATTGCCCCAGAATATACATATGTATATATGGAAGCCAGCAGTTAGTATCTGATGCCGTGAAGAAAATTTGGCCGGGATGCACACGGATCCGGTTTTGGCGTTGAGTTGTCGAGCTCGTCAGATCATGCGTCCACGGTGCCTGTTGTCACAAACAAGTCGACATACTTGTCAGTCTACTTACCCTGCGAATTGATTGATATTATCTCACGAAGAATTGAATGTGTAGCATCAGGAGTGTTGCAGTGCGAACTTTTCGTCCGAAGAGCTGGTACAAAAGACGCGAACAAGTGCTTGATTTGGTTGATAACTTGTTTTTCAGTTGTGGCCCCTGAGCCAACCTTAAGGAACGAGGACAGAATGCGCCCAGAATCATACATAATGTATAATATGGAAGCAGCATATTATTATCTGGATGCGCTGAAGAAAATTTGGCCGGGAGCACTACGACCGGTTTGGCGGTTATTGTCGCTCGTCATGTATATCGTCGTACCCCGGTTGCTCTGTTGTTCCAATACATCGACATACTTGTACATCTGCGAAAAATTGATTCGATTAAGTTTCTCACGAGAAATCGGACATGCTGTAAGCATCCAGGAGTGTGCAATGGGAAGCTTTTTCGGGGTCGAAGACGTTGACAGAATAAAACGACCAAGTGTGATTGGTTGATAAGTTGTTTGTTCCAGTTGGGCTGAGCCCAACCTTAGGAACGAGGACAGAATGCCCAGAATAGTACATAATGTATATATGAAGCAGCAATTATTAATCTGGATGCCGCTGAACGACAATTCTGGCCGGGAGCATCACGACGGTTTTGGCGGTTATTGTCCGCTATCGTCAGATATGCGTACCCGGTGCTCTGTTGTCCAAACATCGACCATACTTGTACACTGCGGAATTGTATTGATTATTTTACACGAGAATACGAATGTGTAGCATCATTTGGAGTGTGCATGGAAGCTTTTTCGTGAAAAGTTGACATGAAAGAACGTACCAGTGGTGATTGTTGAAATTGTTTGTCAGTTTGGGCTGAGCCAACCTGTAGGGTAACGAGGAAGACATTGCCCCCATGAATATACATGATGTAGTATATTGGAAGCCGATGCAGTTTAGTATCTGGATGCGTTGTAAGAAAATTTGGCTCGGGAAGGCATCATACCGAGTTTGGCGGTTATGTCTGCTCGTTCACGGATAGTCGTTACCCGGTGCTTCTGTTGTCCAAGAACAATCGACATACTTGTATCACTGCGAAAATTGACTTGATAATTCTCTCACCGAGAATTCGAATCGTGTAGCTTATTCAGTGAGTGTGCTATGAAGCTTTTTATCGTCGAAAGAGTGGATCAAAAGAGCGAACATAGTGTGATTGGTTGATTAATTGTTTGGTTCAGTCTGGGCTGACGCAACCTTTAGTGAAGCGAGGAACTAGAAGCCCCAGATATACATACTGTATATTATGTAAGCGCAATTAGTATCTGATGCGTGATAGAAAATTTTTGGCCGGTGAGCACGACGTAACCGGTTTGGTCCGGTTATTGTCGCTCGTCAGATATTGCGTTACCCGTGCTCTTGTTGTCCCAAATCATCTGACATACTTGTTCACTGCGATTGAATTGATATTTCTCTACGACGAATTACGAATGTTGTAGCATCATAGGATGTGGCATGGAAGCTTCTTCGTCGAAGAGTGGACAGAAGATACGAATCAATGTGTGCCCTTGGTTGATCATTGTTTGTCAGTTGGTCTTGAGCCAACCTTAGGAACGGATGGTACACGAATCGCCCCAGAATATACATTATGTATATATGTAAGGCAGCAAGTTATCTCTGGATGCGTCGAAAAAAATTTGCCGGGCAGCACATCGAACCCGTTTGGCCGGCGTTATTGTTCGCTCGTACAGATAATGTCGTACCCGGTGCTCTGTTTCACAGACATCGACCAGTACTTGTGCACTGCGAATTGATTTTGAATATTTCTCACGAAATCGAAATGTGTAGCATCAGGATTGTGCATGGAATGCTTTTCGTTCGAAGAGTTGGATCAGAAGAACGACAAGTGTCGAGATTGGTTGATTAATTGTTTGTCAGTTGGGCTGAGCCATACCTTAGTAAACGAGTTGACAGAATGCCCAGAATATTCATATGTATACTATGGAAGCAGCAGATTAGTATCTGGGATGCGTGGAAGGAAAAGTTGGCCGCGGAGCACAACGACCGGTTTTGGCGGTTAATTGTCGCTCGTCAGATATGCGTACCCGGTGCTCTGTTGTCCAAGACATCGACATACTTTACAACTATGCGAAATTGATTCGATGATTTCACGAAGAATCGAACATGTGTGAGGCACAGTAGTTGCATGGAATGCTTTCGCTGAAGAGTGGACAGAAGAACGACAAGTGTGATTGGTTGATAATTTGTTTGTCAGTTGGGCTAGCCAACCTTAGGAACGAGGACAGACCATGCACCCCCAGAATATACCATATGTATTATGGAAGCATGCAATTGATTATCTGGAGTGCTGTGAAGAAAATCTGGCCGGGAGCATCACCGACGCGGTTTGCGGTTATGTCGCTCGCAGAATTATGCGTACCTCGGGTTGCTCCGTGTTGTCACAAATCATCGACATATCCTTCTTTGTACATCTGCGTAATTGATTGATATTTTCTCACGATAAGATAATCGAATGTGTAGCCTCAAGGAGCTGGTGCATGGAGCTTTTTTCGTCCGAAGGAGTTGACAAGAAAAACGACAAGTTGGATTGGTTGATAATTGTTTTGTTCAAGTTGGGGCTGAGCCCAACCCTTAGGCAACGAGGACAAAGAATGCACCAGAATATACATATGTATATATGGAAGCAGCAATTAAGTATCTTGGATGCGTGAAGAAAATTTGGCCGGGAGCACTCACGAACCGGGTTTGGGGCGGTTATATTGTCGCTTGTCAAGATGTCGGTACGCTGTGCTTTCTCTTATAATTTTCGACGAATCACATTTTCCTACTTCTATCCACTCTTTGGCGATAAATGCAATCCGCGGGACTCACTTGATGCTACACATTCGACTCTCGTGAGAAATATCAATCAATTCGCAATGTACAAAGTTTGTCCGATGTCTGGACAACAAGAGCAACCCGGGTACGCATATCTGACGAGCGGACAAAGTAACCGCCAAAACCGGTCGGTGTGCTCCTCGTGCCAAATTTTTTTTCACGCATCCAGATACTATGCTTGCTTCCATGTTATGCATGTATGTATATCTGGGGCATTCTGTCCTCCGTTCCTAAGGTTTGCCGGCTCAGCCCAACTGACAAACAATTTCAACCAATCACACTTTGTCGTTTCTTTCTGTCCCACTCTTCGAAGAAAGCTTCGCATGCACATCCTGAATGCTACACATTCGATCTCGTGAAATAATCAATCAATTCGCAGTGTCACAAAGTATGCACTCGATGTTTTGGGGGACAAACAGAAGCAACCGGGTACGCATATCTGACGGACAGCGACACAAATACACCGCCAAACCGGTCGTGTGGCTCCCGGCCAAAATTTTTCTCTTTCACGCAATCCAGATATATTGCTGCTTCCCCATATATTACAATATGTATATTCTGGGGCATTCCTGTCCTCGTTCCCTAAAGGATTGGCTCCAGCCCAAACTGACAACAAGTTAATCAACCAAATCACACTTGTCGTTCCTTCTGTCCACTCTTCGACGAATAAAGCCTTCCAGCGCCA
>LUCM01007443.1:0-10648 GCA_008360955.1 Fasciolopsis buskii
CCCGACTTGGTTTCTTATGATGCGATGAGTGTCCTTCCTGTGAGTTGCGGTTTCCACATAATCTTATTGACTTTTCATATTTACGTTTTGCAACTACAAAGATGACTGATGTGATTGAAAATTCACATTCGTTTTCAGTTCTTTCTCTGTTGCAGTTTTTTATTTTTTATTCATTTCTCAATTGCAGTGGTTTCAATGCCTTGTATGTTCGCTTTTACAGGTCGGCGTTTCGTGACAGACTTGTATCGTCGATGTTCCCACAGTTTTTCTTTGGAAGACCTGGCTCTGCTGAAAGTTACTTCACAGACTCAGGTATGTTGAGCTTACCGACATCCTTATTTCTGTTTGTCGGAGTGATTGTTTTTAAACAGAGCACGGAGCTTGTTTCCTAGTTTTATGTAATAATGTTTGTTGATGTGCTTCTTGGTGAAATTGATAAATTCTACGGGAAGTTTTCCTACGGTCACCAGATAATCTCCGTCGACAGCATAACCACTTATTATCACCGAAGTGGATATACTAGAAAGTTATGGTACAAACTAAGTGGTATGTAATGCGAAAATTCAAATGTATTGAAATATGGTTTCAGTTACTTTTTTCCAAATGCGGAGACCACTTACGGTACCAATACACCAGGCGTAATAGCAAGCCGAATCGCAATAGTTTGGTATTTGCTGGGCTTCTCGCGTCACGCCTGTTTATGTGATTAATCGGGGTCAATCGAACTTCAGGAATAGCCTACGCATGATCAATATGGCGCTGAGTTTGGAATAAAATGTGACGAGGGCTAGTAAATCAGTTTGGTGGTCCGTCACGCTGCGGCCACGTGTGCGTTTTCCACGCATGGGGAGACCTCCCATGGATCGTTTTGGAGAAAGAAATAACAGTTTCCCTTACTGTACGATCCGGCTCTTCTTATCGCTTGATTTTTTTTACAATAGCGAGATATCTCTTACACGGATTTTTTTTATTGTACCTGCACTGGTAAATTCTTAAGCACCGGTGTGCGCTCTACCGCGACAGATGGATAGTATTATTTGATGTCAGTATTTTAAATCGGCCAGTCGGACTCCAACAGTTTATTCCTAAAATCAGCTTTAATAGCTCTCACCAGCAAGAGTAGTTTGAGTCTTTTTTGGCCTTCTCTGTCGAACTGTTTTAGGTTACCGATTTCTCCGTCCTCGCCAAATATTCTCTTTGATGAACAGCAGAGAAGAAACTTAGTTTCATGTTTACTACTTCTTGGGTTCGTGTGAATGTGATCTGGGAGTGATAGGTGTGATCTCACAACACCTCATTATGATCACGAATAGCCGTTTGGGGCTTCGAGGTGGCTAGCCGATCTGAAAATCTCCATAGATGCTTTTGAGTGTCCCAAGAACTACCAAGAAATCCTTATTCGCTGCTTTCTCTCGACGGAAGTGCTTATGCCAAGGTGTGAGGACCAAGGTGAATAGCCAGCACTCTCCGGTGGGTTGGCTGATCTTTGGCATTTAATTTAGTGTACTAAACCATGCTTGCTAGACAACCGCGAAGTATAGCGCCCTATAGACCCCTACACACAAGATATCCAGCTTCACCAGAAGGGTGTGTGAAAGTAACAGCTAACCACCGGTCTCAGATAGGTTGCATGTTTTTCACGTCCTTTTACTCGGAAAATTTTTCCGAAGGCTCATTATATGGTCCTCTAAATCAGTCCCTTCAATCTGGACAACCTTTCGTATCCATAGTAGGTTACAGAATAAGTCTCATTCTCGTAGATAAATTGGCGTTAGTTTGTCCGCTGAGCTGTAATAGTGCTCCTTCGATAATGGACTTATGGTCAACTTTTTTTGCGCGTTCTTCGTAGTTCACCTTGCTGAATTGGAATAAAGCATCACAAATTTCGGCTGTGGTAGCTGTTAGAACGTCCAACCTAATCCTGTGGAAACATCAATTTTGCGACTGACAGAGTTGATATGGTAATGCTCCTGCACGTCCACACTGAACTATCGTTTCCGACTCTTTACCGCAGCTGATCTGTTGAGACATCTGGTTCTGTGCCACACCAAGTCTCAGTCCCGGTTTCTTGGTCCCCTTCTCCCATGTAGTAGACCCAAGTGGCTATGATACGTGACCCCTCAACTATGCTGGAGGCACGTGGTAGAAAAAACATCACAGGGTTCTAGTATATATTTGGCAGATACATCTACCTGTGATCTCTTCCTTTATCTTGTACTCAGTTAGGTGATGCACATAGCATCTGCTGAGTGTCGAGGAAATCAAGTTTTCATGTATTACATAATACGTTTTCTCCGCAGCGACAAAATCTCCGCGTTCTTCGGTAATGAGGTTATTTTTTGATAGTGAAGTATCAAGATAGTAGTTCATTGGAGAACGCTCGTTTCATGTTATTTTCGGTCATACTTTTGATTGTGAAGTAATGGAAAATATTACTGAACGTGGCTAATACACTACTATGGGTTAAGCAACGTGAACATAGAGGCTTTGTTTTCAAGTCCGGTTGGTTACTTTTCCCATTCTCTAATTGACTGTTGAACCGATTCTAGAATGTTATGCAGCTATTGTACAGTAACTAGAAATGAAATGAATAGATTTTGTTTTGATAAAACCCCTTTGTTTTGGTTGAGGTGTTGTTTAGTGCATCAAAAAATGACAATCATTAGTGAATATTTTTGTCAGTTTGATACAATAATAAGCCAATAGTTTTCAGTAGATATGTCTGCCTTTCGCATTTTCCAGTTACCTGGTAGTCTTTACACTACACCGACCAACACTAAAAAGATCACCGAATCCGTCCCGACCGAAATCCTGATAGCGTTTGTCCTTTTTCTCGTTATACAATTTTATTCCACTTTTTTATTACATGCTCGAACTGTGGGTGTAGCCGAAGGGTAGAGAGGGTATGAGAACCGACAACATTGATCATGAAACTTGGCATGACATGTAGCCGCATAAGACTTAAATAAGTTAGGTACGGTAACGAGCCGGACATAAACGAATTGCTATTTGTCAAAATGACTGGCAAATCTGATATTCATGCCTCCAAATCTTCTAGGATTTTAATTGGTTAATCCGCTTGACCACCACGTGTCAGTAATACCATTTATTATCTGATTTGGCATTATAACTATGCAGTTTCCAGTTCCTCCGCGTCATCATGACGATGCTCACGTACCTGTGTGCTCCCGTACCAATGATTCGGCCTGCGGATTTCCTGCTTGCCGTCGTCGGGGAAGACCAGACACGGGATCTCGGGATTGTGATAATCCAACTTCCAAGCGACCCTTGCCTTCCACACGGTGTTCTTCTTGCGATGATCCTCTGCAGACGAAACCGCAAACTACGGATTCCAAACAGTTACCTCTAAGGAAATGTGAGCTTTGTGAGGAACCATACAAACGCGTATCAGAGCATGCACGATTCTCTTTGGGCAGTTACGACGACAGTATCGCAAGTCAAACATCGTTGAGTACTGACACCGACTCTCCCGTCCTTCAAACCCATGTTGCTACCGAAGGTGGCAGTTCATCAGATGAATTGAATTCCAGTAAGTTCTTCCATCCGTTTTGGCCAGAGTAACCCCATAAAACCGATTACAAATCAGATTTTCGGAGCTACTTCAGCAACGAACACACAGCGACCACGATCCTGTTATTATTGATGATAATGAATCACTTGCAGTCCTGGTCTGAAGAATATTGTTTTCGTAATTCTCATGTTTGCCGTCATTTCCTAGCGATTTACTCTAGATAAACATGTGGCAACGAGCCAATCGCGACGATTTGCACTGAACTTTTCTCATTAAGTTGTAAGAATCACTCTACGGAATTATTTCAAACTCCCAGATATTAATTCTCTCATGGAGTGTTCTGTGAGGTAAAGGGAATAGAACTAAGCCGGTTTTTTCTATCTCCGACTGCATATGCAATACATTTGGTTTTCTATAACTACTGCACGAAAACTAATGTTTTTCATACTGAAAATGTGATCAACTCGCCGCGTTCTTGTTGCATCATCTGAGGTGGTCAATCGATGGCATGGTAAGAAGGCCGACCCATGAATATCGGAGTTAGGGCCCATGGAATCCCCCTAGAAATGGTTGGAGACTTCAGATGATCTGGCTCAGTACCGCGATCATTGATGTTCTTGCACTCGACGTCTTTCTTATAGCACGTTGGACGCATAAATACAACGGAGAAGACATGCTTCAGAGCCTCTAAAGTCCGCTGCACGGGAGAGGATCCGACCACCATGAACGTGGAACTTGCTTGCCTCCATGATCTAACGAGCCATAGGTGATGGCTTATCTCAAACGGAAGATTCACTCATGCCTGAAAAATCAATAGATAGAGGCCTGCCCAAGTATTCTCCTGATCCCCCAGGTTGTGGTTAATTTTGAGTTGGCAACCCAGTCGAGAAGAACAATTAGTGGGAGAATAATTTATCCAGGTAGACGAGCTTCCAGTCAGCCGCTCCTCGCTGCCCTGCGGACGAGTTCTTTTCAGAACCAAAGGTTTTGGTTGAGAACCCTAATTCTTCTCGCGACTGGACTTCCTAGCAGTATCCGCCCATAGACATCCGAGCCATAAAAATAATGAATTCCGTACTGCATCGGTCTTCGTACAAGATATTCAGGACCACGCCGCACGCTACTTTGTGCATGGCGAGTTGTGTTAAGTACACTTCTACTCAGAGTTCTGAAGCTGAGTAAGCGCCCCACTACCTGGTCAAAGGCTCTGGTTACGGTTCTCAGGGCAAAACTGCTTCTGCGGTTTGAGCAGCCGCGAAATATCAAATACTAAAATGCTTTCTGCTCCCTTTTTACGGGAAACCTTCCTAATTTCCGTTTTTCCAATAATATGGACCATACGAACTGCCATAAAGTTTTGCCACTCGATAGATTTATCTGGTGGGTGGCATTACTGGATGAGCGCGAAACACTTTAGACATATTACTTAAGACTGAGTGTTCACTTTCCTTGACTGTCTTCAGTGTTTGCATGCCAAACCAGATAGGACAACAGGTCGCTGTAGCTAGAACTCTTGAAACTCTTAAGATAGATGCATGGTGAATCTCCGAAACTGGCATAGAAGGTCTCACTTTCACCTTCACTCTGTCGCTCTACTTTTCATATTTTGGGTGATTCGGTTTCGAGCCTTTGTGGTTTTCCCGACATCGGGATTGCCATACGCGAGCCCAGCATGCAGTACTAAACTGGATCCTAGTCAACCGTCCTTCGTGTATAGTTCAGTTAGACGGGTATGTACGTTTCAGTAGCTGGCTACTGACGCGTCATTATTTGTTCGTCACATCTGTTTATGCCCTCACTGATTGCAGCTCTCCTGAAAGGCGGGTTCTACCTGAACCTATCCCGATTGCTCCGAAGTGTGCGTTCAACAGACGTTGTGGTCTTTGCTGATGATTTTAATATCCGACTCGGCTGACTAGCGGAAGCAGAATGGTACATCAGGGGACCATTTTCTATCCCAGCCGATCAGACTAGCAACAATGATCGCCTGGTCCAGGTTTGTTCTGATCACAGACTGTTTCTGGCGAACACCATTTTTCCACAAAAAGCGACACTGGCTCATCTGGCGTCTTCCTGCACCTTCACAGTGTCGGACTCAGATTGACCACGTTACCAGCGGTCACCATTTGCGTGGATCAGTTGGAGATTGTCAATCATCATGGTCCATACATGTGGACTCAGATCATGATTTAGTCCGAGCCCACTTTGTTTGTTCGTGATCTATGTTTGCACCAACACGGAAATCACTCGTCTTGTATGATTGCTTTTAGACAGTAGTCGGTTACTTGAGGGGCAGTCAACGTCTTCTACGCGGTTACCGTCACAACGAAATACTCGAGATCCGAGCGAACAGGGTTGCCAGTAAAAGATGTCCTGCATGCGATGGCTGACACTATGCAGGACTCCGGAGCTCTGTTGAATGCCTAGTTACTCGTCATTGAGTATACCCGCATACAGTGAGATGCGTAGGTCCCTGAAGCGTTGTCTGACCGGGACCCCGAGGAATGAGCATAAGGAAATATGGATAGTTAATTGTGGGGGAGGTAAAGAGTGATACACCAATTGGTAACAGTCGCAACTCTAAGCGACTGATTAAAAGTATTGGTCTGCGAAAATTGGATGTCAGCGGGGTGACCAAGAAATTTGATGGCTCACTACCTGATCCTCAGGAGCGCCCATAGGGTTGGGAAGAGCAGTTTAGTTGGCGCAGTTCCCTCAGTAAGCCTTCCACTTAACCTACAGGTAAGACAATGGTGGTAGATGCCGACCCTCCATCAGATAGATTTCCTTGCAAAGTATGAGGTTGCTGAACCAGAATGGCTATCCTTATTTGAGGATAAAGAGGGACCTTTGACATCGGAGTTAACTAAACTCAGCAAACAACTAGGGACTAGTGTGAATCAGTGATCGTACTGATTTAAGAAAGAAGTGGTAGATCCTCGTGTGAGTATCACACAAAACGACAAGACAGTTGTGTCCAAACGGCCCACGGGCGTAGAATATTAGATCGTATCATTCAGTTTATTGAGCAGGCATTGAATTTGAATGGATCAAAATGGGGTATGTGTCACCCACGCCCGGAGATTGACTTCCTCGGTATAAATGGTTCTCCGAGACAGGCAGTGTTTTTTAAGATGAAACAATTTGGGCAGTCGATGACCTGGAGAAGGGATTAGAAAACCCTAGCCAGTGGGCTGTCTCGAGTAAATCGTGCTAGATTCCGGAGTTGGGGTCCGCAAAGTTCCCCAACGCAGTGATTGGAGACTAGATGATATAGGTAAATGGCAATCCTCTTTGTTGTCTTTCTTCGTTACGATCTTTCGGTGCTGCGAAGTAACAACCTAAAGAAAGGCACGCTCATGCGCGGTTAACGATTGTACAAACTGAAAGTAAACTGATTTTCCAATGGTGTGTTTCAGGAGATCGACTCTAGTCGGATTTCGTTAATAATTTGTTTCGCAGACAGTTTTACTTAGAGCCTCTAAGAGAAACTGGGACCTTTCACACATTTGATGCTGAATTAAACTAATCCCACGTGTTCAGGCATTTAAGCGTTAGACTGCACCTAGCTAGTATCCGAATTCGTGTGAAATTGCAATCATCCGGGGAGCTCAAACGCCTGTTTACATTTGTATTCAGTTGTTTTCCATTATGAACTTGGCTGATGGTTCTTGTAGAGGACAGAACTAAAATAAAGCTTGTTTTTTCTTGTTAAGAGTGCATGGACTGCAAGTGGATAATAGAAACAGTTATCTTAATGAATAGAAGGAAAATCCTTATTTGGTAAATGGGTTTGTGACATCTGTGACTCCAGCAACTAAACCGTCTCAGTTATCGTGTTGGTTTTCGTGACACACATTCCAATGGCGTTCTACAATTTAGCAGATTGATTAGAAAATTCGACTGATTCTTACAGCATGTCTTGAAGCAGGGGTTGATGACGGGCTAATCTGATGAATAGAGGTATTTCATCATGGAAGCAATGTACAGCTGTTTCATCCTTGCTGATGGTTCCTAACAAGGATGAAACAGCTGTACAGTGCTCCCATGGTTTCTTTATGGTGAGTTGAGTGATGATATCACATGGTGAATTATTTCATGAAAAACATTCAATCTCCTACTACTAACATGTACCAAATAGATGTATCTCAGTATTTATTGGCGACATATGCTTTTGGATGTTTTCTCAATCTATAGACGCCGGTTCTTTCGACTGATCGCGGGAATACTTAATGTTACAGCATGTTCCACCATAGAAGCTAATCTATTCTTCAAGGCCTACTGAACAAAAACTGAATAATGATTTATCGTCATCCGATCATCACGTTAAGTGTGACCACAGTTAGATTTGGGGTGCCGTCGACCCAGGTCTTTTTGCCATTTAGGAAGCGAAACGCATTTGGAAGACTGCGGAAGTGTTGTCGAGATTTTTTAATGATGCTTTCAGTATATATGAATACTAACTCGGATTCACAATTTCGTCCTTCCATTGTCAATGTTTCCCCCGAACAGGCCCTTTGTCAGTTTTCTCATATGACAACGGAGTCATTGTTAAAGCCTGTTTTCAGTCATCAAGTGGGGATTTTCCGACGACGCTAACTAGTCTCAGTTGTCCCAGTAAAGCGGCATAAATGATTGGTTGACCTTGGATTGAACGAGGAAAGTGCTCGGAATTACACAGTCAATAATATCGGATAAACATTTCGAGAATCGTGAATTGCTGATGGTGAGGTTGAATTGCCTCATCCCATATTCTCAATTGTTCCTTCTGTCATCAATGACGAAATGTACCGTAGTGTTGGAAGTGCGCTTTAGAATTGGCCCTCTTCCTCAATACGAGGGTTTCATCACTTGAGCATTCAAAATGGATGTCATGAAACCTTCAGATTGTCCGAACGTGTAGCACAGTTTCCTGCTATTTCCATCCACGGTTAATAGAATGGTAGAGTACAGATGGAATGGGTATCACCTGTTCATCTTGAATGTTTTACTGTTAGGAATTTAAAATAGGTGTTAGGTATGTAGGAGTTCGTGATTCTAGTTTGCACGTCATATTATTGATCTTAATGGTCTTGTTAAAATCCATTAGGATGCAGGATCAGATGATAGGGTAATAGGGTAGTCGGCTTTTATCGTTTGTCGCGGGCTTGTTACTCCATTAATACCATTGTCCTCACTTCATTAACCACTTTTATTTTCTTCATTGCTTCAGAGCTGCTGTAAAGGAATTTGAGATTAGTGAGCCGTAACTCTTAACACACTGAGAATTGATAAGTCTTGCTAAATGTTAATATCCCCACTAAAAATGACTTGTCCAACAGATCACTGCCCGTCGTTCGGGATTAAACGTGCTGCTTGCCAGAACGTTTCCGTAAACTGATTTCACACTGATTTCCATCCTCCAGCTTCTTCTCGGACGCTTACCGCTTCCGACCGCATTTCGGTTCTCCGTGATTTGGTTCTATCAACTAATGACCTAACATTGTCGCAGAGGAATCCGCGTGGCACTGACCGGCGTGATTCGTTTGGTTGTTCCTCGTCGCACATTGCCGGCCCATCTGCGGTACGTTTTGACCCATCGGACCCCAATATTGGCCATCCGCATTTCGGGCTGGGAAAGCACAATAAAGATGTAACCGAATATTGCCGCCTTGCTCCCAAGCGTCACAGCTCTGGATCCTCGCCAATCTCTACCCCACCCTCAGAGGATAGTGGCTCTGAAACTGTTGCTCTTACTACTAGTCCAACCTCAGGTTATTGGGATATTAAAAACCCAAATCGGCTTACGACGATTCCATCAACCTACGGAGGCACCACACTTACTCAATCCACCTGCCCCATGTGCCACCAATGCGTCACCCGCTGCATTCTCCCAACTCAGGTGTGTATCCCGACAACAGCAACAACTCCACAAGATGTCACTTCGTTCGTTTCTGTCTCAGATCCTCTCGATGTAGTCGCTGCAACTCAAGGCTTTTCCACTCCTGTGGCGACTCCGACCAGGCAGCAAGAAAGTCATTCACATTCATCAGGAGTCGAAATTTCTCAGTCCGGTCGTTTGCACCGTCCATCTAGTTGCACTCGCTGCCATCAAACAAACTCGCATTCTGATTGCATATTAAGTACTAGTCTCGGTTCAGAGCATCTTAGTTGTTGTCACAGTCACACTGGAATAAGTCGATCAAACGCTGTTGGTCGATGTCGCCAAAGCGTTAGTCCGGTATGCCGCGAGGAGGAATCTACGGAGTCGCATACTGAATCGGCCGACTTGAAGGAGTTTTCCGCTGCTAATGTCGACGGTAATCTGCGGGATGAAGGGAACTCAACCCAAACTCACGAGCATTCGCAGATAAAGGAACAGCCGCCTGTTGAAAGTCCTTCAAACGGTCCAGGTAATTCTTTTTTATAGACTGGTCGGCTAAATATAGGCAGTACTTTGTGCTACTTATCTTCAGTTGTCTGCTTGGGAATGGTTTATAAGAATTCTGTGTACAAGCTACTTTGATCTCAGCGAGACATGTTAAACTACGATACGTCTGAAATAGTCGTTCCAGACATTTACTTCTTCATTATCCGAAGGCTGTTTTTCTAGTGGAAGGCTAGTTATACTGATTCGACCCTTCAAGTGTGCGTCTTTCCTATTTATTTAGTTCAACTGACTTTTTACGGGTGCGTTGGGCTTTTGTGTCAGAAAATTCAGTTAGGGTTCCCAAAGGAAAATCACTTCTGCAGTGGAAGCAGTCGCGAATTATCTAATAGCTTAAATACCTTCAGCTCCCTTTGTACGGGGAACCGTACAAAGGACATTGTCAAAGTGTTAAAATCAAAGTTTGTAAAACTAGACAAGAGGAGATGTGGATCGATGGTTGTACCGATTCGCAAGAAAGGTGATGAGTCCTCATTTGAAAACCACAAATGCTTTAGTTTGATTAGCAATCGCATCCAAGTGATCCACGAAGATTATTCCTTACCGATTACTTAGTGCTCTCCAGTGGTGTGTGTGAGAGAACCAAACCGGTTTCCGAACTAATGAAAGTCGAAATGACCGAATCTCCATTCTCTGACAAATTTTAGAACTCAGGCACACGTTCCGTAAGCCTCTGATCTCGTCTTCTT